>OZ020606.1:61300412-61900412 GCA_963971545.1 Philophylla caesio
GTCCGAGTTGGTGTTCGTCTGTTCGTTTATTATTCTTCCGTCAAATGTTTTCTGTTTGTATATCTCCATGTTTTCCAGAACTTACAACCGAGTTGGGGGTTACATTTTACGCGAGATACGTTGATGACATTATCTGCATTCTAACCAGCAACAACGAAGAACAAGTATTGGAGTATCTCAACAAACAACACGGAAACATACAGTTTACAATGGAAACAGAAAGCGAAGGAAGGATTAACTACCTAGATCTGGCAATTAGGGCAGACAAGACCACAGGAAAACTTGGCTATGAAATTTACAGAAAACCAACAGCCACAGACACGGTAATTCATAACACTTCGAACCACCCTCAGCAGCACAAAAATGCGGCGTTAAAGCAACTAGTTGACAGACTAGAACGAACACCTTTAACACCAGAAGCACACAAGAGAGAGCTAAACATTATTTACAACATAGCGGTCAATAACGGATATAAAAAAGATCTGATAGACAAAATCAGAAGAAACAATGGGACCCCAAAAAGAAGCGATAAGGATAAAGACGGAAAGACATGGACAGTATTAACTTATACAGGAAAATCGACACATAAATTAGCAAATTTTTTCAAAAAACACAACATTCACACAGCATTTAAAACAGTAAACAACTTAGGACGAATACTACGGACAAGTACAAATACAGAGGACTCACTAAACAGCCAAGGCGTATACCAACTGACCTGCGAATGCCAATACAGCTACATAGGACAAACAGGACGTAAAGTAAGAACAAGGTTCCGCGAACACATAAGGGATTACAACAAGAAGTCACGGAAACCCACCACAACACCTGAATCTAACTTTGCAAATCACATGTTCCACAGCAAATGTACACCAGCAAACATTAAGAAAACCGTAAAGGTATTGCATGTGCAGCAAAAAGGTCGGCGCCTAAACGCACTGGAAAACATGGAGATATACAAACAGAAAACATTTGACGGAAGAATAATAAACGAACAGACGAACACCAACTCGGACGTAATATTTGAGCCATTGAAACTTGTTTACAAAAAACAAAGCACGAACTTAGGTACTACGAAAGAAACTAACGCACAGGACCAACACAAAACATCCAGCAGGACAAAAATTACTGACTTCTACCTACCCATGCATACCACAAAAAAACTTGACGCTGACAAATAAACCCTAAACTCAGGTAGCATACACCTACAAACATTTGTTGGCTGCTAGTTAACGACAGATACCGATACCTACGAAGGACAAAACACAATAAATAGGGACCGCCAGACGTAAACTAAACAGAACGAAAAATAACACTGAAGATGGCACAACGCCGAAACCGGTTTGTTTCAAAACCAAATTTGACAAGGATCGACGGAAAATCGTTCCAAAATACATCAACTTTCAACCTTGTCGGAGTAAAAAAACAACAAAAAACTGTTAATGCCAGTCAGGCTTTAAACTTAGAAACCAGCGGACTATTGACAGTATACAAACGACGCGTACTAAAAATACATACGATTAAGGCGAATATTTGGTTTAACAAACAATGTCTAACACTGAATGTTACACCAAAATTTGCACAAATCAAAATCAAAACCAACACAGAGGCAAGCCGAAAAACGATTAGAAAGGCTGAGAAGGACTTCATCAAAAATGAAGTGAGAAGCTTATACGCCAAGAAAGAACAGACGAACATAGAAATTTTAAACATCCATTTAAGACTAACGGACTACATACCAACCAACACCCTAATGGACATATTCGACCGCATAAGGAATGACATCGAACACGAAATGACACTGAAATACAGAACGTTGAACAGGAAGTTAAACAAACTTGCGGGACAGCGCGAATCAAAAGACCGAAACCAACAACACAATTTTCATACTAGACTGACAAATTTAACGGAAGTACCACTAAACAAAGAAGAAATACAGCTATTACAAAAAGGCCTCAAACACAACATTAAGGATAATAACAGGAAGAGACGGGCGGAGCAAGCCATTATAGATGCAGAGGTCGCAATATCACTAATGCCGAGCGAAGAGCAGGAACACGCAAGACACATGTGCAGAGAAATAATAAGCAACCAAATACAAAACGACCAAGAAACAAAGAACAGCAAGGAAGAAAACGTTGCAAGGGAATTAAAACAGAAGCTCAGGAGGAACAATGTCGTAACAACCAAAGCGGATAAAGGCAATACAACAGTACTCATCGGCAAACAAGAATACATAGGCAAGACAGAAGAACTCATTGAAAAAATGGGTTGCAAGAGAGTGGGGGAGGACCCAACGGACAAATACCAAACGCAAATAAAAAGAGCCATAAAAGATGCAACCGGCATCATAAGCTCGGGGTTTGCACACCAACTAACCCAAATGAACCCAGCAGCCCCACCACTGATCGCATTACCGAAGATTCACAAACCGGACATTCCAATGAGGCCCATAATCAACTACAAGTTAGCACCTGGATATAGATTATCAAAGCATCTAAAGACGATACTGAAGGACACCCTAGAACTTGAAAACGAACACACAATAACTAACACAACGGAACTGATAGCGAAACTGACGACCGTTAACATCACAAAGGACAGTAAACTAGTATCGTTTGACATTAAGGACTTATACCCCTCAATACCACTACCTGAGACAATAGACATGGTATACACAAAAATACTGGAGAAAACCAAAAACAAAATCAAGGCTGCACAGATCGCAAGAATTCTAAGAACCACACTACAACAAAACTATTTCAAATTTAATAACAAAATCTACAGACAAACGAACGGACTTGGAATGGGGAACCCAACCTCAGCCGTACTCATGGAAGTATTCATGCAGAATTTGGAAGAAAAATACATGAAAGAACTTACAACCGAGTTGGGGGTTACATTTTACGCGAGATACGTTGATGACATTATCTGCATTCTAACCAGCAACAACGAAGAACAAGTATTGGAGTATCTCAACAAACAACACGGAAACATACAGTTTACAATGGAAACAGAAAGCGAAGGAAGGATTAACTACCTAGATCTGGCAATTAGGGCAGACAAGACCACAGGAAAACTTGGCTATGAAATTTACAGAAAACCAACAGCCACAGACACGGTAATTCATAACACTTCGAACCACCCTCAGCAGCACAAAAATGCGGCGTTAAAGCAACTAGTTGACAGACTAGAACGAACACCTTTAACACCAGAAGCACACAAGAGAGAGCTAAACATTATTTACAACATAGCGGTCAATAACGGATATAAAAAAGATCTGATAGACAAAATCAGAAGAAACAATGGGACCCCAAAAAGAAGCGATAAGGATAAAGACGGAAAGACATGGACAGTATTAACTTATACAGGAAAATCGACACATAAATTAGCAAATTTTTTCAAAAAACACAACATTCACACAGCATTTAAAACAGTAAACAACTTAGGACGAATACTACGGACAAGTACAAATACAGAGGACTCACTAAACAGCCAAGGCGTATACCAACTGACCTGCGAATGCCAATACAGCTACATAGGACAAACAGGACGTAAAGTAAGAACAAGGTTCCGCGAACACATAAGGGATTACAACAAGAAGTCACGGAAACCCACCACAACACCTGAATCTAACTTTGCAAATCACATGTTCCACAGCAAATGTACACCAGCAAACATTAAGAAAACCGTAAAGGTATTGCATGTGCAGCAAAAAGGTCGGCGCCTAAACGCACTGGAAAACATGGAGATATACAAACAGAAAACATTTGACGGAAGAATAATAAACGAACAGACGAACACCAACTCGGACGTAATATTTGAGCCATTGAAACTTGTTTACAAAAAACAAAGCACGAACTTAGGTACTACGAAAGAAACTAACGCACAGGACCAACACAAAACATCCAGCAGGACAAAAATTACTGACTTCTACCTACCCATGCATACCACAAAAAAACTTGACGCTGACAAATAAACCCTAAACTCAGGTAGCATACACCTACAAACATTTGTTGGCTGCTAGTTAACGACAGATACCGATACCTACGAAGGACAAAACACAATAAATAGGGACCGCCAGACGTAAACTAAACAGAACGAAAAATAACACTGAAGATGGCACAACGCCGAAACCGGTTTGTTTCAAAACCAAATTTGACAAGGATCGACGGAAAATCGTTCCAAAATACATCAACTTTCAACCTTGTCGGAGTAAAAAAACAACAAAAAACTGTTAATGCCAGTCAGGCTTTAAACTTAGAAACCAGCGGACTATTGACAGTATACAAACGACGCGTACTAAAAATACATACGATTAAGGCGAATATTTGGTTTAACAAACAATGTCTAACACTGAATGTTACACCAAAATTTGCACAAATCAAAATCAAAACCAACACAGAGGCAAGCCGAAAAACGATTAGAAAGGCTGAGAAGGACTTCATCAAAAATGAAGTGAGAAGCTTATACGCCAAGAAAGAACAGACGAACATAGAAATTTTAAACATCCATTTAAGACTAACGGACTACATACCAACCAACACCCTAATGGACATATTCGACCGCATAAGGAATGACATCGAACACGAAATGACACTGAAATACAGAACGTTGAACAGGAAGTTAAACAAACTTGCGGGACAGCGCGAATCAAAAGACCGAAACCAACAACACAATTTTCATACTAGACTGACAAATTTAACGGAAGTACCACTAAACAAAGAAGAAATACAGCTATTACAAAAAGGCCTCAAACACAACATTAAGGATAATAACAGGAAGAGACGGGCGGAGCAAGCCATTATAGATGCAGAGGTCGCAATATCACTAATGCCGAGCGAAGAGCAGGAACACGCAAGACACATGTGCAGAGAAATAATAAGCAACCAAATACAAAACGACCAAGAAACAAAGAACAGCAAGGAAGAAAACGTTGCAAGGGAATTAAAACAGAAGCTCAGGAGGAACAATGTCGTAACAACCAAAGCGGATAAAGGCAATACAACAGTACTCATCGGCAAACAAGAATACATAGGCAAGACAGAAGAACTCATTGAAAAAATGGGTTGCAAGAGAGTGGGGGAGGACCCAACGGACAAATACCAAACGCAAATAAAAAGAGCCATAAAAGATGCAACCGGCATCATAAGCTCGGGGTTTGCACACCAACTAACCCAAATGAACCCAGCAGCCCCACCACTGATCGCATTACCGAAGATTCACAAACCGGACATTCCAATGAGGCCCATAATCAACTACAAGTTAGCACCTGGATATAGATTATCAAAGCATCTAAAGACGATACTGAAGGACACCCTAGAACTTGAAAACGAACACACAATAACTAACACAACGGAACTGATAGCGAAACTGACGACCGTTAACATCACAAAGGACAGTAAACTAGTATCGTTTGACATTAAGGACTTATACCCCTCAATACCACTACCTGAGACAATAGACATGGTATACACAAAAATACTGGAGAAAACCAAAAACAAAATCAAGGCTGCACAGATCGCAAGAATTCTAAGAACCACACTACAACAAAACTATTTCAAATTTAATAACAAAATCTACAGACAAACGAACGGACTTGGAATGGGGAACCCAACCTCAGCCGTACTCATGGAAGTATTCATGCAGAATTTGGAAGAAAAATACATGAAAGAACTTACAACCGAGTTGGGGGTTACATTTTACGCGAGATACGTTGATGACATTATCTGCATTCTAACCAGCAACAACGAAGAACAAGTATTGGAGTATCTCAACAAACAACACGGAAACATACAGTTTACAATGGAAACAGAAAGCGAAGGAAGGATTAACTACCTAGATCTGGCAATTAGGGCAGACAAGACCACAGGAAAACTTGGCTATGAAATTTACAGAAAACCAACAGCCACAGACACGGTAATTCATAACACTTCGAACCACCCTCAGCAGCACAAAAATGCGGCGTTAAAGCAACTAGTTGACAGACTAGAACGAACACCTTTAACACCAGAAGCACACAAGAGAGAGCTAAACATTATTTACAACATAGCGGTCAATAACGGATATAAAAAAGATCTGATAGACAAAATCAGAAGAAACAATGGGACCCCAAAAAGAAGCGATAAGGATAAAGACGGAAAGACATGGACAGTATTAACTTATACAGGAAAATCGACACATAAATTAGCAAATTTTTTCAAAAAACACAACATTCACACAGCATTTAAAACAGTAAACAACTTAGGACGAATACTACGGACAAGTACAAATACAGAGGACTCACTAAACAGCCAAGGCGTATACCAACTGACCTGCGAATGCCAATACAGCTACATAGGACAAACAGGACGTAAAGTAAGAACAAGGTTCCGCGAACACATAAGGGATTACAACAAGAAGTCACGGAAACCCACCACAACACCTGAATCTAACTTTGCAAATCACATGTTCCACAGCAAATGTACACCAGCAAACATTAAGAAAACCGTAAAGGTATTGCATGTGCAGCAAAAAGGTCGGCGCCTAAACGCACTGGAAAACATGGAGATATACAAACAGAAAACATTTGACGGAAGAATAATAAACGAACAGACGAACACCAACTCGGACGTAATATTTGAGCCATTGAAACTTGTTAACAAAAAACAAAGCACGAACTTAGGTACTACGAAAGAAACTAACGCACAGGACCAACACAAAACATCCAGCAGGACAAAAATTACTGACTTCTACCTACCCATGCATACCACAAAAAAACTTGACGCTGACAAATAAACCCTAAACTCAGGTAGCATACACCTACAAACATTTGTTGGCTGCTAGTTAACGACAGATACCGATACCTACGAAGGACAAAACACAATAAATAGGGACCGCCAGACGTAAACTAAACAGAACGAAAAATAACACTGAAGATGGCACAACGCCGAAACCGGTTTGTTTCAAAACCAAATTTGACAAGGATCGACGGAAAATCGTTCCAAAATACATCATTAGAAGTTGTTTTTTTACGTGGCGGATTCCAAGCCCTGCGCACACCTCCTGGTGAACAGACGCTGCGGACTTTAGTAGACCTTTAAACAGCCGTGCAACTATAACCGCATACCCGTATTGCCTGAGCAGACCTTAAGATGGCACCATCCGTTGTACGAATTACACCGCACCTAGGTGGAATTCGGATGGAGCCTTATCTGGCAAATGCAGCAGAAATAGGTTTCTGGAGCAGGGTCGGGTAATACTTTTCATCTTTAGAACTACCCATAATTGCGCATTTTCAATTTTAAGAAATTGTTGTCTGTTATCTACTCCGTACACTTTAATCAATTTTTTTTTTCTTCGTCTTAACTTTGTTCTGTAACTACATAATAAAAAAATCCGTCTCATCTAACCCCTTTTTTCATTAATAACGAACTCCTGCAGCAATTGACTGGCATCGTCGACCTCTTCGAAATTGTGTCCATCAGGAGCCTTTTTGCATAGAACGATTTTCATCTTGGCTTGATTTATTTGACTGCTCTCTTTTTATGAGTTGCCAATGTGGGATGTAAGCATTGATGTATAAATTAATAAACTCGGTTGGTTTACTTTTTAATAACTTTTATTTCCCTTGCTAGAGCAAGGGCAGCCAAAGTTGACAAGTGAGAGTTTACGACTCAATGTTGCGGCGACTACACCTGAATACATAACTCCCTGACCATAGACCCTACATTTATTGCATGCGGACAGCCGCGTGACTTAATGTGCTGAAACAACGTCTGCCGTAAGTTGGTAGTATCGGGTTCATTTAGCAGCTTGATCGTTATGTCTGCTATTTTGACTGCTGTGTTCTTGCAGCTGCAAATAAAGTTATTGTTGTTGTTGTTGTTGTTGGTGCTGCTGCTGCCGTATGTCAGCTACCGTGAGAACCGAAAGTGATATAATTGTTGCTGATTGTTATTTATATGTGTTAACTTATACTATCGGAAGGTTTGGGACCCGCCATATTGTCGAGTTCGTAGTCCATTACGCGCCTACACAATCTGACGCAATTTTCCCTACCCAGCGCTGCTGGATCGACGCCGGTGATTTTGCGTTAGCATCAACGATTGCTACCTGAATGACAACAATGCTGTAGTTCCGCTAACCCCTTTTGAGATCCTACTGAATAGAAGAGACACCTGACACCCGGGCATCGGAAGGACCGTTCGGAGCCAGCTTTTTTTTAATAACCTGCTGACCATCCATCCTTCGGCGAGGGTAACTTAACACCTTGGCTTAGGGTGGTGGTGGTACGGCTATCTCCATATTATCTCCCCACCCGTTGAATCGAATGTTTTTTCACCACCCACGCAACTGAAAGGAATATGGAGGTTTCCTCTTAGTTCATCGCGGTCTGAAAGCTTCCAGCGGGAAATTCTTAGGTCAGCATTTAAACCACTTCGCCGCGACAAGGCGACTAGCTTAGAGGAGAATGTTTTAGTAAGAAAAGCAAATGAAAGTATGTCTGCCGATTATCGACAATTAAATTAAGTCACGCTGGGTGCCAATAATAAAAGAGTTGTGTGCACATAGGCAAAAAATAAGTAATACACAACGCTTGATTTTAGTATACGGCATTGGTTGCTCAGGAAGGTCATTATGAGTACAATCGCATGCGGCTTGGGTTGGCGAATGCAGATGACGGATCGGTTAGGGGATGAAATGAAACCTCAAGTTGTGACTGCACATATGGGCGATAAAATTGTACTTATGGTAGTAAGTGATTGATAAATTTACTAGTTTGTTGTACAATTTAACGTTGCCAATAGAAAAGATGGAAATTACTAGCTTCAGACGTTGCCTTTTGAAACCATAGTGTGCACAATGATGGCATTACTCGATGCCAAAGCAAATGCTGACAATTATAACTTTTAAACACCGGTTAGTGCTTAGATGTACTTTGATTTTTTGGATTACGAGCTTCATGCTGGCCATAAAGGACATATGCATGTATGCAAGGGTTGGTTTAGCTGAAGTACTTCTGCAGCTCAGAGATAAAATTACTGGAAGTTCTGGCCTGTGATACAGATGCAGCTCAGAACTTTAAAGCGATATCACAGCTATTAATTGGAGGTTTCAACAGTGGTAGAAGCACTACAGCGCTTACGAATATATGTGCTAGTAAAATAGTTTATTGGCAATTGACTGTTCCTGTTGACTGTTAGTTAAATGAGAGCAAAACCCACATTATTCCACTTATAGCTTGATGGCGGACAAAAATTGCTGGAATGACTTAAAGTGTGTCCATAGGTCATGTGCTACGATGCGCTGATTAGAGCCACTCATTCCAGCGAAAAAAACACCTTTTGACTAAATATTTTGAAAACTGAAAACATTACATTATTTCTAGAATTCGATGACGAGTTCACCGGTGTTCAATTTAAAGAAACCAACCTGCGAAATTTTTGAAATAACTTAATTTTATGTAAATGAAAATAAATATATAAGAGTAGACTCCCAAGGCGAAATTATAGCTACTGAAGTAATTTTGTACTTTAATGACGATGAGCATTGATGTTTTGCACCGCTTTCCAGTTATAGTCGTCATAGTCAAGTTAAAGTCGACTCTAAAGTTAGTAGCAGCTTTTTGACATACTTTTCGATGAGATATCTGTCAAAAAAACTGAGCTAACTTTAGAGTCGACTTTAACTTGACTATGACTACGGACCAATGTTTTTAAAATATAACATACCTCTTCCCTCCTCTGCGCATGTGGAATAATTGAATGAATTATATTTTCCTATTTTTTATGCAGTATAGTATCTCTACTCAAAAATATGGCTTTCTTTGAATACATTTCCTCATACATATGAATGTACATAGTTTTACTTGTACTCTTCAATTAATAATAATTTGGCGCTTACACTATATAGCTCAGTGTTTGTCCGAGCCTCTCCTACCATTTGTAGTGTTCGTCTTTATATTGTACCACAAGTGCAGCGACCTACACGACTCCGAATGGCATATGTATTTTATGAGAAACTTTTTCATGATGAAATACCCTCGGAGGTTTGCATTATCTGCCCAGGGGTGACCTCTGTTAGAAAAATCTTTTTCCATTCCAGATTTTTCTTGCCCTGTCTGAGATTCGAACCTCGAACTCAGTAGCATATCAAGTTATAGCACGCGCTACTACCCACTCGACCACATTATTCTTTCATTCCCATTTAAAATTTTGTTGCGACAATTAAAACAGTATCTGTGGCCCGTTAACCATTTATTTCATGTGCTTCCCAAAGGTTACTCTATCCTGGCTTACCTTCGTAGATATGCGAATGACTTTAAGGATCCGTACACCAAGAAATCATTGTTTATATATTTAGTTTGCTCAAAACTAGACTACGTTTCTAACATTTGGAACCCTATCTATGACTGCCATGCTCTAAGAATAGACGGAGTGCAGAAAAAAGTTGTTCGTTTTGTTCGTAATTCGCTTAACTTTTTGACCCAATCCCATCTTACTATTCTCGTTGTATGCATATCATGATACAAACTCGTAAAATTAAATGAACTGGTCATTTATTATCGATCTTGTTGCTGGCTCCTTGGATTGTCCACTATTTATTGAGAGCATTTCCTTTAATGCTCCAGTTCTCTACGTTCATCTCTACCGTTCTACTTGACCCGATTTTAAGAGCTCTAACGGAATATAATAAGATCTCAAGGAGTTTAAATACTGATTTTTCGTTGCCTAAGAGCACCTTCAAGTCTATTCTTAATTCATGTTTCTTGTAATAATATTTTTTAATTGCTTAAAACACAAACAACAACCACATAAGCAAGTTGAAAAGCGGCAGATTAGCTGCTCTTGTTTGTAGTTGGTTTGTTTAAGAAGATTATGCATAAAATAAAAAATACTAGAATAAACTTCAAATTTCAAAGAGTAATAATTTCAATTCTGATTGTACGCTGTGAAATTAAAATCATAAGACTTTTTGGTACTACGATTTGATTTTGGCATTCGATAAACATCTGTTAATTGATTTGTGCACTATCTAAATACATGAAAATATATTTTATTACATAAAAATTGATGTTTCTCATTCACAGAGTTATGTACATTTTTCGTTTAAAATGTACCTAATTCCGTGCCTATCACGGAATAAGGGTTTTTTAACATTTAAAATTTTTGTTATTTTGATTGATTTTTTTATAAAACTTTCTCCCACAAAGCCATTTTATCTTCAAATAAAACCCTGAGGAAATTGTTGAGCTAATTCCGTGCTACAGTTTTATTTAAGCGAATGGTTAATATTTTAATAAATGTATTCCGTGGTATACCACGCGTTTGCGTTCAAGCAGTGAAAAGAGAAGCACCTAATTGCGTGGCATTAATTTACAAGATCCAATTTTTAAAACTGGTATGGGAAAAGCAGTTACTTTCGCAATTTTCTTTCAAAATTGCGTCGCACAGAGTCTATTTTTTGCAATTTTCTTGTTCCACAGAGTATAGTTTTATTTTGAAGCAAAATTGCTAAAAATAGTTTTACGAAATCCGAAGATTCAGATGTCCTGAAAAAAATTGGGGCCACCAGTGTTGATGAAGTCTATGCTTTTAATGATTTTATTGTTTAATTGTTTATACAAATTGCATTGTATAAGCTGAACATTTTTTAATAACAGTGAGAGATTTTAATTTGATTATTATCTGAACAATGACTTTTGTTTGTGAGCAAACATTAAAAACCTAATTTCTAAAATAGGGGTATGAATTTAAAAATTTTCTAAATAAAAATTTTATTTTGTGCTTGGAAAATAATACATTTTAAGTTTAACTTATTCCCGTAAAATCTGTATATACATACATATACGCATATCTCGGAATTAGGAACATCTTTTCACGGAATTAGGAACATTAAAAAATTTTTGCCACGGAATTAGGGACGATTGAAGGTGTTATTAATTATATTAATATAAATTATAATGATTTTTTTTTCACTTATAAGTTATTGGAAACTAATCTAAATTGATGGATTTAAAGGGGATATTTTAATTTTTTAATTTGCAACCGATTAACGTCACACAATTTAGAAGTCAGACAAATCCTTAGTAACGAGGAATTAGGTGCACTTACCTTATTATTCATTTATAAGGCCAATCAAAAACTTAACAATATTTATTTAAATTTTTTTTTTCAATTAAGTTTTTTTTTAATCTAGTCTTTAAGATTTGAAATCAGACACTAAATAAATTAAAGAGTTTCTGTAAAATAAAGTGTTTATATAGAATAATTATATAAAAATATGAAAGTCAGAATTTTTGAAATAACTAGAAAAAACAAATACCTTACTAGTTGAGGCTAAGCTGTTACGTTTGTGGTGGGTTTGTTGTTGTTGGGAGTTCTGAGAATCATAGTAATGACAGCACAGTTTATAAATTGTTACTTTGCCATAAGTAATGAAAAGATCCATTTAACCTAGAAAGAAGAAGGTGTTAAAAGCTTCTTTTTAAAAAAAGTTCAACCAACAAAAAAATATTGCTGGTGGAGAGAATTGAGAGTAAAGACGGTGAGCGGCCGAGGGCCTCCCCAGAAAGGTGTTCCGCAAAACTGCTGTGAACAGCCGGCCCAGAGGGACAATTGGCAAAACTGAAATAAAACAACTGTGTATTCAGGAAACTAAAAATGGGTAGATTCAAAAATGTCAACTTGCCAACTTAACCTAAACGCGAAAGAATTATTTCTTTTTAATTATATGTAAATGAAAGGAATTTTTATATTATTTTATGTAGATATAAATATGCATGAAGTTAATTACGTATTTTGTAAAGAAAAATATATTTTTTATTAAAAAAATATATATTATTTCAACTGTTTTTGTTTTTTTTTTCAAAAAATGTACATAATATATGTACATATATTTCCAACCATATCAATAAATTGATATCGGATCAATATTATTTGAAGATATTTAATTTAATTCGCATATACAAGGGTTTCGGTTTTCATTGAGCAAACCATTTTTTAATTTTTTTTAAATTAATTTTATAGACTTCAAAAAGTTTCAGTTTGAAAATACTCAGAAATTATGCCTTTGGACCTCCTATTCACAATAGCCAGCTCCATGCTAACTGTAAATCAGACATTTCAATAAAACCTATTTCTTCAGTGTGCTAAAACAGGCACTCATACTGTTTTGTATTTCTATTTTCTATTTTTCATTTTTAAGTGGTAGGTAATTTTTTATTGATTACTGCTTAATAAATTTTTCAGTAAAAGCACTACAATTTTAAGTGTTTTCAGAATTACCTAGCACTATTACTAGGTTCCAAACAGTTTCAATTGCGTCTGGGTTATAGCATATGTATTATAAAGCTCTTTGCGACCGACCAAGCTCCAAATGAACTATTGAAATAGATTTAACGCTGACTGTGTTCGGGCCCATCCATAAACACGCTAAGTGAGTAAAAATGAACTATCAACAATGAAGTTTGGTAAATGATTGCTCAAAGTAGGTTGAAATTTAAAATGGGCGGAGTCGGACAAAAACCAAGCCCATCTCCCATATAACTGTATTATTGAAAAGTGAAAAACTTCGTTTGGATTCTATATGAACATTGAAGAATTAAATTTTTAATTCTGTTTTTATCGATAAAATATTTATGGCATAAATCATAATAAGAGAATGAAAATTAAAACAAAATTTAATCAATTGCGAGTAGTAACAATGAAACTGAATTAATTTTTAAATGTTTTGCCAACATAAATATTGTTCTCACTTAAAATAAAGTGTTGTAAATACACGATTCTACCTTTTATTTAATGATTATAAGAAATTTTCACTTAATTCTAAATTTTGAACTTTATAATTGCTAATATTAAAAACATTTTGAGAATGTAGTTTTATAGAACATTTATTTTAAATATAGCAATCTGAAAGTTTCAAGTATTTTTTTTGTTGGAATCAAGCACGAAACAACGCGTGCAGAAAACAGCACGCAGACTACATGCCGTCCATTGTACTCTTTTTATGTTCCTTTTAATCTGTTTTAAATCTGCTGGATTTACGAATAAATCTTAGTAGATTTTGCGGTGTCAAAGAGCTCAGGTGTTCGTCTCTCAACACGTCGCGACCAAATGCCTCATATCTACATACATACATAGTTCTTGCCAAGGCGGGGCAGAAGCACAGAAAGTGTTCCGCCGTCTCTTCCTCTTCATAACAGGATGGGTATATGGAGTTGTCACGTAAGCCTATCATTGTCAGGTGTCTATGCCACGTGAAGTGACCGGTTAACAGTCCAACAAGTTGCCTGCAGTCTCGCCTGTTAAGCGAGAACAAGTGTTTTGATAGTCCTTCTGAGATTGAAGGTAACATGAGTTTTGCCCATATACACCCTCTCGACGGCTCCGAGTCATGGCTGAGCGAAGTATTCACCCAGTTTCTGATGGCCGAAGGTACTTATACAAGCAACGAGAGAGAGAGGTCGCGTGCTCTGTTGACGGCTCACTTCCCGGGTGCGGTCCAGGTGTCGCGGAATCCTGGTCTTCGGGCCCTCAGCCCGACCCCGACTGACTGGAAAGTAGCCAGGGAACTTATTAACTAGCAAACAGTCAGTTGGGCTCTGGGGACGTTTCAGCGGTACAAGGCCCCGGGAGTGGACGGCATTAGTCCTGTGATGTTACAACAGGGCGGGACGCTACTAACTTCTAATCTAGTAAATATCATGAGGGACAGCCTAGCGCTGGCATAACTCCCTGAGGTATGGCATAGAGCTCGAGTTATCTTTATACCAAAAATAGGTAGACGAGACTACTCGCTTGCAAAATCCTTCAGGCCCATAAGCCTTACTCCTTTCATGCTTAAGGCCATGGAGAAGATAATTGATAATGAAATTAGGCGTAACGCTCTTAAGCGAAAGCCTTTGCATTTTGATCAGCATGCCTATAGGGCAGGCAGATCGACGGACACTGCGCTCTTCGCTCTGACCGAGGTGATTCATGAGGCCTTTGAATGTGGAGAAATGATGCTCTGCGCCTACCTCGACATTGAGGGTGCCTTCGATAATACAACTCATTCAAGTGTCGATCGAGCGCTGGCAGGACGTGTTGTGCAGCCCACTATTCGGAAATGGATAGCTGAGTTGCTGCATACCAGAATTGCGGACTCTAAGCTTCTGTGGAAAAGCCATGTAGACGCGACCATCCCCAAAGCTACGAGGGCACTCATGGTGTTGCAAGCGTCTAGCTAGTAAATCCTGGGGATGCACCCCGAAGATTTTGAGATGGATGTACACCATGATAATTATACCAGTAAATACGTACGGAGCAGTTGCTTGGGGCTCAAGGACGAACCTGGCTACAGTAAGGAACTATCGCGGTGAGAGAATACTCATCCTAAGCGACAGCCAGGCAGCGCTCAAAGGCCTTACGTCCTTCGAGGTACAATCCTCAATGGTCTTGGAGTGCATAAATAGGTTCAATGAACTGCCAGAAAGGAATACCATAAGTCTTTCATGGGTTCCAGGTCACGCAGGGATCGAAGGAAATAAGATGGCAGAAGACCTGGCCAGGTTGGCGGCTAGCTCAAATCCCATAGAACCTGAGCCCTTCTTTCCAATAGGACCAAGCACTATAAAGGAGGCGCTCAGAAAGGAAACTAGACAGCTCAGGACCCAGCAATGGGAAGAGACCCTGGGCTTGCTACAGGCAAATAAACTATTGGGGGGTACAGTAACAAACGATATAAGATACTAATAGACCTCCCAAAACCAAACTTAGAATCCTCACAGGCCACTGCAGATTGAGGGGTCATCTGCATAAACTAGGTATCTGGTCAAGCGACCTGTGTCGCTTCTGCGACAGGACAAGGGAGACCTCCACACACCTGCTCCTGGAGTGCGATGCTGTGGCTCGACGAAGGAAGAGATGGCTAGGTCAGATGTGGCCTAAGGAGGAGTACATACACTCCCTGTCACCGGGATCCATCTTGAAATTCATAGATGCTCTTGGTCTAGGGGATGTGTTGTAGGTTACTGAGGGCACAATAGACCAATTGGTCGCAGTGCGATCCTCATTTATTTACCTATCTGTTGCCATACATTTTGTTTTATTAAGTAGGGCAATGAATGGCCCGTTTTCCGTGCAAGTTTGTCTGTCGACACGCCAACAAAAAACGACTATCAAACGCGTCGCAGGCTCTCGTTATTTTCCAGAGAGAAAACGTTGTTCTTACGTCACTGTCGAAAAATCCCGAAAAGTTTTTCATCTTCGATATCTTGGTGAATACCCAAAAGATTAAACGTGTTGTAATGTTGAATTATGACTGAGATTACACTTAATGCTAGTATCGGTATTAGTTCTAAAGGTTGGTATACATGATTATTATAGTTACTTCTTAAGGTAGGTTTACACGTGTATTTATAACAACTTTCCCCCGCCAGAAGAAGTAATAGTGTTCTTTTGGGTTACACTCAGTTTCTTAAAATCATAATAGTGTGAACTAATTCCATTTCAAAATTCCATCAAGATCAATTTACCTCCCCTTCGTAGGGTTTAAATTTCTCGTCGTAAGTTAGACGTTGTTTCGCGACGCGCTGACGTTGAGACCGTCTGATAGGATCTGACGTTGTCGGCTCATCCGGTGGAATTGAAGACGCTGGTTGGATGTTATTGTCGTCTGCTTGAATATTGGTGGACTGAGTCGGAAACGAAGTCGGCGGTTCAGCTGCTTCGGATTGGAGATTATGTGATAACGATGGTGTTTGGAATGTGCTTGCTTGGTCGGGTAGTTCATTGTAATTATTTTCGTAATAATTGTTGGTCTCTCCCGGAAAGTTATCGCCAATTCGTTGAATCTGGTTAATGTGTCGTTTCCATATTGTGCCATCAGCAATACATTGTAGTGTAATTTCTCAAGTTTTTTGAGGTTGCGTCCAAATTGATACTTTTTGTCATAGTATTCTCGTATCTCGAACGAATTTGTCTATTAAACATTCGCTGTGCCGGTGATTCGCCCGTTGTCGTGTTTACCATTCTACGATAACACATTAGGATTAGAGCCACATCTCTGTCTAGGTCCTTTGTACTGCTGCGCATGGCTTTGAGTTTGTCTTTAAGCGTTTGCACATACCTTTCGGCCTGTCCATTTCTTACAGGATGGAACGCCGCTCCTCATCGATGTGTGATTCCATTTGTTCGCAGAAATGTCTGAAATTCGTACGACGTCAGCTGTGTTCCGTTGTCGCTCACTAATACTTTCGGAATTCCGAACGTTGCGAAAATTTGGCGGCAAATTTTGATTGTTGACTGTGCTGTGATGTTGTTGATTTATTGAAATATTTCCCCATGTACGGCCTCGCGAAATATATGTGTACTCGTTAAAAAACGCTCGACGGTGGATCATATGTGTGTTGTAGTTTTGCTCGGGTTTTTGCGATTTGCTTGACACGAGCTACAATTCAGAGTGATGTGTTCCACATCTGAGTATAGCCCCGGCCACCAGATGTAATTACGAGCTAAAGATTTCTTCTTTGATGTACCAAAATGTGCCTGATGCAGTTCCTCCAGAACAGCTTTCCTCAATGGTGGAGGAATGTAGACACGCGTCCCTCTTAACAAACATCCTTCTTGCAGTGCAAATTCCTGCAGGTCTATTACAAAGCGATGATTTTTATCAACATCTTTTCCGACTGATAGACCATGAACAAGTTTGCTGACCGTGTTGTCGTTTTCTATAGCTTTAGCCAAATCTTGTACGGTAACCGGCATATTTTGTATAAAGCTTAATTCGATAATATCTATTTCAGCTATTGTTGATGTAGTATTGGCTAGCGGTAACCTTGAAAATGCATCTGCATTTCCGTGTTCCACGGATTTTCGCTACCTGATTTCGTAGTCGAATGAAGACAAAAATATTGCATAGTGTTGCATTCTTGTCGCTGACAAGGTCGGAAGTCCCTTTTGCGGGTGGTAGGTGGTCCGATGCAAGCGATAGCATAGGTCGCAACGTTATGCTATTTATCAGACCCGCGCTAGCTATTGTTAGATCTGGCGAGCTGCTGCAACTACCCACTATCCTGGTGGGGGCTTCGTCGTTCATTGTGCAGAATGTCGAATCGTCTATCTGCTCTGCCAAAATATTTCCCCTACGATCGTTTGGTAGGCTTGAGAACCAAAGATCGTGATGCGCGTTGAAGTCTCCGACTACCAATCGGTTTTCACCACTTAGGAGCGCACCTATATCAGGGTGATATCCAGCGGGGCAGCAGGAGACAGGGGGTATATATATATTAAATATTTAGAGCTCGACATCGCCTGACCGGACACCAATCCCTTGACATTCTAGGGTGCTGTCCCTTGGGTCGATGTCTACATCGATGAGACGATACTGCACGGTGTTGTGAAATATTAAGGCTAGGCCCCCACCATTGTCTCGCTCGCGATCTTTACGAAGCACGTTGTAGCCATCGCAGTTCGTTAAAGTTGAGCTGCGACGTAGCTTCGTTTCTTGGACCGAAGCTATTAACAGCCGTACCGAGCCATGAAGGCAACCACCTCCGAGATCCTGCTCGAGAGTCCGTTGCAGTTGAACTGTAAGAGTCTCGTCAGTCTCGGTAGGGTCGTCGCGTTGAGGGGGTGAGGGACTGGATCCGTGGCCAGCCCGTCCCGGCTGCGCATCCCGCTGTGGTGGTGAGGGCCCATCAGTGTATGTGGGCGGTGTCGTAAATGACGTGAAGCTCTCAGACGAGTCCCTTGTGGTGCGAAGGCCAAAGCACGCCCGGAAGTGGCACCAGCCCTGACAGGCGTTACACCTGACTGAGCAGGCATTCCGGCGTACTCTGGCCCGGCACACATAGCAGATTGTGACGGCAACCAGCAGCGGGGGTGGGGGGTTTGGGCACACAAAAAATACATGGTAGACATCTTCTACGTCGCCATGGCATATATCGTAGTATGGGTGGTTGTCGTGTTTCTACATAAACAGGTATGCCTTGAAACAACCGTGTCCGGAATTGCGTTAAGTAGAAGTCAAACTCGCCATGTATTCTGTTAACCCAAGTGGCCAGATTTGGAATACATCGATGCGTCCAACAACCTTTTGAGGTGTTATTCCACCTGTTTTGCCTCTCCATGTGGCTACTCTTCCGAGCACGATCTCGGTCCTGTTGTGTAACGTAGGGTGATGCCGTAGCCAGCCCATGCGCCTGTTTTGCCAGTATGTTTATGAGTGTCATACTAGCTATTACGAAAGCTGCATCATCAGATACCGTTCCAAATGCATTACAAACCCGTAGTGACCAAAGACGGTATGTAGATTTGGTTCCACGGTAATATGCCGCGTACTGTATTGCATGTGCCCAAATAGGGGCCGCATAGAGAATTTGATTTTTAACCACACTTGCTAAAAGCACACGTCGACGCCCCTTTGGTCCTCCTGTATTTAGCATTATTCTCGAGAGTGCCGTTACTGTTGCAGCTGCTTTTGTCCTAGCGTAGTTCAAGTGGCCTGTGAAGGTTAAGCGTTTGTCCAGTATCATACCTAGGTATTTATTGGTAGGCTTAGTTGAGACAGTGTAGTCCCCAATTTTCAGTTCCACCTCTTCAAGCTTCTTTCGACTCGAGATGAGTATTGCTTCAGTACTGCGATATCGTCTGCAAAGCCCATTAGTTGAGCCTTCGGATAGCTCCACGCGGAGTACCCCGTCATACATTATGTTCCACAGTAAAGGTCCAAGAACGGACCCTTGTGGAACTCTGCCTGTTATTTCTGCTCTTTCCAAACCTTCCTCGGTCTCGTACAGTAGTACACGGGAATGGAAGTAGCTTCGGATAAGCCTGCGTATATAGTACAAAACTCCGATGTTCTCTAATCTATCGAGTATTTTGGCACAATTTAATAATCAAAGAGAAGTCTGATGAGGAAATGTGGTGATTTCCGAAATAGTACTATAACTTCAACCATTAAAAACTGTTGTTGTTTTTTCACAATCAAATCTTCCATAAACTGGCCTTGAGCTCAATAAAATTATAAAATATTAACATTTTACTAGGCCAACAGAAAAATTAACAAACATTGTAGACAAGGATGAGCACGCCTTAAAAATGCATATAATATAGAATTTGCAAAATAAAAACACAAACAACAACCACACAAACAAGTTAAATAGCGGCAGATCAGTTGCTCTTGTTTGTAGTTGGTTTGTTTAAGGAAGATGAAATAAACACAACAGCCAACTCGGCTAGCGTAGCACAATAGGTAGCGTATTGGCTCTGGAACTCCGAGCTCCCGGGTTCAAAGCCTGAGAGAAGTGGTTATGAAAAAATTAAATTATAAAATAATTTAATTTAATAATCAAAAAGAAGTCTGATGAGGAAATGTGGTGATTTCCGAAATAGTACTATAACTTCAACCATTAAAAACTGTTGTGGTTTTTTCACAAACAAATCTTCCATAAACTGGCCTTGAGCTCAATAAAATTATAAATTATTAACATTTTACTAGGCCAACAGAAAAATTAACAAACATTGTAGACAAGGATGAGCACGCCTTAAAAATGCATATAATATAGAATTTGCAAAATAAAAACACAAACAACAACCACACAAACAAGTTAAATAGCGGCAGATCAGTTGCTCTTGTTTGTAGTTGGTTTGTTTAAGGAAGATGAAATAAACACAACAGCCAACTCGGCTAGCGTAGCACAATAGGTAGCGTATAGGCTCTGCAACTTATGAAAAAATTAAATTATAAAATATTTTAATTTAATAATCAAAAAGAAGTCTGATGAGGAAATGTGGTGATTTCCGAACTAGTACTATAACCTCAACCATTAAAAACTGTTGTTGTTTTTTCACAAACAAATCTTCCATAAACTGGCCTTGAGCTAAATAAAATTATAAAATATTATTATTATAAGTCATAAAATAATGAGTGTTTTCTGTGATGTCACTCGCTCTATGAGTTATGCTGATGATATTAGGGTTGACCTTAATTGAACATCCTCCGCCCATTAAAAGGTGTAGGCTATTAATATGTTATAAGCGATTGGTAGAAGGCAAAGCTTTGCCACAGCTTGCTTGTAATTTCCATTCGCAGTCTTAACTACATCAACACGAACTATATCATCCTTTCCACGAATCGTATCGATCACTCTAGCTAATGGCCATTTGAGTGGAGGGCTGTTCTCTTCTTTAATTAGTACCAAATCATCAAATCGTATGCTTGCTGGAGACGAATACCACTTCTGCAGCTGTTGAAGAAGAGTTAGATACTCTGTTTTTCAGCGCCGACTGGATAGTTATCACCTTCATCAACCGCAGGCTGCTGCATGTCACGAATAGCTAAAAATGAATCGGACTTCGTGCCATAGGTAACCGTATCTAGTTTATATCCCCGAAATGGTTCATTGGGGTTATCCGTCCATATTATGCCCTGCAAATAGTTATCTGGGTATGGCATTCTGACGCATCAATACATCTTACATATATCCGAAGTGAGAGCAATCCTAAATGAACGAAATTGAAGAAGAATATCAAACAGAGAAGGCTGGACTGTGGTTCCAGCCATCAGTATGGAATTTAAAGACCGACTGTTGCTTGTGCGAGCAGAGCCATCCAACACAACCCTCAATTTGGTTGTTGTACTCTCGACCTTGGACTCTCAATGATGTTCGAAAAATTTTATAAATACCTCTTTTAGTTTAATATCGAGTGCTGACATATGCCCCAAGTCAAGATATTCTTCGATGAAAGACGAGTACTGCTGTTTGAGTTCAGGATTGCGCTGCAATTTGCGTTCAAGGGATAAATCGTCTAATAGCCTGCTGATACGAGTCTCCCAGCGCTTCGTTCGGCATCTTTCTAGGTAAACGCACCGAACGCTTTACTAAAGTGATCAATTCCATATCTGTTTAAACTTCGCCAGATACATCAACTGCAGCCAAACAAGAAAATTGGGATGTCATTGGTGTACTTCCGTCGCACACAGTGCAGCCTATTTTTGCAATACTGGCAAATTTTGGTGAGGACGTATTTGGCCAACAAACAACAAAATCGCTCCAATTAGTATGTCGACACAATGGGGCTGAAAAATGGTGGATCCGCTACCTCTCTGAAGTTGGCAAGCCAACTTTTACTTAAGGAAAAATTATCTATTGAATAATTTGCCGTAAATTATCCGTAAATTATCCGTGAAAATAAAAATTTTGCCGCGGTCATATTCCAAGAACTGTCGCATGCACTGCCAACTTCAGGTGAAGTTAGCGTGCCACATTAAGGAAAAGTATGGAAGAGATCAGCTAGACAAATTTTTCTTGCACAATAATTTGCCGTTTTTTACCGTAATTAAACTGCATAAATCAAAAATTTAAAAAAAAAAAACTGAAGTTGGCAGTGATACGGAAAATTAAAAAAATTTTTTTTTAGAATTTTTGATTTGTGCCGTTTAATTACGGTAAAAAAGCGGCAAATTACTGTGCAAGAAAAAATGCCTCAGCTTATCTCCTTCATACTGTTTTTAAAGGTGGCACGCTAACTTCACCTGAAGTTGGCAACGTATACGGAAAATTAAAAAAAAAATTTTTTTTAGAATTTTTGAATTAGGCCGTTTATTTACGGCAAAAAAGCGGCAAATTACTGTGCAAGAAAAAATTCCCTAGCTTATATCCTTCATACTTGTATTAAAGGTGGCACGCTAACTTCAGCTGAAGTTGGCAATGTATGTACATACATATGTATACGGAAAATTAAAAAATTTTTTTTTTTAGAATTTTTGAATTAGGCCGTTTAATTACGGCAAAAAAGCGGCAAATTACTGTTCAAAAAAATTTTTTCTCAGCTGATCTCCTTCATACTTTGTTTAAAGGTGGCACGCTAACTTCAGCTGAAGTTAGCAGTGCATGCAACAGTTCTTGGAATATGACCGCGGCAAAATTTTTATTTTCACGGATAATTTACGGCAAATTATCCAATAGATAATTTTTCCTTAAGTAAAAGTTGGCTTGCCAACTTCAGAGAGGTGGATCCGCTTTACGAATATTCGCAGGTATGTCAAACTCCTTCAAAGATATTCCTGACTGAGTTTCTGTAATAGTATGCGTGACAACTGCCGGCAACTTGGCAGAATCGTCACCTACGCGTAAATGTATTTCAACGATATGATTAGCGACAAACCCATTTTGGCCTATACCAGAAATGGAAAATTATGATTTAATCTTCTTTAATTGGAGTTATTCAATATGCGACAAGTAATAAAATTTAACTGCGATGCAGAGCTAAGCAACGCCCGGCAAGCGATGTGGACGGTTCACTATCTAGTTGCGATGATCCGGAAGGATTAGCGCACTGATGTAGCAAAGTGTGGTGCTTCGATGAACAATATTTACAAAAACTGGACTTACAATTATTCACAGAATGACCACTTCTTAAGCAGTTCAAACACAATTGCAATTTTTCACCTCTTGTTACTAACTAAAGGATGAAAGGCTTATAAATTTTGAACATTGTTTGATTGTATGCTGGCTAGAATTGCATAAAAGACTTTCACTTGGCGATGATGTCAGCAAGACCTGCAAGACCTGGCTATTATTATTAGAAAATCACTTCCTTCCTACCTGTTTGTCCGACGATTTGTGTTCAGTGCGCTTTCCAATCGCTGACAACGATGCGACACAAATTTTTATATTAAATTCCACGTAAGTATTTCATTTGCAGGGGCTTCTTCCTCCTACTTCGTTCGAGATCTCATGTTAATTTTTGTGATACTAATTCTGTCAGCACTCCATCTGCAATTTGCTCATTTGTATCTATTGCTTGCAATGAGTGTTGATATTATCGCTAAGCTTACGAAGTTTTTCTACCGTATTACCATCGACCTTCTTTAGCTGCACAATGTCCCTTGTATGGCTCTGAACATTGAAATGTTTGTTATCAAAACGAAATTTTAATAAATCAATTGCCTTTGCATAGTTTTTCTCCGAAATTTCTAAAGACTGTATTTCTAAGCACTGTGTCCAACGCAGAATCCCGTAGACTCGAACGAAGGTACAGGAACTTTTCAATTCGCGTCAAACCCATATCTTGATGTACTACTGTATTAAACATTGAAAACCAATCAGGCCAATCCTTATAAATGCCGCTGAATTTCGGAATATGAAGAACTGGTAATCTCTGCTTTGGCGGTGCTACAATGAACGATGGTTGCTATTCACAATTTCGTCGTTCAATCGAACGATGAGTTTCCCCTCCAAGACAGAAATGCAACTGCCGCCTCAATTTCGTCTTCGCTTCGATGTAGTGGCTAGTAAATTGAGTAACCATCACTTCAGAGTCATCTTCATCTTCCAACTGCGTTTAGAGGCCATCAAACCTATTCTACAGCCGGTCCACCTGCTCTAATCGTACCTCAATTGCTGGTTCATTAGGTTCTCTAAGCATCTCAAACGTCAATCCATTGTTGATTGGAATTATCTGCTGCATTAAGGCATCTCGCTTTTTCTACCTTGCCTCGACTCGTTTGTTTCTGTATGCACATTATTCTCACTTACACTCTATGTATATTTTTATCACAGCTGTTTGCGTTCGTTTGTTAAGTGTCACACTGTTCATTGCTTTCAAAAGTCCTGATCTTCCCGCTGATTATTGGAAACTTTTCACTGTTTTCATAACTACTAATACTCGTACTTACAGCTGACCATTTGTTTTGCTCGTTTATTTAACTTAGCTCACTAAATAATGAAAGTACTTATTTTAAAAATGTCCTGCTCAGTTGCAACCTGCCAAGTCTAGGGCGAGTCCAAACGATTTTTATCATGTTGGCTATGTGATGGGCTCGCCCATTTGAATTGTGCCGGTTTGACGGGGAGAGTGCTGGACTTAATCAATGATTGCAAATGCTTGCGCTGGTCTTGTTTAAAGTGCAGATCAACCGAAGTCGATCTGTTTAAGCTTTTCAGGGAGACTAGAAATGGGTTTTCTGAGATAGGCAGGGATCTTTCAGAATTGACCGAACAATTTAAAAAAAAAATTTTCAAATCTTTTAAATGCGTGAATAATGTGTCACCTTGCGCGAAGCTCAACGTTGCTAAGCGCAAGAGAGTTGATATTCAATCTGAAGAAATTATTGGATTCAAACCCCAAAGTTCTCAACATTCGATTGAACTAATTAATCTAGCATCTCCAACTCCTACTGCAATGGAAGTAGAACCCTCTACATCAAAATCCATTGTAACTAGATTGACGTCTAAAAATGTTGTTGAGCTAATTGCAATTCAAGTTCAGCCGTCCACATCTAGGCCCATTTGAGCTAGATTGGAGTCTAATAATGCTGTTGGGCCGCCATAATTATTTGAACCTGCGACTAAGAGGTTTTCGTTCCTCTTAAAAGGACAATTTTTGTTTCTAGATTTGCGAAGGATACCAGAGCCGAAGATAATTAATGCTATATTACTAACTTAAATTGAAACTAACAATTTAACTATTAAAAAATTTAAATTTAATTATGAGATAAATATATCCTCTTTTAAAATTGACATTTGTTTCGAACATTGTAACACGGAAGGCGCTTTTGTGCGCGAATTCGAATATAAACCTAACATAAGCGATCGTAATGTTGCAAAGATTTCTCGGCAAACGGATCCAAAAAACTGAATTCAATGTCTGCTTTCAGTATCTACCAAAACGTTAGGGGTTTGAACACCAAACTTACTGATCTATTCTTAAAAAGCTTTTACTGCGATTTTAAAATTATATCTTTTACCAAAACTTGGCTTAAACCCAATGGTCTTGACTCGGACATATTTTGCAGTGATTTTCAAGAATATAGAAACGATCGCTTGGACAGGATGGGCGGAGGTGTCCTTTTTGTACATTCTTCGCTACTATCTGAAGAGATTTGTGGTTCCTGTTATCGACTCTATCGAATTTAAGTGCATCTGTGTTAAGTCAGGTAAAGGCTTTATTTATTTAGCTCTCTGTTATATTCCACCTCAATCAGACTCTTCTACTTACTTTGCTCAAAACTGTTAGTTCAATGACTAACTGCTCAGGTTCCATGGTAGTTTTGGGTGATCTTAACCTCCCCCACATATCGTGGAAGATTGTTGACCATAATATTGTACCTTTTTCATCTAAAATTAGTACAAATGAATTTGGAAGGGTTCTGGATTTGGTTTACGTCGACAACGTGGCTACAACGTCTGTGAACGATGTGACCCTCTGGTTTTACCCGAAGACGTCTTTCATCCAGCTATGCAGTTAGATTGCGAAACTATGGGATGTATATAGGATCAAAGCTCTAAAATACTCATTTCTAACACTAAATTTAATTTTGCGAAAACAAATTATAAAAAGCTTAATAAAGTACTATCTAAAATCTAATGGCCAAAATATAATGAAAATATTGTAAAAAACGTTGATCAGTTTAATAATACTCTGTTTGAATTGTTAGGAAACCTTGATTCTAAACTTAAGTTCGAATAACTCAATCAATTTACCCACAATAACCCTAGAGAAGGTATTTCTTTATCTGAAAACTTTAAAAAGCTCATCCAGCCTGGTCCTGACATGATTTCGACATGCATTCTTATAAATTGTGCGGAAAACCTCTACCTACCTTACAAACATATTTAATTTGTCATTGAAACAGGAAGTTTTTCTTTTCGCATGTAAACAATCTTTTATAATCCCTTTTCAAATACTGAAAATTATCGTGGCAGAGCCAAGATGTCCGCTATTCCAAAATTATTTGAGGCTATCGTCACTAGTCAGTTAACTTTTTTAATCTCTTCATCAATTACTAATTCTCAACATGGATTTTGTAAAGGCAAATCTATTATTACGAATTTTCTTGAATTCACAACAGTAAAGTCTTCGATAAAGTTTGCCACCCTCTACTTTTTCATAAGCTTGATCTAATTAGCTTTCAACCTTGTATACTTCGTTGGATATCTTCCTACCAGCATTGCAGAACGCAAAGAGTCATTTATAAAAATGTTGCATCGGATGTCATTGATGTGTCCTCAGGAGTTCCCCAAGGCAGCCACCTCGGCCCAATTCTGTATTAAAATATTCAAAAATTCTAATGTATGCTGATGATATTGAAATTTTTAGATCATGCAACATTGGTGATGGGAGATCCTTCCTGCAAGATGATTTAGAAAGCATAGTTTTGTGGTGTAACGTAAATTTCATGCCTTTAAATCTTAAAAAATTTAAATATATGTGATTCTCTCGGAGAGCGACACTGTCGGCGAACCAGTTTGAGATCTCGACCCTTAACAAACTCTTTCTCGAATCGGCACAAACAATTAAAAAATAAAAAAATTCGTGCGTCCTACGGATGCGCCCCTCGTGCTGGTTGGGTTTATTATTATAAATATTATCAAAGTTATTGTGGATTTACAAGTTTTCTCCAGTGTTATCGTTACTTTTGTAAATTTTTTTAGATCTTAGGCCTTCTGAGTTTATATAGCAGTATTTGTTTGCAGTTTTGGTTATAGTTGAGGATCCTTACGATTTTAACAATATTTTTTGAAAATAAGTTTCACTTCCAAAAACAGTGGTGTAGGCCGCTTAACTCGCTAGTTCGAGTCTCGGCTGGTATATCATAAACATGCGCAGTTAGTTCAAACACTGAGCTACATACATATATGCGTATGGTGAAGGCGCCGAAATTATTATTATTATATTTATACCCGTTCTCCAATTATCTACCAACATTGACACATACATACATACATTCAAACATACATAAATGTGTTGGGACAAAGTTCAATTAAACGAGATTTTGAAAAAATCGTTGTACCTCCGTAATTACCGAATCCAAATTTGTATAAAGCCTTATTTGAGCTTAAAAATTGGGAAAATGTATTGTTTACTATTAAAAATTGTATCCTCTTCTGTTTACAATTACATAACAAGAAAAGTAAAACTGAATTATCTGTACGGACCATATCTTAATGTATATTTGCTGGGCACCCTTAACAAACATTTTTTGATCGAAGCCTTTTCTTTCGAAAATTTTAGTTGCCAGCTTCATCTGATTGATAGTATTAACAGTTGTCTGTAAAAATATCAATTCTAGTTATACCTAATTAAGAGCTTTATTATTATTTTTGCAGCAATTTGGGAAATGTGTACAAAGAACGAGGTCAATTGCCAGAAGCACTAGAGAACTATAAAAGGGCAGTTAGACTAAAGCCTGATTTTATTGATGGATATATAAATTTAGCAGCTGCGTTGGTGGCGGCTCGCGACATGGAGTCTGCAGTTCAAGCATATATTACTGCTCTGCAATATAATCCGGTAAATAAAAAATATGTAATAAACTAATACCTTATTCTTCAAAAATTCTGTTTAATAGGATCTTTATTGCGTGCGAAGCGATCTAGGAAACTTGCTGAAAGCATTAGGTCGATTGGAAGAGGCAAAGGTGAGTTTTTATAAAACATACAAGCGGACCACTCAAACGATTCTCTAACTTAAATATAACTTGTCTGCTATTAGCGGATTCAGTAACAATTTAATTGATATTCGAATTTTGCTGACTATTTAATAACTGATATTTGACTTCGGCCTATTTCATTAAAGTGGCAAGTACGAAAACTGCCTGTTTTTCCGGAAAAATTTCGAGCCATAATTGTCGACGAATATTTGTCTGTTTGTTATTGTTTGGCCATATAACTATTTAATTTTAATTATTTACGAGCTTTAAGGCAGATTGGTTTTTTAAGAAAATTATTAGGAAAAAACAACAATATTCAAACTCAGACTTCTTTCTTCTTGGCTCCCGCGTAATTCGAACCCACGACCTCAAACGTAATACCTAAGCCGCCAGCAAAATGCGCTGTGCTAAGTTTAGGCTGTGTCGGCAGTTGTTATTTTTCCTATTTTTCTCTTCACAACTTACTCCTATAAAGTGCGGCTGTTCTGCCCCTATTTCTACTCCACTGTGCAGCTAATGTTGTACAATTTCTGTTGGATACATGATACATCGACGATTCCGTTAGTGCTTCAACTTGCCGCAACGATTCGTTTTGTCCCCGAAGGCTGATATCAGCGATCTGTGGGAAACACTATATCTGTAAAAGTAATTTTGAACTAAACAAACCACTCCGTAGTTTATGTCAAGAGTAACAATAACTCTGGTTCTTCTGATAATTCCGACTCACTTTATTACATACATAAGACTATACTCAATACTCTCTAACTCAACGCAATACCGGCCGCCATGTGGCTTCCGGAAGAAACTCTCGGAAGACTAGTCAACCCTTCGTCCAAAGCGGCTGCTTCGAAGTAGGACGACGAGTTCCAGTCGGCTTTAAGTTAGAGACAGAACATCCGCAATGAAAATTATCATTCTATAGACACACGAGCGGCGCCTCTGGTCCAGAAAAAACGCCTCCTTCACCCGAGAAATTGGAGTTCGCACAAAAGGAATTCGTCTATCATTCGCCATGACATTCTCCGATAGTTATCCGATAAGACATATCTAAGATTTTAGCGGGGTGTTGTGCGGCAAAACGATTTGTTAGATAGACGAAAGACTGCTACGCCAGCATTCCAACGCTATACGAAACCGTCAAAGGACTATATTTCGTTTTACTTATCTCGACGACGAGCTTGTCGCCTCCACGTCACCGGACCGCTGTAGGACTAGAAGAAATATAATTCCTAGGCCACCTCGTCCCAGCTTAAGGCATCGAACCGCTCCCCAGAAGGTAAACAAATTATGCACTTTAACAAGCCCAAGATAGTTCACGAGATAACATGATTTTTGGGGGCCATCAATTTTTATCGACGACTTTTACCGCAGGCCGTCGCCACTCAAGCGTCATAACAGAAGTTGATGAGTCCATGTAAAAAACTCGACGAACCCGCAAAAGAAGCAAAAAAGGCGTTCGAGAAGCGTAAATAGCGGTAAGCAAAAGCAGATCTTTTAGCTTTTCCAATAGGAGATGTCACAATCGCCCTGATTTCTGAGCTTCGGACATCGCAGTTCGTGCCGTGCCCCGACCAAACAGCATTATAGTGCGAGTGATCGTGAATTAACAGCAATACACAAAGACATTCGGCACTTTCATCACCATTTGGAGGGAACAGTTTTTACGATTTTCACCGACCACCAACCCCTTAGGCATGGCTTTAAATAAATATATATAGAACCAACAACTGGTTCTATATATATTTATATATTTACTTTCAAAGGTTTGCAACAGTTATAAGATGCAAGGTCTCCTAGCTCCAGTCATGATGCGTTTGCTTGGAGCATAACCACCGTTCGACGGCACCTTTTTAGAGCACCAAACAGGTGATCGAACTGCCAGGTTAATGGGAGGCAGTGGGAATGATATTGAACCGTTCTGTTTACTCCGAACAGAGACCCCAAAAATTTTGGCACGCAACTATTAAGAGAATGATGGGATTTGTAAAAGTAAAGGTTAATTGTTACATTGAATGCTCTGATATAGCAGTTATCGCCTCCTGAACAGAAGTTTACGAAGGAAATCATGAATTTTTATCTCATGTCAGAATCCAAAAGAATGCGAAAAGAAATAGGAAACGCTCTTTAAATTCAATGTTCATTTGTTACGGCGCACAATACATGCAAATGTGTGAATAAATTGTTAAATTAATTATTTATTATTATTTTTTCCCTTAGAAATGGATAAAGTTAATGTTAATATTTTAATTTGAACTGCGACAGCACGCAAATAATCACAAATCAACAAAAAAGGGTAGCGGCCGTCTTACCGTTTTCTCTCAGATAAAAAAACCTACAAACTCGGATTTTGCGACACCTAAAACTTATAAAAATGTGTTTCGAACATAAAAAACCATAAGATTGGATTGTGCCACTTATGTTAAGTACTTAAATGGCGTGTCGACCGCCTAAGCGATTTTGGGCGATGCCAACAAAGCTCGCAAGCTTTCTTGAGACCATATTCTAGAAATAAGACAATAAATCTTACGAATAATCTTTCTCGCGAACACTCCAAGAGTCCTGTCATCTGATGTTTTCATCGTCCATGCTTCTGCGCCGTAAAATGGAGCGCTTTTCTCCATTCGAACGACATGACATAGCCAGCGAAGCCGCTGGATCTTAATTCGCCGCACTATATCTATATCGTTATAAAGCTCGTACAGCTGTACGCTGCATCTTCTGCGGTATTCGCGATCGCAAAGGCGTAGAGGCTCATACTTCTTACGAATAATCATTCTCGCGAACACTTCAAGAGTCCTGTCATCTGATGTTTTCATCGTCCATGCTTCTGCGCCGTAAAATAGGACTTTCATAATGAGAGACCTTTAGAGTTTGAGTTTTGTCTGCCCAGAGAGGACTTCTCTTAGAAAGTCACGTTTTCCGACAATGTAGGTGTAGGTGTCTATGTTAAACAAGTTGTCATCTTAAAATAAAATATAAAAGATTAAAAACAATTTTTAATTTATAATTGCGTAACAAAACTAATTTATTTATGTAAAATACATTAATTACATAGTAAGCACTAAACACATTTCTTTTTCTCAGTGAGACTCCTTTTGGTACATTTTCGCTTATGGGAAGCATCGGAAAGGTCTCTTTGAAGCGTCCAACAGTAATCTGCCATCATTGAAACGCCCCACCTTCCCTGGTATATTTTTCCCATCTCCTTAATATCTTGGTGAAATCGTTCACCTTGCTCTTCACTTACGTCTCCTAAATTTTCTGGAAAGTAGTCATCAAGCAACCTAAAGCTTGAAATGCTGTTAACATTCTTTTGACAATTTATTAGTAGCTAGGATCTTTGTTATTGCCTAAAAATTTCTTTATGACCTCTTTAAAGGCAATCCACCCTTCTCTTTGAGGATCCGTCATGGTTGTGATGAATAGCGGATCAGCCATAAGCCGTCGAATATCTGGTCCAACGAAAACACATTCCTTCAACTTTGCCTCCGAGAGGCCTGGAAACTTTGATATTAAGTATTGGGAGCAATTTCCATCTCATGGAAGTGACTTTACAAATTGCTTCATCAATCCCAGCTTTATGTGAAGCGGTGGTAGAAGAACTTTATGAGGAGGCACCAAAGTTTCATGCAGGACATTCTTTTCACCAACTTTAAGCTCCCTCGGAGGCCAACACTTTTTGGTCCAGTGATTTGTTCGGTCTCTACTATCCCATAGACACAAAAATCAAGGGAATTTGGTAAACCCTGTTTTTTGTCCGAGCGCCATGCCCAAGATTTTGAAATCACAGCACACTTGCCAACCGTGGTCTTTATATTTTAATTTGCAAAGAAACGATTCCAAGTTCTTGTAGGTTTCCTTGAGGTGTACGGAATGGCCGCCAGGAATGGAAGTATAGAAACTGCCGTTTTGCAGCAGAACTGATTTAAGGCTTTCTTTTTGAAGAATCTATGAAAATACGCCACTCTGCTGGGTCGTATGAGATCTTAAATGTATCCATCAAACCTTCAATATTGGTACAATTACCCAACTTGTTCTCTTGGACAAAGTAGGAAGTAAACTGCTTCTCACTATATCAAAGCAGGAGGAAGACACTCCCGGCAAAAGTAAGTTCCTTATTTAGAAATTAATGATAGTTATGGTAAACATTTAAAAACAGTAATCAAAATAAAATTACGCCTATTACTAATGCCTACAAGTTAGCCCAAAAAAACCCTTTTTTATACCCGCGCACTTGTGTACTTGTGTATAACTTTGTTCACATAACGGTTGCTTGTAACAGCATAACGGAATCAAGATAAATATAGACATATATATACCAAAATGCTCAGAATGAAAAGAGAAGTCGATTTAGCGATGTCTGTCTGTCCGTCCGTCCGTCCGTGCAGACGATAACTTGAGTAAAAATTGAGATATCTCAATGAAACTTGGTAGATAGACTGCCTTTGACCCAGAGCAGGTTGGTATTGAAAATGGGCAAAATCGGACAGTAACCACGCCCACTTCCCATATAACGGCAATTGTCGAAAATGCAAAAATTGCTATATTTCAGTAGCTATTGAAGCTAATTTGGTCAAATTTTTTACACGGGCGTGGCACCGCCCATTATGAGTTCATATGTAGTATATCTCTGGAACCACCCACCCGATTTTGTTCAAATTTGGTATTCGTATTACACTATGCCTATTTAAGCGATATTTATGAAAATCTGACCACAACCACGCCCACCTGTCATATAACGGTAATTTTCGAAAACACTAAAAATCGGACAATTTAATAAATGTTGAGGGGAAATATCTTGAGCTTAGTATGTGTTGTTGTATTGCAGCCAGAAATCGGACTATATGAGATCATATGTATATGTCTGGAACTACTTTATCGATTTCGTCTGCATTCGTTGCATTTTTGTTGCATACCTGTGTTATCAAATAATTATTTTTATTAAAAACAAAGCTCAGGCTGCCATGTATGTATATGTATACTCGTACTTACAATGTATACGCTGTTAATTTTTGTAACGCCTTTTTATTAATTATTTCTCCTTTGGATAATTTTCCAAGCGTAATCGTTTTTCGCAAGAACAACAAGCGGCACGAACCATCTTCAATATAATCCGGTAAATAAAAAATATGTAATAAACTAATACCTTAATCTTCAAAAATTCTGTTTAATATGATCTTTATTGCGTGCGAAGCGATCTAGGAAACTTGCTGAAAGCATTAGGTCGATTGGAAGAGGCAAAGGTGAGTTTTTATAAAACATGCTAGCGGACCACTCAAACGTTTCTCTAACTTAAATATAACCTGTCTGCTATTAGCGGGTTCAGTAACAATTTAATCGATATTCCAATTTTGCTGACTATTTAATAACTGATATTTGACTTCTTTCTTCTTGGCTCCCGCGGAATTCGAACCCACTACCTCAAACGTAATACCTAAGCCGCCAGCAAAATGCGCTGTGATAAGTTTAGGCTCTGTCGGCTCTTATCCAATAAAGTGCGGCTGTTCTGCCGCTATTTCTACTTGACTGCGCAGCTGTTGTTGTACAATTTCTGTTGGATACATGATTCATTGACGATTCTGTTAGTGCCTCAACTTGCCGCAACGATTCGTTTTGTCCCCGAAGGCTGATATAAGCGATCTGTGGGAAACACTATATCTGTAAAAGTAATTTTGAACTAAACAACCCACTCCGTAGTTTATGTCAAAGAGTAGCAATAACTCTGGTTCTTCTGATAATTCAGACTCACTTTCTTACATAAATAAGACTATACTCAATACTCTCTAACGCAACGCAATACCGGCCGCCATGAGGCTTCCGGTATAAACTCTTGGAAGACTAGTCAACCCTTCGTCCCAAGCCGCTGCTTCGAAGGAGGACGACGAGTTACTGTCGGCTTTAAGTTAGAGACAGAACATCCGCAATGAAAATTCTCATGGAGATGGGTTACAAAATTTCAGTCGTGCAACTCGCTGCCATTAAATGGCAGCACACAACACTGCAATTAATACTTTTGGTAGACGACATATCATTTTAGAATATAGCCTTCGTCGGACATTCATTTGGTCATTTATCATCGCCCACATGTCGCACCCTATAATAGGTGGTGATTTTTTTAAGCACTATAATGTTTTAGTAGATTTAAGAAACAAAACGATCATCGACCGAACAACCAGCGCTCGAATACTTTGCGGAATCACAAACCAACTTCTTTAAGGGGAGCCTTTTCACTCGCCACCTTGAACTTGCCAACGACGCACCTAGGGAAGGTAAGACGAAGACTGTCCAACAATATATAGACACACGAGCGGCGCTTCCTTCACCCGAGAAATTAGAGTTCGCGCAAAAGGAATTCGTCTATCATTCGCCATGACATTCTCCGATAGTTATCCGATAAGACATATCTAAGATTTTAGCGGGGTGTTGTGCGGGGTGTTCACCGACCACCAACCACTTACGCATGGCATTAAATTAATATATATTTATCAAAATCTGACCATAACCACGCCCACCTGTCATATAACGGTAATTTTCGAAAACACTAAAAATCGGACATTTCAACAAATGTTGAAAGAAAATATCTTAAGTTTAGTATGTGTTGTTGTATCGCAGCCAGAAATCGGACTATATGAGATCATATGTATATGTCTGGAACTACTTTATCGATTTCGTCTAAACTTGGCACTCATGTAAGATTATACCTAGTTAATTTAAAAATTTAGCTGAATGCGTGCGCCGGGTATATAAAGTTCGATCGAACTTAGCCACTTCTTTACTTATTTATAATAAAATTTTGCGTTTTGTAAAATAACCTTACGTTCTGTAATTTTTTGAATATTTTTTTAATTTTCAGAACACCTAAATACATAGTAATTTTAAGTAATACAACACGATACTTTTGAAAGTTTTGAATTTAGTATTCGATAAGACTTGACATCATGTAACCTCATGCAAACAAGTCCAATGGGTTGAGGTCAGGACTGCTAGGTGGCTATTCGTCCTTAGGCGAAAAGTCGGCCTTATTTTTCCTCACACCATGTTGTACAATATTTGCCGTATGTAAGGGATATGTACAAGTACATAAGCGTATATGTAGAAGAACTTTATGAGGAGGCACCAAAGTTTCATGCAGTAGCACTCCGTTGAATTTCAAGGCTGACGTTGTTATTGGTGTTAATGCTGGTACCTAGGTACACAAAGTTCTCTATATTTTCAAATCTATTTGTGTCGACAGTGATGTGATTACCCCTTTGTTTCCATCATGCCATCCACAGCAGGATCAAGATCAAGCTTATTCGGCAATTATGTGAAGAAAGTTGTGTATTCGGGTTAAAATCTCTTAGGGTTACACTTGTCAACGTACCGGAATACTTCTTCAATGTAACAGCATAACGGAATCAAGATAGATTGCCTTTGACCCAGAGCAGGTTGGTATTGAAAATGGGCAAAATCAGACAGTAACCACGCCCACTTCCCATATAACGGCAATTGTCGAAAATGCAAAAATTGCTATATTTCAGTAGCTATTGAAGCTAATTTGGTCAAATTTTGTATATGCTGTTTTATTCGAGCAGGAAATCCACCTGTATCAAAATTTTTTACAGGGGCGTGGCACCGCCCATTATGAGTTCATATGTAGTATCTCTCTGGAACCACCCACCCGATTTTGTTCAAATTTGGTATTCGTATTACACTATGCCTATTTAAGCGATATTTATCAAAATCTGACCATAACCACGCCCACCTGTCATATAACGGTAATTTTCGAAAACACTAAAAATCGGACATTTCAATAAATGTTGAAGGGAAATATCTTGAGTTTAGTATGTGTTGTTGTATTGCAGCCAGAAATCGGACTATAAATAACCTTACGTTCTGTAATTTTTTGAATATTTTTTTAATTTTTAGAACACCTAAATACATAGTAATTTTAAGTAATAGAACACGAAACTTTTGAAAGTTTTGAACTTAGTATTCGATAAGACTTGACATCATGTAACCTCATGCAAAAAAGTCCAATGGGTTGAGGTCAGGCGAAAAGTCGGCCTTATTTTTCCTCACACCATGTTGTACAATATTTGCCGTATGTAAGGGATATGTACAAGTACATAAGCGTATATGTAGAAGAACGTTATGAGGAGGCACCAAAGTTTCATGCAGTAGCACTCCGTTGAATTTCAAGGCTGACGTTGTTATTGGTGTTAATGCTGGTACCTAGGTACACAAAGTTCTCTATATTTTCAAATCTATTTGTGTCGACAGTGATGTGATTACCCCTTTGTTTCCATCATGCCATCCACAGCAGGATCAAGATAAAGCTTATTCGGCAATTATGTGAAGAAAGTTGTGTATTCGGGTTAAAATCTCTTAGGGTTACACTTGTCAACGTACCGGAATACTTCTTCAATGTCAGCAAATATGTTTACCATGGATTTATTTACTTAATTTCTTTCCTGCCATTCTTCCAACTGGCAGCTGTTTTGAATCTATGGAAGAAACTTAAAATAGTAGCAATTACACAAGACTGCAAAAAAAAATAATTGAGAGCTGTTTTTGTTTTTTTTGTGTAATTCTTATGTTTTTGGGAGTGCTGAATCCGAAACAAACTTTAATTTTGTCATAGAAAGTCACGTTTTCCGACAATGTAGGTGTCTATGTTAAACAAGTTGTCATCTTAAAATAAAATATAAAAGATTAAAAACAATTTTTAATTTATAATTGCGTAACAAAACTAATTTATTTATGTAAAATACATTAATTACATAGTAAGCACTAAACACATTTATTTTTCTCAGTGAGACTCCTTTTGGTACATTTTCGCTTATGGGAAGCATCGGAAAGGTCTCTTTGAAGCGTCCAACAGTAATCTGCCATCATTGAAACGCCCCACCTTCCCTGGTATATTTTTCCCATCTCCTTAATATATTGGTGAAATCGTTCACCTTGCTCTTCACTCACGTCTCCTAAATTTTCTGGAAAGTAGTCGAGGCCGGAATGAAGAAAATGTACTTTTAAACTCATCAAGCAACCTAAAGCTTGAAATGCTTTTAACATTCTTTTGACAATTTATTAGTAGTTAGGATCTTTGTTATTGCCTAAAAATTTCTTTATGACCTCTTTAAAGGCAATCCACCCTTCTCTTTGAGGATCCGTCATGGTTGTGATGAATAGTGGATCAGCTATAAGCCGTCTAATATCTGGTCCAACGAAAACACTTTCCTTCAACTTTGCCTCCGAGAGGCCTGGAAACTTTGATATTAAGTATTGGGAGCAATTTCCATCTCATGGAAGTGACTTTACAAATTGCTTCATCAATCCCAGCTTTATGTGAAGCGGTGGTAGAAGAACTTTATGAGGAGGCACCAAAGTTTCATGCAGGACATTCTTTTCACCATTTTTAAGCTCCCTCGGAGGCCACTTTTTGGTCCAGTGATTTGTTCGGTCTCTACTATCACATAGACACAAAAAGCAAGGGAATTTGGTAAACCCTGGTTTTTGTCCGAGCGCCTTGCCCAAGATTTTGAAATCACAGCATACATGCCAACCGTGGTCTTTATATTTTAATTTGCAACGAAATGATTCCAAGTTCTTGTAGGTTTCCTTGAGGTGTACGGAATGGCCGACAGGAATGGAAGTATAGAAACTGCCGTTGTGAAGCAGAACTAATTTAAGGCTTTCTTTTTGAAGAATCTATGAAAATACGCTACTCTGCTGGGTCGTATGAGATCTTAAATGTATCCATCAAACCTTCAATATTGGTACAATTACCCAACTTGTTCTCTTGGGCAAAGTAGGAAGTAAACTGCTTCTCACTATATTAAACCAGGAGGAAGACACTCCCGGCAAAAGTAAGTTCCTTATTTAGAAATTAATGATAGTTATGGTAAACATTTAAAAACAGTAATCAAAATAAAATTACACCTATTATTAATGCCTACAAGTTAGCCCAAAAAACCCCTTTTTATACCCGCGCACTTGTGTACTTGTGTATAACTTTGTTCACATAACGGTTGCTTGTCACAGCATAACGGAATCAAGATAGATATAGACATATATATACCAAAATGCTCAGAATGAAAAGAGAAGTCGATTTAGCGATGTCTGTCTGTCCGTCCGTCCGTCCGTGCAGACGATAACTTGAGTAAAAATTGAGATATCTCAATGAAACTTGGTAGATAGATTGCCTTTGACCCAGAGCAGGTTGGTATTGAAAATGGGCAAAATCAGACAGTAACCACACCCACTTCCCATATAACGGCAATTGTCGAAAATACAAAAATTGCTATATTTCAGTAGCTATTGAAGCTAATTTGGTCAAATTTTTTACACGGGCGTGGCACCGCCCATTATGAGTTCATATGTAGTATATCTCTGGAACCACCCACCCGATTTTGTTCAAATTTGGTATTCGTATTACACTATGCCTATTTAAGCGATATTTATGAAAATCTGACCACAACCACGCCCACCTGTCATATAACGGTAATTTTCGAAAACACTAAAAATCGGACAATTTAATAAATGTTGAGGGGAAATATCTTGAGCTTAGTATGTGTTGTTGTATTGCAGCCAGAAATCGGACTATATGAGATCATATGTATATGTCTGGAACTACTTTATCGATTTCGTCTGCATTCGTTGCATTTTTGTTGCATACCTGTGTTATCAAATAATTATTTTTATTAAAAACAAAGCTCAGGCTGCCATGTATGTATATGTATACTCGTACTTACAATGTATACGCTGTTAATTTTTGTAACGCCTTTTTATTAATTATTTCTCCTTTGGATAATTTTCCAAGCGTAATCGTTTTTCGCAAGAACAACAAGCGGCACGAACCATCTTCAATATAATCCGGTAAATAAAAAATATGTAATAAACTAATACCTTAATCTTCAAAAATTCTGTTTAATATGATCTTTATTGCGTGCGAAGCGATCAAGGAAACTTGCTGAAAGCATTAGGTCGATTGGAAGAGGCAAAGGTGAGTTTTTATAAAACATGCTAGCGGACCACTCAAACGTTTCTCTAACTTAAATATAACCTGTCTGCTATTAGCGGGTTCAGTAACAATTTAATCGATATTCCAATTTTGCTGACTATTTAATAACTGATATTTGACTTCTTTCTTCTTGGCTCCCGCGGAATTCGAACCCACTACCTCAAACGTAATACCTAAGCCGCCAGCAAAATGCGCTGTGATAAGTTTAGGCTCTGTCGGCTCTTATCCAATAAAGTGCGGCTGTTCTGCCGCTATTTCTACTTGACTGCGCAGCTGTTGTTGTACAATTTCTGTTGGATACATGATTCATTGACGATTCTGTTAGTGCCTCAACTTGCCGCAACGATTCGTTTTGTCCCCGAAGGCTGATATAAGCGATCTGTGGGAAACACTATATCTGTAAAAGTAATTTTGAACTAAACAACCCACTCCGTAGTTTATGTCAAAGAGTAGCAATAACTCTGGTTCTTCTGATAATTCAGACTCACTTTCTTACATAAATAAGACTATACTCAATACTCTCTAACGCAACGCAATACCGGCCGCCATGAGGCTTCCGGTATAAACTCTTGGAAGACTAGTCAACCCTTCGTCCCAAGCCGCTGCTTCGAAGGAGGACGACGAGTTACTGTCGGCTTTAAGTTAGAGACAGAACATCCGCAATGAAAATTCTCATGGAGATGGGTTACAAAATTTCAGTCGTGCAACTCGCTGCCATTAAATGGCAGCACACAACACTGCAATTAATACTTTTGGTAGACGACATATCATTTTAGAATATAGCCTTCGTCGGACATTCATTTGGTCATTTATCATCGCCCACATGTCGCACCCTATAATAGGTGGTGATTTTTTTAAGCACTATAATGTTTTAGTAGATTTAAGAAACAAAACGATCATCGACCGAACAACCAGCGCTCGAATACTTTGCGGAATCACAAACCAACTTCTTTAAGGGGAGCCTTTTCACTCGCCACCTTGAACTTGCCAACGACGCACCTAGGGAAGGTAAGACGAAGACTGTCCAACAATATATAGACACACGAGCGGCGCTTCTTTCACCCGAGAAATTAGAGTTCGCGCAAAAGGAATTCGTCTATCATTCGCCATGACATTCTCCGATAGTTATCCGATAAGACATATCTAAGATTTTAGCGGGGTGTTGTGCGGGGTGTTCACCGACCACCAACCACTTACGCATGGCATTAAATTAATATATATTTATCAAAATCTGACCATAACCACGCCCACCTGTCATATAACGGTAATTTTCGAAAACACTAAAAATCGGACATTTCAACAAATGTTGAAAGAAAATATCTTAAGTTTAGTATGTGTTGTTGTATCGCAGCCAGAAATCGGACTATATGAGATCATATGTATATGTCTGGAACTACTTTATCGATTTCGTCTAAACTTGGCACTCATGTAAGATTATACCTAGTTAATTTAAAAATTTAGCTGAATGCGTGCGCCGGGTATATAAAGTTCGATCGAACTTAGCCACTTCTTTACTTATTTATAATAAAATTTTGCGTTTTGTAAAATAACCTTACGTTCTGTAATTTTTTGAATATTTTTTTAATTTTCAGAACACCTAAATACATAGTAATTTTAAGTAATACAACACGATACTTTTGAAAGTTTTGAATTTAGTATTCGATAAGACTTGACATCATGTAACCTCATGCAAACAAGTCCAATGGGTTGAGGTCAGGACTGCTAGGTGGCTATTCGTCCTTAGGCGAAAAGTCGGCCTTATTTTTCCTCACACCATGTTGTACAATATTTGCCGTATGTAAGGGATATGTACAAGTACATAAGCGTATATGTAGAAGAACTTTATGAGGAGGCACCAAAGTTTCATGCAGTAGCACTCCGTTGAATTTCAAGGCTGACGTTGTTATTGGTGTTAATGCTGGTACCTAGGTACACAAAGTTCTCTATATTTTCAAATCTATTTGTGTCGACAGTGATGTGATTACCCCTTTGTTTCCATCATGCCATCCACAGCAGGATCAAGATAAAGCTTATTCGGCAATTATGTGAAGAAAGTTGTGTATTCGGGTTAAAATCTCTTAGGGTTACACTTGTCAACGTACCGGAATACTTCTTCAATGTAACAGCATAACGGAATCAAGATAGATTGCCTTTGACCCAGAGCAGGTTGGTATTGAAAATGGGCAAAATCAGACAGTAACCACGCCCACTTCCCATATAACGGCAATTGTCGAAAATGCAAAAATTGCTATATTTCAGTAGCTATTGAAGCTAATTTGGTCAAATTTTGTATATGCTGTTTTATTCGAGCAGGAAATCCACCTGTATCAAAATTTTTTACAGGGGCGTGGCACCGCCCATTATGAGTTCATATGTAGTATATCTCTGGAACCACCCACCCGATTTTGTTCAAATTTGGTATTCGTATTACACTATGCCTATTTAAGCGATATTTATCAAAATCTGACCATAACCACGCCCACCTGTCATATAACGGTAATTTTCGAAAACACTAAAAATCGGACATTTCAATAAATGTTGAAGGGAAATATCTTGAGTTTAGTATGTGTTGTTGTATTGCAGCCAGAAATCGGACTATAAATAACCTTACGTTCTGTAATTTTTTGAATATTTTTTTAATTTTTAGAACACCTAAATACATAGTAATTTTAAGTAATAGAACACGAAACTTTTGAAAGTTTTGAACTTAGTATTCGATAAGACTTGACATCATGTAACCTCATGCAAAAAAGTCCAATGGGTTGAGGTCAGGCGAAAAGTCGGCCTTATTTTTCCTCACACCATGTTGTACAATATTTGCCGTATGTAAGGGATATGTACAAGTACATAAGCGTATATGTAGAAGAACGTTATGAGGAGGCACCAAAGTTTCATGCAGTAGCACTCCGTTGAATTTCAAGGCTGACGTTGTTATTGGTGTTAATGCTGGTACCTAGGTACACAAAGTTCTCTATATTTTCAAATCTATTTGTGTCGACAGTGATGTGATTACCCCTTTGTTTCCATCATGCCATCCACAGCAGGATCAAGATAAAGCTTATTCGGCAATTATGTGAAGAAAGTTGTGTATTCGGGTTAAAATCTCTTAGGGTTACACTTGTCAACGTACCGGAATACTTCTTCAATGTCAGCAAATATGTTTACCATGGATTTATTTACTTAATTTCTTTCCTGCCATTCTTCCAACTGGCAGCTGTTTTGAATCTATGGAAGAAACTTAAAATAGTAGCAATTACACAAGACTGCAAAAAAAAATAATTGAGAGCTGTTTTTGTTTTTTTTGTGTAATTCTTATGTTTTTGGGAGTGCTGAATCCGAAACAAACTTTAATTTTGTCATAGAAAGTCACGTTTTCCGACAATGTAGGTGTCTATGTTAAACAAGTTGTCATCTTAAAATAAAATATAAAAGATTAAAAACAATTTTTAATTTATAATTGCGTAACAAAACTAATTTATTTATGTAAAATACATTAATTACATAGTAAGCACTAAACACATTTATTTTTCTCAGTGAGACTCCTTTTGGTACATTTTCGCTTATGGGAAGCATCGGAAAGGTCTCTTTGAAGCGTCCAACAGTAATCTGCCATCATTGAAACGCCCCACCTTCCCTGGTATATTTTTCCCATCTCCTTAATATATTGGTGAAATCGTTCACCTTGCTCTTCACTCACGTCTCCTAAATTTTCTGGAAAGTAGTCGAGGCCGGAATGAAGAAAATGTACTTTTAAACTCATCAAGCAACCTAAAGCTTGAAATGCTTTTAACATTCTTTTGACAATTTATTAGTAGTTAGGATCTTTGTTATTGCCTAAAAATTTCTTTATGACCTCTTTAAAGGCAATCCACCCTTCTCTTTGAGGATCCGTCATGGTTGTGATGAATAGTGGATCAGCTATAAGCCGTCTAATATCTGGTCCAACGAAAACACTTTCCTTCAACTTTGCCTCCGAGAGGCCTGGAAACTTTGATATTAAGTATTGGGAGCAATTTCCATCTCATGGAAGTGACTTTACAAATTGCTTCATCAATCCCAGCTTTATGTGAAGCGGTGGTAGAAGAACTTTATGAGGAGGCACCAAAGTTTCATGCAGGACATTCTTTTCACCATTTTTAAGCTCCCTCGGAGGCCACTTTTTGGTCCAGTGATTTGTTCGGTCTCTACTATCACATAGACACAAAAAGCAAGGGAATTTGGTAAACCCTGGTTTTTGTCCGAGCGCCTTGCCCAAGATTTTGAAATCACAGCATACATGCCAACCGTGGTCTTTATATTTTAATTTGCAACGAAATGATTCCAAGTTCTTGTAGGTTTCCTTGAGGTGTACGGAATGGCCGACAGGAATGGAAGTATAGAAACTGCCGTTGTGAAGCAGAACTAATTTAAGGCTTTCTTTTTGAAGAATCTATGAAAATACGCTACTCTGCTGGGTCGTATGAGATCTTAAATGTATCCATCAAACCTTCAATATTGGTACAATTACCCAACTTGTTCTCTTGGGCAAAGTAGGAAGTAAACTGCTTCTCACTATATTAAACCAGGAGGAAGACACTCCCGGCAAAAGTAAGTTCCTTATTTAGAAATTAATGATAGTTATGGTAAACATTTAAAAACAGTAATCAAAATAAAATTACACCTATTATTAATGCCTACAAGTTAGCCCAAAAAACCCCTTTTTATACCCGCGCACTTGTGTACTTGTGTATAACTTTGTTCACATAACGGTTGCTTGTCACAGCATAACGGAATCAAGATAGATATAGACATATATATACCAAAATGCTCAGAATGAAAAGAGAAGTCGATTTAGCGATGTCTGTCTGTCCGTCCGTCCGTCCGTGCAGACGATAACTTGAGTAAAAATTGAGATATCTCAATGAAACTTGGTAGATAGATTGCCTTTGACCCAGAGCAGGTTGGTATTGAAAATGGGCAAAATCAGACAGTAACCACACCCACTTCCCATATAACGGCAATTGTCGAAAATACAAAAATTGCTATATTTCAGTAGCTATTGAAGCTAATTTGGTCAAATTTTGTATGTGCTGTTTTATTCGAGCAGGAAATCCCCGAAGGCTGATATAAGCGATCTGTGGGAAACACTATATCTGTAAAAGTAATTTTGAACTAAACAACCCACTCCGTAGTTTATGTCAAAGAGTAGCAATAACTCTGGTTCTTCTGATAATTCAGACTCACTTTCTTACATAAATAAGACTATACTCAATACTCTCTAACGCAACGCAATACCGGCCGCCATGTGGTTTCCGGTATAAACTCTTGGAAGACTAGTCAACCCTTCGTCCCAAGCGGCTGCTTCGAAGGAGGACGACGAGTTACAGTCGGCTTTAAGTTAGAGACAGAACATCCGCAATGAAAATTCTCATGGAGATGGGTGCCAAAATTTCAGTCGTGCAACTCGCTGCCATTAAATGGCAGCACACAACACTGCAATTAATACTTTTGGTAGACGACATATCATTTTGGAATATAGCCTTCGTCGGACATTCATTTGGTCATTTATCATCGCCCACATGTCGCACCCTATAATAGGTGGTGATTTTTTTAAGCACTATAATGTTTTAGTAGATTTAAGAAACAAAACGATCATCGACCGAACAACCAGCGCTCGAATACTTTGCGGAATCACAAACCAACTTCTTTAAGGGGAGCCTTTTCACGGGGTTTTAACTCGCCACCTTGAACTTGCCAACGACGCACCTATGGAAGGTAAGACGAAGACTGTCCAACAATATATAGACACACGAGCGGCGCTTCCTTCACCCGAGGAATTAGAGTTCGCGCAAAAGGAATTCGTCTATAATTCGCCATGACATTATCCGATAGTTATCCGATAAGACATATCTAAGATTTTAGCGGGGTGTTGTGCGGTAAAACGATTTGTTAGATAGACGATAGACTGCGTTCCAACGCTATACGAAATCGTCAAAGGACTATCTTTCGTTGTACTTATCTCGACGACGAGCTTATCGCCTCCACGTCACCGGAAGAGCCTGCAGAGCATCCCAAAGAAGTTTTGACCGCTATAGGACTAGAAGTAATATAATTTCTACGCCACCTCGTCTCAGCTAAAGGCATCGAACCGCTCCCCAGAAGGTGAAAAAATTATGCACTTTAACAAGCCCAAGATAGTTCACGAGATAAGATGATTTTTGGGGGCCATCAATTTCTATCGACGACTTTTACCGCAGGCCGCCGCCACTCAAGCGTCATAACAGAAGTTGATGAGTCCATGTAAAAAACTCGACAATACCGCAAAAGAAGCAAAAGAGGCGTTAGAGAAGTGTAAATAGCGATCAGCAAAAGCAGCTCTTTTAGCTTTTCCAATGGGAGATGTCACAATCGCCCTGATTTCTGAGCTTCGGACATCGCAGTTCGTGCCGTCCTTCAACAGCTGGTCAATGATAAGTGAATGCCGTTAGGATTTCTTTCGCAAAAATTTACCCCGACCAAACAGCATTATAGTGCGAGTGATCGTGAATTAACAGCAATTCACAAAGACATTCGGCACTTCCATCACCATTTGCAGGGAACAGTTTTTACGATTTTCACCGACCACCAACCACTTACGCATGTCATTAAATTAATATATATTTATCAAAATCTGACCATAACCACGCCCACCTGTCATATAACGGTAATTTTCGAAAACACTAAAAATCGGACATTTCAACAAATGTTGAAAGAAAATATCTTAAGTTTAGTATGTGTTGTTGTATCGCAGCCAGAAATCGGACTATATGAGATCATATGTATATGTCTGGAACTACTTTATCGATTTCGTCTAAACTTGGCACACATGTAAGATTATACCTAGTTAATTTAAAAATTTAGCTGAATGCGTGCGCCGGGTATATAAAGTTCGATCGAACTTAGCCACTTCTTTACTTATTTATAATACAATTTTGCGTTTTGTAAAATAACCTTACGTTCTGGAATTTTTTGAGTATTGTTTTTAGGTTTCAGAACACCTAAATACATAGAAATCAGTTGCAAATATTCAGACAGCATATTTGTTGCAGACCTGAGTTATGAAATAATTATTTTTATTAAAAACAAAGCTTAGGCTGCCATGTATGTATATGTATACTCGTACTTACAATGTATACGCTGTTAATTTTTGTAACACCTTTTTATTAATTATTTCTCCTTTGGATAATTATCCAAGCGTAATCGTTTTTCGCAAAAACAACAAGCGGCGCGAACCATCTTCATCTTCATAGGCATTTATTCCCATATTTTAAGTAATACAACACGAACCTTTTGAAAATTTTGAACTAAGTATTCGATAAGCCTTGACATCATGTAACCTCATGCAAAAAAGTTCAATGGGTTGAGGTCAGGACTGCTAGGTGGCTATTCGTCCTTAGGCGAAAAGTCGGCCTTATTTTTCCTCACACCATGTTGTACAATATTTGCCGTATGTAAGGGATATGTACAAGTACATATGCGTATATGTAATTTATTAATGTAACAAACCAAACCCTTCCTGCTTCATGCTTTAAAATACCGAATAATAAAGAGATAAAACTATTTGTACATTAAAATACCGTAAGTAAGTATATATTACTACTCTGCAATATAATCCGGTAAATAAAAAATATGTAATAAACTAATACCTTAATCTTCAAAAATTCTGTTTAATATGATCTTTATTGCGTGCGAAGCGATCTAGGAAACTTTCTGAAAGCATTAGGTAGATTGGAAGAGGCAAAGCTGAGTTTTTATAAAACATGCTAGCGGACCACTCAAACGTTTCTCTAACTTAAATATAACCTGTCTGCTATTAGCGGGTTCGTAACAATTTAATCGATATTCCAATTTTGCTGACTATTTAATAACTGATATTTGACTTCTTTCTTCTTGGCACCTGCGGAATTCGAACCCACTACCTCAAATGTAATACCTAAGCCGCCAGCAAAATGCGCTGTGATAAGTTTAGGCTCTGTCGGCTGTTATCCAATAAAGTGCGGCTGTTCTGCCGCTATTTCTACTTGACTGTGCAGCTGTTGTTGTACAATTTCTGTTGGATACATGATTCATTGACGATTCTGTTAGTGCCTCAACTTGCCGCAACGATTCGTTTTGTCCCCGAAGGCTGATATAAGCGATCTGTGGGAAACACTATATCTGTAAAAGTAATTTTGAACTAAACAACCCACTCCGTAGTTTATGTCAAAGAGTAGCAATAACTCTGGTTCTTCTGATAATTCAGACTCACTTTCTTACATAAATAAGACTATACTCAATACTCTCTAACGCAACGCAATACCGGCCGCCATGTGGTTTCCGGTATAAACTCTTGGAAGACTAGTCAACCCTTCGTCCCAAGCGGCTGCTTCGAAGGAGGACGACGAGTTACAGTCGGCTTTAAGTTAGAGACAGAACATCCGCAATGAAAATTCTCATGGAGATGGGTGCCAAAATTTCAGTCGTGCAACTCGCTGCCATTAAATGGCAGCACACAACACTGCAATTAATACTTTTGGTAGACGACATATCATTTTGGAATATAGCCTTCGTCGGACATTCATTTGGTCATTTATCATCGCCCACATGTCGCACCCTATAATAGGTGGTGATTTTTTTAAGCACTATAATGTTTTAGTAGATTTAAGAAACAAAACGATCATCGACCGAACAACCAGCGCTCGAATACTTTGCGGAATCACAAACCAACTTCTTTAGGGGAGCCTTTTCACGGGGTTTTAACTCGCCACCTTGAACTTGCCAACGACGCACCTAGGGAAGGTAAGACGAAGACTGTCCAACAATATATAGACACACGAGCGGCGCTTCCTTCACCCGAGAAATTAGAGTTCGCGCAAAAGGAATTCGTCTATCATTCGCCATGATATTCTCCGATAGTTATCCGATAAGACATATCTAAGATTTTAGCGGGGTGTTGTGCGGGGTGTTCACCGACCACCAACCACTTACGCATGGCATTAAATTAATATATATTTATCAAAATCTGACCATAACCACGCCCACCTGTCATATAACGGTAATTTTCGAAAACACTAAAAATCGGACATTTCAACAAATGTTGAAAGAAAATATCTTAAGTTTAGTATGTGTTGTTGTATCGCAGCCAGAAATCGGACTATATGAGATCATATGTATATGTCTGGAACTACTTTATCGATTTCGTCTAAACTTGGCACTCATGTAAGATTATACCTAGTTAATTTAAAAATTTAGCTGAATGCGTGCGCCGGGTATATAAAGTTCGATCGAACTTAGCCACTTCTTTACTTATTTATAATAAAATTTTGCGTTTTGTAAAATAACCTTACGTTCTGTAATTTTTTGAATATTTTTTTAATTTTCAGAACACCTAAATACATAGTAATTTTAAGTAATACAACACGATACTTTTGAAAGTTTTGAATTTAGTATTCGATAAGACTTGACATCATGTAACCTCATGCAAACAAGTCCAATGGGTTGAGGTCAGGACTGCTAGGTGGCTATTCGTCCTTAGGCGAAAAGTCGGCCTTATTTTTCCTCACACCATGTTGTACAATATTTGCCGTATGTAAGGGATATGTACAAGTACATAAGCGTATATGTAGAAGAACTTTATGAGGAGGCACCAAAGTTTCATGCAGTAGCACTCCGTTGAATTTCAAGGCTGACGTTGTTATTGGTGTTAATGCTGGTACCTAGGTACACAAAGTTCTCTATATTTTCAAATCTATTTGTGTCGACAGTGATGTGATTACCCCTTTGTTTCCATCATGCCATCCACAGCAGGATCAAGATAAAGCTTATTCGGCAATTATGTGAAGAAAGTTGTGTATTCGGGTTAAAATCTCTTAGGGTTACACTTGTCAACGTACCGGAATACTTCTTCAATGTAACAGCATAACGGAATCAAGATAGATTGCCTTTGACCCAGAGCAGGTTGGTATTGAAAATGGGCAAAATCAGACAGTAACCACGCCCACTTCCCATATAACGGCAATTGTCGAAAATGCAAAAATTGCTATATTTCAGTAGCTATTGAAGCTAATTTGGTCAAATTTTGTATATGCTGTTTTATTCGAGCAGGAAATCCACCTGTATCAAAATTTTTTACAGGGGCGTGGCACCGCCCATTATGAGTTCATATGTAGTATATCTCTGGAACCACCCACCCGATTTTGTTCAAATTTGGTATTCGTATTACACTATGCCTATTTAAGCGATATTTATCAAAATCTGACCATAACCACGCCCACCTGTCATATAACGGTAATTTTCGAAAACACTAAAAATCGGACATTTCAATAAATGTTGAAGGGAAATATCTTGAGTTTAGTATGTGTTGTTGTATTGCAGCCAGAAATCGGACTATAAATAACCTTACGTTCTGTAATTTTTTGAATATTTTTTTAATTTTTAGAACACCTAAATACATAGTAATTTTAAGTAATAGAACACGAAACTTTTGAAAGTTTTGAACTTCGTATTCGATAAGGCTTGACATCATGTAACCTCATGCAAAAAAGTCCAATGGGTTGAGGTCAGGACTGCTAGGTGGCTATTCGTCCTTAGGCGAAAAGTCGGCCTTATTTTTCCTCACACCATGTTGTACAATATTTGCCGTATGTAAGGGATATGTACAAGTACATAAGCGTATATGTAGAAGAACTTTATGAGGAGGCACCAAAGTTTCATGCAGTAGCACTCCGTTGAATTTCAAGGCTGACGTTGTTATTGGTGTTAATGCTGGTACCTAGGTACATAAAGTTCTCTATATTTTCAAATCTATTTGTGTCGACAGTGATGTGATTGCCCCTTTGTTTCCATCATGCCATCCACAGCAGGATCAAGATAAAGCTTATTCGGCAATTATGTGAAGAAAGTTGTGTATTCGGGTTAAAATCTCTTAGGGTTACACTTGTCAACGTACCGGAATACTTCTTCAATGTCAGCAAATATGTTTACCATGGATTTATTTACTTAATTTCTTTCCTGCCATTCTTCCAACTGGCAGCTGTTTTGAATCTATGGACGAAACTTAAAATAGTAGCAATTACACAAGACTGCAAAAAAAAATAATTGAGAGCTGTTTTTGTTTTTTTTTGTGTAATTCTTATGTTTTTGGGAGTGCTGAATCCGAAACAAACTTTAATTTTGTCATAGAAAGTCACGTTTTCCGACAATGTAGGTGTCTATGTTAAACAAGTTGTCATCTTAAAATAAAATATAAAAGATTAAAAACAATTTTTAATTTATAATTGCGTAACAAAACTAATTTATTTATGTAAAATACATTAATTACATAGTAAGCACTAAACACATTTCTTTTTCTCAGTGAGACTCCTTTTGGTACATTTTCGCTTATGGGAAGCATCGGAAAGGTCTCTTTGAAGCGTCCAACAGTAATCTGCCATCATTGAAACGCCCCACCTTCCCTGGTATATTTTTCCCATCTCCTTAATATCTTGGTGAAATCGTTCACCTTGCTCTTCACTCACGTCTCCTAAATTTTCTGGAAAGTAGTCGAGGCGGGAATGAAGAAAATGTACTTTTAAACTCATCAAGCAACCTAAAGCTTGAAATGCTTTTAACATTCTTTTGACAATTTATTAGTAGTTAGGATCTTTGTTATTGCCTAAAAATTTCTTTATGACCTCTTTAAAGGCAATCCACCCTTCTCTTTGAGGATCCGTCATGGTTGTGATGAATAGTGGATCAGCCATAAGCCGTCTAATATCTGGTCCAACGAAAACACTTTCCTTCAACTTTGCCTCCGAGAGGCCTGGAAACTTTGATATTAAGTATTGGGAGCAATTTCCATCTCATGGAAGTGACTTTACAAATTGCTTCATCAATCCCAGCTTTATGTGAAGCGGTGGTAGAAGAACTTTATGAGGAGGCACCAAAGTTTCATGCAGGACATTCTTTTCACCATTTTTAAGCTCCCTCGGAGGCCAACACTTTTTGGTCCAGTGATTTGTTCGGTCTCTACTATCACATAGACACAAAACGCAAGGGAATTTGGTAAACCCTGGTTTTTGTCCGAGCGCCTTGCCCAAGATTTTGAAATCACAGCATACATGCCAACCGTGGTCTTTATATTTTAATTTGCAACGAAATGATTCCAAGTTCTTGTAGGTTTCCTTGAGGTGTACGGAATGGCCGACAGGAATGGAAGTATAGAAACTGCCGTTGTGAAGCAGAACTAATTTAAGGCTTTCTTTTTGAAGAATCTATGAAAATACGCCACTCTGCTGGGTCGTATGATATCTTAAATGTATCCATCAAACCTTCAATATTGGTACAATTACCCAACTTGTTCTCTTGGGCAAAGTAGGAAGTAAACTGCTTCTCACTATATTAAACCAGGAGGAAGACACTCCCGGCAAAAGTAAGTTCCTTATTTAAAAATTAATGATAGTTATGGTAAACATTTAAAAACAGTAATCAAAATAAAATTACACCTATTATTAATGCCTACAAGTTAGCCCAAAAAACCCCTTTTTATACCCGCGCACTTGTGTACTTGTGTATAACTTTGTTCACATAACGGTTGCTTGTCACAGCATAACGGAATCAAGATAGATATAGACATATATATACCAAAATGCTCAGAATGAAAAGAGAAGTCGATTTAGCGATGTCTGTCTGTCCGTCCGTCCGTCCGTGCAGACGATAACTTGAGTAAAAATTGAGATATCTCAATGAAACTTGGTAGATAGATTGCCTTTGACCCAGAGCAGGTTGGTATTGAAAATGGGCAAAATCAGACAGTAACCACACCCACTTCCCATATAACGGCAATTGTCGAAAATACAAAAATTGCTATATTTCAGTAGCTATTGAAGCTAATTTGGTCAAATTTTGTATGTGCTGTTTTATTCGAGCAGGAAATCCCCGAAGGCTGATATAAGCGATCTGTGGGAAACACTATATCTGTAAAAGTAATTTTGAACTAAACAACCCACTCCGTAGTTTATGTCAAAGAGTAGCAATAACTCTGGTTCTTCTGATAATTCAGACTCACTTTCTTACATAAATAAGACTATACTCAATACTCTCTAACGCAACGCAATACCGGCCGCCATGTGGTTTCCGGTATAAACTCTTGGAAGACTAGTCAACCCTTCGTCCCAAGCGGCTGCTTCGAAGGAGGACGACGAGTTACAGTCGGCTTTAAGTTAGAGACAGAACATCCGCAATGAAAATTCTCATGGAGATGGGTGCCAAAATTTCAGTCGTGCAACTCGCTGCCATTAAATGGCAGCACACAACACTGCAATTAATACTTTTGGTAGACGACATATCATTTTAGAATATAGCCTTCGTCGGACATTCATTTGGTCATTTATCATCGCCCACATGTCGCACCCTATAATAGGTGGTGATTTTTTTAAGCACTATAATGTTTTAGTAGATTTAAGAAACAAAACGATCATCGACCGAACAACCAGCGCTCGAATACTTTGCGGAATCACAAACCAACTTCTTTAAGGGGAGCCTTTTCACGGGGTTTTAACTCGCCACCTTGAACTTGCCAACGACGCACCTATGGAAGGTAAGACGAAGACTGTCCAACAATATATAGACACACGAGCGGCGCTTCCTTCACCCGAGGAATTAGAGTTCGCGCAAAAGGAATTCGTCTATAATTCGCCATGACATTATCCGATAGTTATCCGATAAGACATATCTAAGATTTTAGCGGGGTGTTGTGCGGCAAAACGATTTGTTAGATAGACGATAGACTGCGTTCCAACGCTATACGAAATCGTCAAAGGACTATCTTTCGTTGTACTTATCTCGACGACGAGCTTATCGCCTCCACGTCACCGGAAGAGCCTGCAGAGCATCCCAAAGAAGTTTTGACCGCTATAGGACTAGAAGTAATATAATTTCTACGCCACCTCGTCTCAGCTAAAGGCATCGAACCGCTCCCCAGAAGGTGAAAAAATTATGCACTTTAACAAGCCCAAGATAGTTCACGAGATAAGATGATTTTTGGGGGCCATCAATTTCTATCGACGACTTTTACCGCAGGCCGCCGCCACTCAAGCGTCATAACAGAAGTTGATGAGTCCATGTAAAAAACTCGACAATACCGCAAAAGAAGCAAAAGAGGCGTTAGAGAAGTGTAAATAGCGATCAGCAAAAGCAGCTCTTTTAGCTTTTCCAATGGGAGATGTCACAATCGCCCTGATTTCTGAGCTTCGGACATCGCAGTTCGTGCCGTCCTTCAACAGCTGGTCAATGATAAGTGAATGCCGTTAGGATTTCTTTCGCAAAAATTTACCCCGACCAAACAGCATTATAGTGCGAGTGATCGTGAATTAACAGCAATTCACAAAGACATTCGGCACTTCCATCACCATTTGCAGGGAACAGTTTTTACGATTTTCACCGACCACCAACCACTTACGCATGGCATTAAATTAATATATATTTATCAAAATCTGACCATAACCACGCCCACCTGTCATATAACGGTAATTTTCGAAAACACTAAAAATCGGACATTTCAATAAATGTTGAAGGGAAATATCTTGAGTTTAGTATGTGTTGCTGTATTGCAGCCAGAAATCGGACTATATGAGATCATATGTATATGCCTGGAACTACTTTATCGATTTCCTCTAAACTTGGCACACATGTAAGATTATACCTAGTTAATTTAAAAATTTAGCTAAATGCGTGCGCCGGGTATATAAAGTTCGATCGAACTTAGCCACTTCTTTACTTATTTATAATAAAATTTTGCGTTTTGTAAAATAACCTTACGTTCTGTAATTTTTTGAATATTTTTTTAATTTTCAGAACACCTAAATACATAGTAATTTTAAGTAATACAACACGATACTTTTGAAAGTTTTGAATTTAGTATTCGATAAGACTTGACATCATGTAACCTCATGCAAACAAGTCCAATGGGTTGAGGTCAGGACTGCTAGGTGGCTATTCGTCCTTAGGCGAAAAGTCGGCCTTATTTTTCCTCACACCATGTTGTACAATATTTGCCGTATGTAAGGGATATGTACAAGTACATAAGCGTATATGTAGAAGAACTTTATGAGGAGGCACCAAAGTTTCATGCAGTAGCACTCCGTTGAATTTCAAGGCTGACGTTGTTATTGGTGTTAATGCTGGTACCTAGGTACACAAAGTTCTCTATATTTTCAAATCTATTTGTGTCGACAGTGATGTGATTACCCCTTTGTTTCCATCATGCCATCCACAGCAGGATCAAGATAAAGCTTATTCGGCAATTATGTGAAGAAAGTTGTGTATTCGGGTTAAAATCTCTTAGGGTTACACTTGTCAACGTACCGGAATACTTCTTCAATGTAACAGCATAACGGAATCAAGATAGATTGCCTTTGACCCAGAGCAGGTTGGTATTGAAAATGGGCAAAATCAGACAGTAACCACGCCCACTTCCCATATAACGGCAATTGTCGAAAATGCAAAAATTGCTATATTTCAGTAGCTATTGAAGCTAATTTGGTCAAATTTTGTATATGCTGTTTTATTCGAGCAGGAAATCCACCTGTATCAAAATTTTTTACAGGGTCGTGGCACCGCCCATTATGAGTTCATATGTAGTATATCTCTGGAACCACCCACCCGATTTTGTTCAAATTTGGTATTCGTATTACACTATGCCTATTTAAGCGATATTTATCAAAATCTGACCATAACCACGCCCACCTGTCATATAACGGTAATTTTCGAAAACACTAAAAATCGGACATTTCAATAAATGTTGAAGGGAAATATCTTGAGTTTAGTATGTGTTGTTGTATTGCAGCCAGAAATCGGACTATAAATAACCTTACGTTCTGTAATTTTTTGAATATTTTTTTAATTTTTAGAACACCTAAATACATAGTAATTTTAAGTAATAGAACACGAAACTTTTGAAAGTTTTGAACTTAGTATTCGATAAGACTTGACATCATGTAACCTCATGCAAAAAAGTCCAATGGGTTGAGGTCAGGACTGCTAGGTGGCTATTCGTCCTTAGGCGAAAAGTCGGCCTTATTTTTCCTCACACCATGTTGTACAATATTTGCCGTATGTAAGGGATATGTACAAGTACATAAGCGTATATGTAGAAGAACTTTATGAGGAGGCACCAAAGTTTCATGCAGTAGCACTCCGTTGAATTTCAAGGCTGACGTTGTTATTGGTGTTAATGCTGGTACCTAGGTACACAAAGTTCTCTATATTTTCAAATCTATTTGTGTCGACAGTGATGTGATTGCCCCTTTGTTTCCATCATGCCATCCACAGCAGGATCAAGATAAAGCTTATTCGGCAATTATGTGAAGAAAGTTGTGTATTCGGGTTAAAATCTCTTAGGGTTACACTTGTCAACGTACCGGAATACTTCTTCAATGTCAGCAAATATGTTTACCATGGATTTATTTACTTAATTTCTTTCCTGCCATTCTTCCAACTGGCAGCTGTTTTGAATCTATGGACGAAACTTAAAATAGTAGCAATTACACAAGACTGCAAAAAAAAATAATTGAGAGCTGTTTTTGTTTTTTTTTGTGTAATTCTTATGTTTTTGGGAGTGCTGAATCCGAAACAAACTTTAATTTTGTCATAGAAACCCAACAAACATCAAAAAAATATTTCTCAAACCTTGGAGAAATTCATAGTTCTCAACTTGATATCCAACGTATTTCTCCAAATTTCTCAAACCTTGGAGAAATTCATTTTTCTCAAGTTGATATCCAACTCTTCTCATTTTTTTGGTATTTTCATATGACTATCAAAAGCAATAAAGTATGAGTATAATGAATTTACATACATTTATTCACGGTGTTTTGAATTCAAAAGAAAGAAAATATATTTTCGATTTTTATTTCAGTACTGCTACTAAACGTTTGAGACCAATTGGAGAATCACATTTGAGATCAAGTTGAGAACTAACTTTATCTCAACTTGAGAATCATAATTATTGCCATACAAAAAAATTCCCCTTTTTGTTGAGAACGCTATGATTCTCAACTTGAGATGCACTTGAGAAACAACGTTGGAGGTTTGAGAAATACCTTAGTTCTCAACTTAACCTCAAGTTGAGCTCAAGCCTAAATGTTTATTGGGAAGTCACGTTTTCCGACAATGTAGGTGTCTATGTTAAACAAGTTGTCATCTTAAAATAAAATATAAAAGATTAAAAACAATTTTTAATTTATAATTGCGTAACAAAACTAATTTATTTATGTAAAATACATTAATTACATAGTAAGCACTAAACACATTTCTTTTTCTCAGTGAGACTCCTTTTGGTACATTTTCGCTTATGGGAAGCATCGGAAAGGTCTCTTTGAAGCGTCCAACAGTAATCTGCCATCATTGAAACGCCCCACCTTCCCTGGTATATTTTTCCCATCTCCTTAATATCTTGGTGAAATCGTTCACCTTGCTCTTCACTCACGTCTCCTAAATTTTCTGGAAAGTAGTCGAGGCGGGAATGAAGAAAATGTACTTTTAAACTCATCAAGCAACCTAAAGCTTGAAATGCTTTTAACATTCTTTTGACAATTTATTAGTAGTTAGGATCTTTGTTATTGCCTAAAAATTTCTTTATGACCTCTTTAAAGGCAATCCACCCTTCTCTTTGAGGATCCGTCATGGTTGTGATGAATAGTGGATCAGCCATAAGCCGTCTAATATCTGGTCCAACGAAAACACTTTCCTTCAACTTTGCCTCCGAGAGGCCTGGAAACTTTGATATTAAGTATTGGGAGCAATTTCCATCTCATGGAAGTGACTTTACAAATTGCTTCATCAATCCCAGCTTTATGTGAAGCGGTGGTAGAAGAACTTTATGAGGAGGCACCAAAGTTTCATGCAGGACATTCTTTTCACCATTTTTAAGCTCCCTCGGAGGCCAACACTTTTTGGTCCAGTGATTTGTTCGGTCTCTACTATCACATAGACACAAAAAGCAAGGGAATTTGGTAAACCCTGGTTTTTGTCCGAGCGCCTTGCCCAAGATTTTGAAATCACAGCATACATGCCAACCGTGGTCTTTATATTTTTATTTGCAACGAAATGATTCCAAGTTCTTGTAGGTTTCCTTGAGGTGTACGGAATGGCCGACAGGAATGGAAGTATAGAAACTGCCGTTGTGAAGCAGAACTAATTTAAGGCTTTCTTTTTGAAGAATCTATGAAAATACGCTACTCTGCTGGCTCGTATGAGATCTTAAATGTATCCATCAAACCTTCAATATTGGTACAATTACCCAACTTGTTCTCTTGGGCAAAGTAGGAAGTAAACTGCTTCTCACTATATTAAACCAGGAGGAAGACACTCCCGGCAAAAGTAAGTTCCTTATTTAGAAATTAATGATAGTTATGGTAAACATTTAAAAACAGTAATCAAAATAAAATTACACCTATTATTAATGCCTACAAGTTAGCCCAAAAAACCCCTTTTTATACCCGCGCACTTGTGTACTTGTGTATAACTTTGTTCACATAACGGTTGCTTGTCACAGCATAACGGAATCAAGATAGATATAGACATATATATACCAAAATGCTCAGAATGAAAAGAGAAGTCGATTTAGCGATGTCTGTATGTCCGTCCGTCCGCCCGTGCAGACGATAACTTGAGTAAAAATTGAGATATCTCAATGAAACTTGGTAGATAGATTGCCTTTGACCCAGAGCAGGTTGGTATTGAAAATGGGCAAAATCAGACAGTAACCACACCCACTTCCCATATAACGGCAATTGTCGAAAATACAAAAATTGCTATATTTCAGTAGCTATTGAAGCTAATTTGGTCAAATTTTGTATGTGCTGTTTTATTCGAGCAGGAAATCCCCGAAGGCTGATATAAGCGATCTGTGGGAAACACTATATCTGTAAAAGTAATTTTGAACTAAACAACCCACTCCGTAGTTTATGTCAAAGAGTAGCAATAACTCTGGTTCTTCTGATAATTCAGACTCACTTTCTTACATAAATAAGACTATACTCAATACTCTCTAACGCAACGCAATACCGGCCGCCATGTGGTTTCCGGTATAAACTCTTGGAAGACTAGTCAACCCTTCGTCCCAAGCGGCTGCTTCGAAGGAGGACGACGAGTTACAGTCGGCTTTAAGTTAGAGACAGAACATCCGCAATGAAAATTCTCATGGAGATGGGTGCCAAAATTTCAGTCGTGCAACTCGCTGCCATTAAATGGCAGCACACAACACTGCAATTAATACTTTTGGTAGACGACATATCATTTTAGAATATAGCCTTCGTCGGACATTCATTTGGTCATTTATCATCGCCCACATGTCGCATCCTATAATAGGTGGTGATTTTTTTAAGCACTATAATGTTTTAGTAGATTTAAGAAACAAAACGATCATCGACCGAACAACCAGCGCTCGAATACTTTGCGGAATCACAAACCAACTTCTTTAAGGGGAGCCTTTTCACGGGGTTTTAACTCGCCACCTTGAACTTGCCAACGACGCACCTATGGAAGGTAAGACGAAGACTGTCCAACAATATATAGACACACGAGCGGCGCTTCCTTCACCCGAGGAATTAGAGTTCGCGCAAAAGGAATTCGTCTATAATTCGCCATGACATTATCCGATAGTTATCCGATAAGACATATCTAAGATTTTAGCGGGGTGTTGTGCGGCAAAACGATTTGTTAGATAGACGATAGACTGCGTTCCAACGCTATACGAAATCGTCAAAGGACTATCTTTCGTTGTACTTATCTCGACGACGAGCTTATCGCCTCCACGTCACCGGAAGAGCCTGCAGAGCATCCCAAAGAAGTTTTGACCGCTATAGGACTAGAAGTAATATAATTTCTACGCCACCTCGTCTCAGCTAAAGGCATCGAACCGCTCCCCAGAAGGTGAAAAAATTATGCACTTTAACAAGCCCAAGATAGTTCACGAGATAAGATGATTTTTGGGGGCCATCAATTTCTATCGACGACTTTTACCGCAGGCCGCCGCCACTCAAGCGTCATAACAGAAGTTGATGAGTCCATGTAAAAAACTCGACAATACCGCAAAAGAAGCAAAAGAGGCGTTCGAGAAGTGTAAATAGCGATCAGCAAATGCAGCTCTTTTAGCTTTTCCAATGGGAGATGTCACAATCGCCCTGATTTCTGAGCTTCGGACATCGCAGTTCGTGCCGTCCTTCAACAGCTGGTCAATGATAAGTGAATGCCGTTAGGATTTCTTTCGCAAAAATTTACCCCGACCAAACAGCATTATAGTGCGAGTGATCGTGAATTAACAGCAATTCACAAAGACATTCGGCACTTCCATCACCATTTGCAGGGAACAGTTTTTACGATTTTCACCGACCACCAACCACTTACGCATGGCATTAAATTAATATATATTTATCAAAATCTGACCATAACCACGCCCACCTGTCATATAACGGTAATTTTCGAAAACACTAAAAATCGGACATTTCAATAAATGTTGAAGGGAAATATCTTGAGTTTAGTATGTGTTGCTGTATTGCAGCCAGAAATCGGACTATATGAGATCATATGTATATGTCTGGAACTACTTTATCGATTTCGTCTAAACTTGGCACACACGTTAGATTATACCAAGTTAATTTAAAAATTTAGCTGAATGCGTGCGCCGGGTATATAAAGTTCGATCGAACTTAGCCACTTCTTTACTTATTTATAATAAAATTTTGCGTTTTGTAAAATAACCTTACGTTCTGGAATTTTTTGAGTATTGTTTTTAGGTTTCAGAACACCTAAATACATAGAAATCAGTTGCAAATATTCAGACAGCATTTTTGTTGCAGACCTGAGTTATCAAATAATTATTTTTATTAAAAACAAAGCTTAGGCTGCCATGTATGTATATGTATACTCGTACTTACAATGTATACGCTGTTAATTTTTGTAACACCTTTTTATTAATTATTTCTCCTTTGGATAATTATCCAAGCGTAATCGTTTTTCGCAAAAACAACAAGCGGCGCGAACCATCTTCATCTTCATAGGCATTTATTCCCATATTTTAAGTAATACAACACGAACCTTTTGAAAATTTTGAACTTAGTATTCGATAAGACTTGACATCATGTAACCTCATGCAAAAAAGTTCAATGGGTTGAGGTCAGGACTGCTAGGTGGCTATTCGTCCTTAGGCGAAAAGTCGGCCTTATTTTTCCTCACACCATGTTGTACAATATTTGCCGTATGTAAGGGATATGTACAAGTACATATGCGTTTATGTAATTTATTAATGTAACAAACCATACCCTTCCTGCTTCATGCTTTAAAATACCGAATAATAAAGAGATAAAACTATTTGTACATTAAAATACCGTAAGTAAGTGTTTAGGATTCCGGCCTAAATCTCATCGCCACCCTCCTTCGACCGACAAATCGTACGCGCAACCCTAGTAAGCGGTTTGCGTGTACACACTCACACACACACACTTTCACCCACATGCACACATACACACACAGTCCTTTACACTTTTCGGAGTGCCGGTACTTGCCGCCAAACAGTGCCCTTTCGTTAACTTTCCCCTTAACTCGGTGCACCGTTTGGCGGTTCAACGGCGTTTAAACAAACTCCGTCTGATCACTTCTTTTCCGAAGACGAGACAATCAAGTTATCCAGCAGCCACCACGCCACTACGGAGGTAATTCATATTGTTATATACATATTATCATATCATCACAGATTCCGATTTGTAACGTTTTAAAGTGAATAAATTCGATTGCTAATATCAAAACACTTGTTCATTTCTTATTTTTCCATAAACTTTACACCGGAGCGTATATTCCGTATACGCCGCGTGTAAATAGTAAGTATATATTACTACTCTGCAATATAATCCGGTAAATAAAAAATATGTAATAAACTAATACCTTAATCTTCAAAAATTCTGTTTAATATGATCTTTATTGCGTGCGAAGCGATCTAGGATACTTGCTGAAAGCATTAGGTAGATTGGAAGAGGCAAAGCTGAGTTTTTATAAAACATGCTAGCGGACCACTCAAACGTTTCTCTAACTTAAATATAACCTGTCTGCTATTAGCGGGTTCAGTAACAATTTAATCGATATTCCAATTTTGCTGACTATTTAATAACTGATATTTGACTTCTTTCTTCTTGGCTCCTGCGGAATTCGAACCCACTACCTCAAACGTAATACCTAATGCGCTGTGATAAGTTTAGGCTCTGTCGGCTGTTGTCCAATAAAGTGCGGCTGTTCTGCCGCTATTTCGACTTGACTGTGCAGCTGTTGTTGTACAATTTCTGTTGGATACATGATTCATTGACGATACTGTTAGTGCCTCAACTTGCCGCAACGATTCGTTTTGTCCCCGAAGCGATCTGTGGGAAACACTATATCTGTAAAAGTAATTTTGAACTAAACAAACCACTCCGTAGTTTATGTCAAGAGTAGCAATAACTCTGGTTCTTCTGATAATTCAGACTCACGTTCTAACATAAATAAGACTATACTCAATACTCTCTAACGCAACGCAATACCGGCCGCCATGTGGCTTCCGGTATAAACTCTTGGAAGACTAGTCAACCCTTCGTCCCAAGCGGCTGCTTCGAAGGAGGACGACGAGTTCCAGTCGGCTTTAAGTTAGAGACAGAACATCCGCAATGAAAATTCTCATGGAGATGGGTGCCAAAATTTCAGTCGTGCAACTCGCTGCCATTAAACTGGCAGCACACAACACTGCAATTAATACTTTTGGTAGACGACATATCATTTTAGAATATAGCCTTCGTCGGACATTCATTTGGTCATTTATCATCGCCCACATGTCGCACCCTATAATAGGTGGTGATTTTTTTAAGCACTATAATGTTTTAGTAGATTTAAGAAACAAAACGATCATCGACCGAACAACCAGCGCTCGAATAATTTGCGGAATCACAAAACGAACTTCTTTAAGAGGAGCCTTTTCACGGGGTTTTAGCTCGCCACCTTGAACTTACCAACGACGCACCTAGGGAAGGTAAGACGAAGACTGTCCAACAATATATAGACACACGAGCGGCGCTTCCTTCACCCGAGGAATTAGAGTTCGCGCAAAAGGAATTCGTCTATCATTCGCCATGACATTCTCCGATAGTTATCCGATAAGACATATCTAAGATTTAAGCGGGGTGTTGTGCGGCAAAACGATTTGTTAGATAGACGATAGACTGCGTTCCAACGCTATACGAAATCGTCAAAGGACTATCTTTCGTTTTACTTATCTCGACGACGAGCTTATCGCCTCCACGGCACCGGAAGAGCCTGCAGAGCATTCCAAAAAAGTTTTGACCGCTATAGGACTAGAAGTAATATAATTTCTACGCCACCTCGTCTCAGCTAAAGGCATCGAACCGCTCCCCAGAAGGTGAAAAAATTATGCACTTTAACAAGCCCAAGATAGTTCACGAGATAAGATGATTTTTGGGGGCCATCAATTTCTATCGACGACTTTTACCGCAGGCCGCCGCCACTCAAGCGTCATAACACAAGTTGATGAGTCCATGTAAAAAACTCGACAATACCGCAAAAGAAGCAAAAGAGGCGTTCGAGAAGTGTAAATAGCGATCAGCAAAAGCAGCTCTTTTAGCTTTTCCAATGGGAGATGTCACAATCGCCCTGATTTCTGAGCTTCGGACATCGCAGTTCGTGCCGTCCTTCAACAGCTGGTCAATGATAAGTGAATGCCGTTAGGATTTCTTTCGCAAAAATTTACCCCGACCAAACAGCATTATAGTGCGAGTGATCGTGAATTAACAGCAATTCACAAAGACATTCGGCACTTCCATCACCATTTGGAGGGAACAGTTTTTACGATTTTCACCGACAACCAACCACTTACGCATGGCATTAAATTAATATATATATAGAACCAACAACTAGTTCTATATATATTTATATATTTACTTTCAAAGGTTTGCAACAGTAATAAGATGCAAGGTCTCCTAGCTCCAGTCATGATGCGTTTGCTTGGAGCATAACCACCGTTCGACGGCACCTTTTTAGAGCACCAAACTGGTTCCAGGTTAATGGGAGGCAGTGGGAATGATATTGAACCGTTCTGTTTACTCCGAACAGAGACCCCAAAAATTTTGGCACGCAACGATTAAGAGAATGATGGGATTTGTAAAAGTAAAGGTTAACTGTTACATTGAATGCTCTGATATAGCAGTTATCGCCTCCTCAACAGAAGTTTACGAAGGAAATCATGAATTTTTATCTCATGTTAGAATCCAAAAGAATGCGAAAAGAAATAGGAAACGCTCTTTAAATTCAATGTTCATATGTTACGGCGCACAATACATGCAAATGTGTGAATAAATTGTTAAATTAATTATTTATTATTATTATTTCCCTTAGAAATGGATAAAGTGAAATGTTAATATAATAGGCAAGCTTTCTTGAGACCATATTCTAGAAATAAGACAATAAATCTTACGAATAATCTTTCTCGCGAACACTCCAAGAGTCCTGTCATCTGATGTTTTCATCGTCCATGCTTCTGCGCCGTAAAATGGAGCGCTTTTCTCCATTCGAACGACATGACATAGCCAGCGAAGCCGCTGGATCTTAATTCGCCGCACTATATCTATATCGTTATAAAGCTCGTACAGCTGTACGCTGCATCTTCTGCGGTATTCGCGATCGCAAAGGCGTAGAGGCTCATACTTCTTACGAATAATCATTCTCGCGAACACTTCAAGAGTCCTGTCATCTGATGTTTTCATCGTCCATGCTTCTGCGCCGTAAAATAGGACTTTCATAATGAGAGACCTTTAGAGTTTGAGTTTTGTCTGCCCAGAGAGGACTTCTCTTAGAAAGTCACGTTTTCCGACAATGTAGGTGTAGGTGTCTATGTTAAACAAGTTGTCATCTTAAAATAAAATATAAATGATTAAAAACAATTTTTAATTTATAATTGCGTAACAAAACTAATTTATTTATGTAAAATACATTAATTACATAGTAAGCACTAAACACATTTCTTTTTCTCAGTGAGACTCCTTTTGGTACAATTTCGCTTATGGGAAGCATCGGAAAGGTCTCTTTGAAGCGTCCAACAGTAATCTGCCATCATTGAAACGCCCCACCTTCCCTGGTATATTTTTCCCATCTCCTTAATATCTTGGTGAAATCGTTCACCTTGCTCTTCACTCACGTCTCCTAAATTTTCTGGAAAGTAGTCGAGGCGGGAATGAAGAAAATGTACTTTTCAACTCATCAAGCAACCTAAAGCTTGAAATGCTTTTAACATTCTTTTGACAATTTATTAGTAGTTAGGATCTTTGTTATTGCCTAAAAATTTCTTTATGACCTCTTTAAAGGCAATCCACCCTTCTCTTTGAGGATCCGTCATGGTTGTGATGAATAGTGGATCAGCCATAAGCCGTCTAATATCTGGTCCAACGAAAACACTTTCCTTCAACTTTGCTCCCGAGAGGCCTGGAAACTTTGATATTAAGTATTGGGAGCAATTTCCATCTCTTGCAAGTGACTTTACAAATTGCTTCATCAATCCCAGCTTTATGTGAAGCGGTGGTAGAAGAACTTTATGAGGAGGCACCAAAGTTTCATGCAGGACATTCTATTCACCAACTTTAAGCTCCCTCGGAGGCCAACACTTTTTGGTCCAGTGATTTGTTCGGCCTCTACTATCCCATAGACACAAAAATCAAGGGAATTTGGTAAACCCTGGTTTTTGTCCGAGCGCCATGCCCAAGATTTTGAAATCACAGCACACTTGCCAACCGTGGTCTTTATATTTTAATTTGCAAAGAAACGATTCCAAGTTCTTGTAGGTTTCCTTGAGGTGTACGGAATGGCCGCCAGGAATGGAAGTATAGAAACTGCCGTTTTGAAGCAGAACTGATTTAAGGCTTTCTTTTTGAAGAATCTATGAAAATACGCCACTCTGCTGGGTCGTATGAGATCTTAAATGTATCCATCAAACCTTCAATATTGGTACAATTACCCAACTTGTTCTCTTGGGCAAAGTAGGAAGTAAACTGCTTCTCACTATATCAAAGCAGGAGGAAGACACTCCCGGCAAAAGTAAGTTCCTTATTTAGAAATTAATGATAGTTATGGTAAACATTTAAAAACAGTAATCAAAATAAAATTACGCCTATTATTAATGCCTACAAGTTAGCCCAAAAAACCCTTTTTTATACCCGCGCACTTGTGTACTTGTGTATAACTTTGTTCACATAACGGTTGCTTGTAACAGCATAACGGAATCAAGCTAGATATAGACATATATATACCAAAATGCTCAGAATGAAAAGAGAAGTCGATTTAGCGATGTCTGTCTGTCCGTCCGTCCGTCCGTGCAAACGATAACTTGAGTAAAAATTTAGATATCTCAATGAAACTTAGTAGATAGACTGCCTTTGACCCAGAGCAGGTTGGTATTGAAAATGGGCAAAATCAGACAGTAACCACGCCCACTTCCCATATAACGGCAATTGTCGAAAATGCAAAAATTGCTATATTTCAGTAGCTATTGAAGCTAATTTGGTAAAATTTTGTATATGCTGTTTTATTCGAGCAGGAAATCCGCCTGTATCAAAATTTTTTACACGGGCGTGGCACCGCCCATTATGAGTTCATATGTAGTATATCTCTGGAACCACCCACCCGATTTTGTTCAAATTTGGCATTCGTATTACACTATGCCTATTTAAGCGATATTTATGAAAATCTGACCATAACCACGCCCACCTGTCATATAACGGTAATTTTCGAAAACACTAAAAATCGGACATTTTAAGAAATGTTGAGGGGAAATATCTTGAGCTTAGTATGTGTTGTTGTATTGCAGCCAGAAATCGGACTATGTGAGATCATATGTATATGTCTGGAACTACTTTATCGATTTCGTCTGCATTCGTTGCATTTTTGTTGCAGACCTGTGTTATCAAATAATTATTTTTATTAAAAACAAAGCTCAGGATGCCATGTATGTATATGTATACTCGTACTTACAATGTATACGCTGTTAATTTTTGTAACGCCTTTTTATTAATTATTTCTCCTTTGGATAATTTTCCAAGCGTAATCGTTTTTCGCAAGAACAACAAGCGGCACGAACCATCTTCAATATAATCCGGTAAATAAAAAATATGTAATAAACTAATACCTTAATCTTCAAAAATTCTGTTTAATATGATCTTTATTGCGTGCGGAGCGATCTAGGAAACTTGCTGAAAGCATTAGGTCGATTGGAAGAGGCAAAGGTGAGTTTTTATAAAACATGCTAGCGGACCACTCAAACGTTTCTCTAACTTAAATATAACCTGTCTGCTATTAGCGGGTTCAGTAACAATTTAATCGATATTCCAATTTTGCTGACTATTTAATAACTGATATTTGACTTCTTTCTTCTTGGCTCCCGCGGAATTCGAACCCACTACCTCAAACGTAATACCTAAGCCGCCAGCAAAATGCGCTGTGATAAGTTTAGGCTCTGTCGGCTGTTATCCAATAAAGTGCGGCTGTTCTGCCGCTATTTCTACTTGACTGCGCAGCTGTTGTTGTACAATTTCTGTTGGATACATGATTCATTGACGATTCTGTTAGTGCCTCAACTTGCCGCAACGATTCGTTTTGTCCCCGAAGGCTGATATAAGCGATCTGTGGAAAACACTATATCTGTAAAAGTAATTTTGAACTAAACAACCCACTCCGTAGTTTATGTCAAAGAGTAGCAATAACTCTGGTTCTTCTGATAATTCAGACTCACTTTCTTATATAAATAAGACTATACTCAATACTCTCTAACGCAACGCAATACCGGCCGCCATGTGGCTTCCGGTATAAACTCTTGGAAGACTAGTCAACCCTTCGTCCCAAGCGGCTGCTTCGAAGGAGGACGACGAGTTACAGTCGGCTTTAAGTTAGAGACAGAACATCCGCAATGAAAATTCTCATGGAGATGGGTGCCAAAATTTCAGTCGTGCAACTCGCTGCCATTAAATGGCAGCACACAACACTGCAATTAATACTTTTGGTAGACGACATATCATTTTAGAATATAGCCTTCGTCGGACATTCATTTGGTGATTTATCATCGCCCACATGTCGCACCCTATAATAGGTGGTGATTTTTTTAAGCACTATAATGTTTTAGTAGATTTAAGAAACAAAACGATCATCGACCGAACAACCAGCGCTCGAATACTTTGCGGAATCACAAACCAACTTCTTTAAGGGGAGCCTTTTCACGGGGTTTTAACTCGCCACCTTGAACTTGCCAACGACGCACCTATGGAAGGTAAGACGAAGACTGTCCAACAATATATAGACACACGAGCGGCGCTTCCTTCACCCGAGGAATTAGAGTTCGCGCAAAAGGAATTCGTCTATCATTCGCCATGACATTATCCGATAGTTATCCGATAAGACATATCTAAGATTTTAGCGGGGTGTTGTGCGGCAAAACGATTTGTTAGATAGACGATAGACTGCGTTCCAACGCTATACGAAATCGTCAAAGGACTATCTTTCGTTTTACTTATCTCGACGACGAGCTTATCGCCTCCACGTCACCGGAAGAGCCTGCAGAGCATCCCAAAGAAGTTTTGACCGCTATAGGACTAGAAGTAATATAATTTCTACGCCACCTCGTCTCAGCTAAAGGCATCGAACCGCTCCCCAGAAGGTGAAAAAATTATGCACTTTAACAAGCCCAAGATAGTTCACGAGATAAGATGATTTTTGGGGGCCATCAATTTCTATCGACGACTTTTACCGCAGGCCGCCGCCACTCAAGCGTCATAACACAAGTTGATGAGTCCATGTAAAAAACTCGACAATACCGCAAAAGAAGCAAAAGAGGCGTTCGAGAAGTGTAAATAGCGATCAGCAAAAGCAGCTCTTTTAGCTTTTCCAATGGGAGATGTCACAATCGCCCTGATTTCTGAGCTTCGGACATCGCAGTTCGTGCCGTCCTTCAACAGCTGGTCAATGATAAGTGAATGCCGTTAGGATTTCTTTCGCAAAAATTTACCCCGACAAAACAGCATTATAATGCGAGTGATCGTGAATTAACAGCAATTCACAAAGACATTCGGCACTTCCATCACCATTTGGAGGGAACAGTTTTTACGATTTTCACCGACCACCAACCACTTACGCATGGCATTAAATTAATATATATATAGAACCAACAACTAGTTCTATATATATTTATATATTTACTTTCAAAGGTTTGCAACAGTAATAAGATGCAAGGTCTCCTAGCTCCAGTCATGATGCGTTTGCTTGGAGCATAACCACCTTTTTAGAGCACCAAACTGGTTCCAGGTTAATGGGAGGCAGTGGGAATGATATTGAACCGTTCTGTTTACTCCGAACAGAGACCCCAAAAATTTTGGCACGCAACGATTAAGAGAATGATGGGATTTGTAAAAGTAAAGGTTAACTGTTACATTGAATGCTCTGATATAGCAGTTATCGCCTCCTCAACAGAAGTTTACGAAGGAAATCATGAATTTTTATCTCATGTTAGAATCCAAAAGAATGCGAAAAGAAATAGGAAACGCTCTTTAAATTCAATGTTCATTTGTTACGGCGCACAATACATGCAAATGTGTGAATAAATTGTTAAATTAATTATTTATTATTATTTTTTCCCTTAGAAATGGATAAAGTGAAATGTTAATATAATAGGCAAGCTTTCTTGAGACCATATTCTAGAAATAAGACAATAAATCTTACGAATAATCTTTCTCGCGAACACTCCAAGAGTCCTGTCATCTGATGTTTTCATCGTCCATGCTTCTGCGCCGTAAAATGGAGCGCTTTTCATGACATAGCCAGCGAAGCCGCTGGATCTTAATTCGCCGCACTATATCTATATCGTTATAAAGCTCGTACAGCTGTACGCTGCATCTTCTGCGGTATTCGCGATCGCAAAGGCGTAGAAGCTCATACTTCTTACGAATAATCATTCTCGCGAACACTTCAAGAGTCCTGTCATCTGATGTTTTCATGGTCCATGCTTCTGCGCCGTAAAATAGGACTTTTATAATGAGAGACCTTTAGAGTTTGAGTTTTGTCTGCCCAGAGAGGACTTCTCTTAGAAAGTCACGTTTTCCGACAATGTAGGTGTAGGTGTCTATGTTAAACAAGTTGTCATCTTAAAATAAAATATAAATGATTAAAAACAATTTTTAATTTATAATTGCGTAACAAAACTAATTTATTTATGTAAAATACATTAATTACATAGTAAGCACTAAACACATTTCTTTTTCTCAGTGAGACTCCTTTTGGTACAATTTCGCTTATGGGAAGCATCGGAAAGGTCTCTTTGAAGCGTCCAACAGTAATCTGCCATCATTGAAACGCCCCACCTTCCCTGGTATATTTTTCCCATCTCCTTAATATCTTGGTGAAATCGTTCACCTTGCTCTTCACTCACGTCTCCTAAATTTTCTGGAAAGTAGTCGAGGCGGGAATGAAGAAAATGTACTTTTCAACTCATCAAGCAACCTAAAGCTTGAAATGCTTTTAACATTCTTTTGACAATTTATTAGTAGTTAGGATCTTTGTTATTGCCTAAAAATTTCTTTATGACTGTAGGGTTTATAATATATGTATCTACTTTATTAATTTAAACTTGTTTTAATATTTTTATTTTCATATATAAATTTGTCTTTCAATATTTTTCAATTTGATTTTTTAATAATTAATTTTTTTTTTTTTTTTTTAAACTTATGAGAAATAAATTTGAGGAATTACTACCATAAAAAAAAAAAAAAAAAAAAAAAAAAAAAAATTAATTATTAAAAAATCAAATTGAAAAATATTGAAAGACAAATTTATATATGAAAATAAAAATATTAAAACAAGTTTAAATTAATAAAGTAGATACATATATTATAAACCCTACAATGACCTCTTTAAAGGCAATCCACCCTTCTCTTTGAGGATCCGTCATGGTTGTGATGAATAGTGGATCAGCCATAAGCCGTCTAATATCTGGTCCAACGAAAACACTTTCCTTCAACTTTGCTCCCGAGAGGCCTGGAAACTTTGATATTAAGTATTGGGAGCAATTTCCATCTCTTGCAAGTGACTTTAAAAATTGCTTCATCAATCCCAGCTTTATGTGAAGCGGTGGTAGAAGAACTTTATGAGGAGGCACCAAAGTTTCATGCAGGACATTCTATTCACCAACTTTAAGCTCCCTCGGAGGCCAACACTTTTTGGTCCAGTGATTTGTTCGGCCTCTACTATCCCATAGACACAAAAATCAAGGGAATTTGGTAAACCCTGGTTTTTGTCCGAGCGTCATGCCCAAGATTTTGAAATCACAGCACACTTGCCAACCGTGGTCTTTATATTTTAATTTGCAAAGAAACGATTCCAAGTTCTTGTAGGTTTCCTTGAGGTGTACGGAATGGCCGCCAGGAATGGAAGTATAGAAACTGCCGTTTTGAAGCAGAACTGATTTAAGGCTTTCTTTTTGAAGAATCTATGAAAATACGCCACTCTGCTGGGTCGTATGAGATCTTAAATGTATCCATCAAACCTTCAATATTGGTACAATTACCCAACTTGTTCTCTTGGGCAAAGTAGGAAGTAAACTGCTTCTCACTATATCAAAGCAGGAGGAAGACACTCCCGGCAAAAGTAAGTTCCTTATTTAGAAATTAATGATAGTTATGGTAAACATTTAAAAACAGTAATCAAAATAAAATTACGCCTATTATTAATGCCTACAAGTTAGCCCAAAAAACCCTTTTTTATACCCGCGCACTTGTGTACTTGTGTATAACTTTGTTCACATAACGGTTGCTTGTAACAGCATAACGGAATCAAGCTAGATATAGACATATATATACCAAAATGCTCAGAATGAAAAGAGAAGTCGATTTAGCGATGTCTGTCTGTCCGTCCGTCCGTCCGTGCAAACGATAACTTGAGTAAAAATTTAGATATCTCAATGAAACTTAGTAGATAGACTGCCTTTGACCCAGAGCAGGTTGGTATTGAAAATGGGCAAAATCGGACAGTAACCACGCCCACTTCCCATATAACAGCAATTGTCGAAAATGCAAAAATTGCTATATTTCAGTAGCTATTGAAGCTAATTTGGTAAAATTTTGTATATGCTGTTTTATTCGAGCAGGAAATCCGCCTGTATCAAAATTTTTTACACGGGCGTGGCACCGCCCATTATGAGTTCATATGTAGTATATCTCTGGAACCACCCACCCGATTTTGTTCAAATTTGGCATTCGTATTACACTATGCCTATTTAAGCGATATTTATGAAAATCTGACCATAACCACGCCCACCTGTCATATAACGGTAATTTTCGAAAACACTAAAAATCGGACATTTTAAGAAATGTTGAGGGGAAATATCTTGAGCTTAGTATGTGTTGTTGTATTGCAGCCAGAAATCGGACTATGTGAGATCATATGTATATGTCTGGAACTACTTTATCGATTTCGTCTGCATTCGTTGCATTTTTGTTGCAGACCTGTGTTATCAAATAATTATTTTTATTAAAAACAAAGCTCAGGATGCCATGTATGTATATGTATACTCGTACTTACAATGTATACGCTGTTAATTTTTGTAACGCCTTTTTATTAATTATTTCTCCTTTGGATAATTTTCCAAGCGTAATCGTTTTTCGCAAGAACAACAAGCGGCACGAACCATCTTCAATATAATCCGGTAAATAAAAAATATGTAATAAACTAATACCTTAATCTTCAAAAATTCTGTTTAATATGATCTTTATTGCGTGCGGAGCGATCTAGGAAACTTGCTGAAAGCATTAGGTCGATTGGAAGAGGCAAAGGTGAGTTTTTATAAAACATGCTAGCGGACCACTCAAACGTTTCTCTAACTTAAATATAACCTGTCTGCTATTAGCGGGTTCAGTAACAATTTAATCGATATTCCAATTTTGCTGACTATTTAATAACTGATATTTGACTTCTTTCTTCTTGGCTCCCGCGGAATTCGAACCCACTACCTCAAACGTAATACCTAAGCCGCCAGCAAAATGCGCTGTGATAAGTTTAGGCTCTGTCGGCTGTTATCCAATAAAGTGCGGCTGTTCTGCCGCTATTTCTACTTGACTGCGCAGCTGTTGTTGTACAATTTCTGTTGGATACATGATTCATTGACGATTCTGTTAGTGCCTCAACTTGCCGCAACGATTCGTTTTGTCCCCGAAGGCTGATATAAGCGATCTGTGGAAAACACTATATCTGTAAAAGTAATTTTGAACTAAACAACCCACTCCGTAGTTTATGTCAAAGAGTAGCAATAACTCTGGTTCTTCTGATAATTCAGACTCACTTTCTTATATAAATAAGACTATACTCAATACTCTCTAACGCAACGCAATACCGGCCGCCATGTGGCTTCCGGTATAAACTCTTGGAAGACTAGTCAACCCTTCGTCCCAAGCGGCTGCTTCGAAGGAGGACGACGAGTTACAGTCGGCTTTAAGTTAGAGACAGAACATCCGCAATGAAAATTCTCATGGAGATGGGTGCCAAAATTTCAGTCGTGCAACTCGCTGCCATTAAATGGCAGCACACAACACTGCAATTAATACTTTTGGTAGACGACATATCATTTTAGAATATAGCCTTCGTCGGACATTCATTTGGTCATTTATCATCGCCCACATGTCGCACCCTATAATAGGTGGTGATTTTTTTAAGCACTATAATGTTTTAGTAGATTTAAGAAACAAAACGATCATCGACCGAACAACCAGCGCTCGAATACTTTGCGGAATCACAAACCAACTTCTTTAAGGGGAGCCTTTTCACGGGGTTTTAACTCGCCACCTTGAACTTGCCAACGACGCACCTATGGAAGGTAAGACGAAGACTGTCCAACAATATATAGACACACGAGCGGCGCTTCCTTCACCCGAGGAATTAGAGTTCGCGCAAAAGGAATTCGTCTATCATTCGCCATGACATTATCCGATAGTTATCCGATAAGACATATCTAAGATTTTAGCGGGGTGTTGTGCGGCAAAACGATTTGTTAGATAGACGATAGACTGCGTTCCAACGCTATACGAAATCGTCAAAGGACTATCTTTCGTTTTACTTATCTCGACGACGAGCTTATCGCCTCCACGTCACCGGAAGAGCCTGCAGAGCATCCCAAAGAAGTTTTGACCGCTATAGGACTAGAAGTAATATAATTTCTACGCCACCTCGTCTCAGCTAAAGGCATCGAACCGCTCCCCAGAAGGTGAAAAAATTATGCACTTTAACAAGCCCAAGATAGTTCACGAGATAAGATGATTTTTGGGGGCCATCAATTTCTATCGACGACTTTTACCGCAGGCCGCCGCCACTCAAGCGTCATAACACAAGTTGATGAGTCCATGTAAAAAACTCGACAATACCGCAAAAGAAGCAAAAGAGGCGTTCGAGAAGTGTAAATAGCGATCAGCAAAAGCAGCTCTTTTAGCTTTTCCAATGGGAGATGTCACAATCGCCCTGATTTCTGAGCTTCGGACATCGCAGTTCGTGCCGTCCTTCAACAGCTGGTCAATGATAAGTGAATGCCGTTAGGATTTCTTTCGCAAAAATTTACCCCGACCAACCAGCATTATAGTGCGAGTGATCGTGAATTAACAGCAATTCACAAAGACATTCGGCACTTCCATCACCATTTGGAGGAACAGTTTTTACGATTTTCACCGACCACCAACCACTTACGCATGGCATTAAATTAATATATATATAGAACCAACAACTAGTTCTATATATATTTATATATTTACTTTCAAAGGTTTGCAACAGTAATAAGATGCAAGGTCTCCTAGCTCCAGTCATGATGCGTTTGCTTGGAGCATAACCACCTTTTTAGAGCACCAAACTGGTTCCAGGTTAATGGGAGGCAGTGGGAATGATATTGAACCGTTCTGTTTACTCCGAACAGAGACCCCAAAAATTTTGGCACGCAACGATTAAGAGAATGATGGGATTTGTAAAAGTAAAGGTTAACTGTTACATTGAATGCTCTGATATAGCAGTTATCGCCTCCTCAACAGAAGTTTACGAAGGAAATCATGAATTTTTATCTCATGTTAGAATCCAAAAGAATGCGAAAAGAAATAGGAAACGCTCTTTAAATTCAATGTTCATTTGTTACGGCGCACAATACATGCAAATGTGTGAATAAATTGTTAAATTAATTATTTATTATTATTTTTTCCCTTAGAAATGGATAAAGTGAAATGTTAATATAATAGGCAAGCTTTCTTGAGACCATATTCTAGAAATAAGACAATAAATCTTACGAATAATCTTTCTCGCGAACACTCCAAGAGTCCTGTCATCTGATGTTTTCATCGTCCATGCTTCTGCGCCGTAAAATGGAGCGCTTTTCATGACATAGCCAGCGAAGCCGCTGGATCTTAATTCGCCGCACTATATCTATATCGTTATAAAGCTCGTACAGCTGTACGCTGCATCTTCTGCGGTATTCGCGATCGCAAAGGCGTAGAAGCTCATACTTCTTACGAATAATCATTCTCGCGAACACTTCAAGAGTCCTGTCATCTGATGTTTTCATCGTCCATGCTTCTGCGCCGTAAAATAGGACTTTTATAATGAGAGACCTTTAGAGTTTGAGTTTTGTCTGCCCAGAGAGGACTTCTCTTAGAAAGTCACGTTTTCCGACAATGTAGGTGTAGGTGTCTATGTTAAACAAGTTGTCATCTTAAAATAAAATATAAATGATTAAAAACAATTTTTAATTTATAATTGCGTAACAAAACTAATTTATTTATGTAAAATACATTAATTACATAGTAAGCACTAAACACATTTCTTTTTCTCAGTGAGACTCCTTTTGGTACAATTTCGCTTATGGGAAGCATCGGAAAGGTCTCTTTGAAGCGTCCAACAGTAATCTGCCATCATTGAAACGCCCCACCTTCCCTGGTATATTTTTCCCATCTCCTTAATATCTTGGTGAAATCGTTCACCTTGCTCTTCACTCACGTCTCCTAAATTTTCTGGAAAGTAGTCGAGGCGGGAATGAAGAAAATGTACTTTTCAACTCATCAAGCAACCTAAAGCTTGAAATGCTTTTAACATTCTTTTGACAATTTATTAGTAGTTAGGATCTTTGTTATTGCCTAAAAATTTCTTTATGACTGTAGGGTTTATAATATATGTATCTACTTTATTAATTTAAACTTGTTTTAATATTTTTATTTTCATATATAAATTTGTCTTTCAATATTTTTCAATTTGATTTTTTAATAATTAATTTTTTTTTTTTTTTTTTAAACTTATGAGAAATAAATTTGAAGAATTACTACCATAAAAAAAAAAAAAAAAAAAAAAAAAATTAATTATTAAAAAATCAAATTGAAAAATATTGAAAGACAAATTTATATATGAAAATAAAAATATTAAAACAAGTTTAAATTAATAAAGTAGATACATATATTATAAACCCTACAATGACCTCTTTAAAGGCAATCCACCCTTCTCTTTGAGGATCCGTCATGGTTGTGATGAATAGTGGATCAGTCATAAGCCGTCTAATATCTGGTCCAACGAAAACACTTTCCTTCAACTTTGCTCCCGAGAGGCCTGGAAACTTTGATATTAAGTGTTGGGAGCAATTTCCATCTCTTGCAAGTGACTTTACAAATTGCTTCATCAATCCCAGCTTTATGTGAAGCGGTGGTAGAAGAACTTTATGAGGAGGCACCAAAGTTTCATGCAGGACATTCTTTTCACCAACTTTAAGCTCCCTCGGAGGCCAACACTTTTTGGTCCAGTGATTTGTTCGGTCTCTACTATCCCATAGACACAAAAATCAAGGGAATTTGGTAAACCCTGGCTTTTGTCCGAGCGCCATGCCCAAGATTTTGAAATCACAGCACACTTGCCAACCGTGGTCTTTATATTTTAATTTGCAAAGAAACGATTCCAAGTTCTTGTAGGTTTCCTTGAGGTGTACGGAATGGCCGCCAGGAATGGAAGTATAGAAACTGCCGTTTTGAAGCAGAACTGATTTAAGGCTTTCTTTTTGAAGAATCTATGAAAATACGCCACTCTGCTGGGTCGTATGAGATCTTAAATGTATCCATCAAACCTTCAATATTGGTACAATTACCCAACTTGTTCTCTTGGGCAAAGTAGGAAGTAAACTGCTTCTCACTATATCAAAGCAGGAGGAAGACACTCCCGGCAAAAGTAAGTTCCTTATTTAGAAATTAATGATAGTTATGGTAAACATTTAAAAACAGTAATCAAAATAAAATTACGCCTATTATTAATGCCTACAAGTTAGCCCAAAAAACCCTTTTTTATACCCGCGCACTTGTGTACTTGTGTATAACTTTGTTCACATAACGGTTGCTTGTAACAGCATAACGGAATCAAGCTAGATATAGACATATATATACCAAAATGCTCAGAATGAAAAGAGAAGTCGATTTAGCGATGTCTGTCTGTCCGTCCGTCCGTCCGTGCAGACGATAACTTGAGTAAAAATTGAGATATCTCAATGAAACTTAGTAGATAGACTGCCTTTGACCCAGAGCAGGTTGGTATTGAAAATGGGCAAAATCGGACAGTAACCACGCCCACTTCCCATATAACGGCAATTGTCGAAAATGCAAAAATTGCTATATTTCAGTAGCTATTGAAGCTAATTTGGTAAAATTTTGTATATGCTGTTTTATTCGAGCAGGAAATCCGCCTGTATCAAAATTTTTTACACAGGCGTGGCACCGCCCATTATGAGTTCATATGTAGTATATCTCTGGAACCACCCACCCGATTTTGTTCAAATTTGGCATTCGTATTACACTATGCCTATTTAAGCGATATTTATGAAAATCTGACCATAACTACGCCCACCTGTCATATAACGGTAATTTTCGAAAACACTAAAAATCGGACATTTTAAGAAATGTTGAGGGGAAATATCTTGAGGTTAGTATGTGTTGTTGTATTGCAGCCAGAAATCGGACTATATGAGATCATATGTATATGTCTGGAACTACTTTATCGATTTCGTCTGCATTCGTTGCATTTTTGTTGCAGACCTGTGTTATCAAATAATTATTTTTATTAAAAACAAAGCTCAGGCTGCCATGTATGTATGTATATGTATACTCGTACTTACAATGTATACGCTGTTAATTTTTGTAACGCCTTTTTATTAATTATTTCTCCTTTGGATAATTTTCCAAGCGTAATCGTTTTTCGCAAGAACAACAAGCGGCACGAACCATCTTCAATATAATCCGGTAAATAAAAAATATGTAATAAACTAATACCTTAATCTTCAAAAATTCTGTTTAATATGATCTTTATTGCGTGCGGAGCGATCTAGGAAACTTGCTGAAAGCATTAGGTCGATTGGAAGAGGCAAGGGTGAGTTTTTATAAAACATGCTAGCGGACCACTCAAACGTTTCTCTAACTTAAATATAACCTGTCTGCTATTAGCGGGTTCAGTAACAATTTAATCGATATTCCAATTTTGCTGACTATTTAATAACTGATATTTGACTTCTTTCTTCTTGGCTCCTGCGGAATTCGAACCCACTACCTCAAACGTAATACCTAAGCCGCCAGCAAAATGCGCTGTGATAAGTTTAGGCTCTGTCGGCTGTTATCCAATAAAGTGCGGCTGTTCTGGCGCTATTTCTACTTGACTGCGCAGCTGTTGTTGTACAATTTCTGTTGGATACATGATTCATTGACGATTCTGTTAGTGCCTCAACTTGCCGCAACGATTCGTTTTGTCCCCGAAGGCTGATATAAGCGATCTGTGGGAAACACTATATCTGTAAAAGTAATTTTGAACTAAACAACCCACTCCGTAGTTTATGTCAAAGAGTAGCAATAACTCTGGTTCTTCTGATAATTCAGACTCACTTTCTTACATAAATAAGACTATACTCAATACTCTCTAACGCAACGCAATACCGGCCGCCATGTGGCTTCCGGTATAAACTCTTGGAAGACTAGTCAACCTTCGAAGGAGGACGACGAGTTACAGTCGGCTTTAAGTTAGAGACAGAACATCCGCAATGAAAATTCTCATGGAGATGGGTGCCAAAATTTCAGTCGTGCAACTCGCTGCCATTAAATGGCAGCACACAACACTGCAATTAATACTTTTGGTAGACGACATATCATTTTAGAATATAGCCTTCGTCGGACATTCATTTGGTCATTTATCATCGCCCACATGTCGCACCCTATAATAGGTGGTGATTTTTTTAAGCACTATAATGTTTTAGTAGATTTAAGAAACAAAACGATCATCGACCGAACAACCAGCGCTCGAATACTTTGCGGAATCACAAACCAACTTCTTTAAGGGGAGCCTTTTCACGGGGTTTTAACTCGCCACCTTGAACTTGCCAACGACGCACCTAGGGAAGGTAAGACGAAGACTGTCCAACAATATATAGACACACGAGCGGCGCTTCCTTCACCCGAGGAATTAGAGTTCGCGCAAAAGGAATTCGTCTATCATTCGCCATGACATTCTCCGATAGTTATCCGATAAGACATATCTAAGATTTTAGCGGGGTGTTGTGCGGCAAAACGATTTGTTAGATAGACGATAGACTGCGTTCCAACGCTATACGAAATCGTCAAAGGACTATCTTTCGTTTTACTTATCGACGACGAGCTTATCGCCTCCACGTCACCGGAAGAGCCTGCAGAGCATCCCAAAGAAGTTTTGACCGCTATAGGACTAGAAGTATTATAATTTCTACGCCACCTCGTCTCAGCTAAAGGCATCGAACCGCTCCCCAGAAGGTGAAAAAATTATGCACTTTAACAAGCCCAAGATAGTTCACGAGATAAGATGATTTTTGGGGGCCATCAATTTCTATCGACGACTTTTACCGCAGGCCGCCGCCACTCAAGCGTCATAACACAAGTTGATGAGTCCATGTAAAAAACTCGACAATACCACAAAAGAAGCAAAAGAGGCGTTCGAGAAGTGTAAATAGCGATCAGCAAAAGCAGCTCTTTTAGCTTTTCCAATGGGAGATGTCACAATCGCCCTGATTTCTGAGCTTCGGACATCGCAGTTCGTGCCGTCCTTCAACAGCTGGTCAATGATAAGTGAATGCCGTTAGGATTTCTTTCGCAAAAATTTACCCCGACCAAACAGCATTATAGTGCGAGTGATCGTGAATTAACAGCAATTCACAAAGACATTCGGCACTTCCATCACCATTTGGAGGGAACAGTTTTTACGATTTTCACCGACCACCAACCACTTACGCATGGCATTAAATTAATATATATATAGAACCAACAACTAGTTCTATATATATTTATATATTTACTTTCAAAGGTTTGCAACAGTAATAAGATGCAAAGTCTCCTAGCTCCAGTCATGATGCGTTTGCTTGGAGCATAACCACCGTTCGACGGCACCTTTTTAGAGCACCAAACTGGTTCCAGGTTAATGGGAGGCAGTGGGAATGATATTGAACCGTTCTGTTTACTCCGAACAGAGACCCCAAAAATTTTGGCACGCAACGATTAAGAGAATGATGGGATTTGTAAAAGTAAAGGTTAACTGTTACATTGAATGCTCTGATATAGCAGTTATCGCCTCCTCAACAGAAGTTTACGAAGGAAATCATGAATTTTTATCTCATGTTAGAATCCAAAAGAATGCGAAAAGAAATAGGAAACGCTCTTTAAATTCAATGTTCATTTGTTACGGCGCACAATACATGCAAATGTGTGAATAAATTGTTAAATTAATTATTTATTATTATTTTTCCCCTTAGAAATGGATAAAGTGAAATGTTAATATAATAGGCAAGCTTTCTTGAGACCATATTCTAGAAATAAGACAATAAATCTTACGAATAATCTTTCTCGCGAACACTCCAAGAGTCCTGTCATCTGATGTTTTCATCGTCCATGCTTCTGCGCCGTAAAATGGAGCGCTTTTATCCATTCGAACGACATGACATAGCCAGCGAAGCCGCTGGATCTTAATTCGCCGCACTATATCTACATCGTTATAAAGCTCGTACAGCTGTACGCTGCATCTTCTGCGGTATTCGCGATCGCAAAGGCGTAGAGGCTCATACTTCTTACGAATAATCATTCTCGCGAACACTTCAAGAGTCCTGTCATCTGATGTTTTCATCGTCCATGCTTCTGCGCCGTAAAATAGGACTTTTATAATGAGAGACCTTTAGAGTTTGAGTTTTGTCTGCCCAGAGAGGACTTCTCTTAGAAAGTCACGTTTTCCGACAATGTAGGTGTAGGTGTCTATGTTAAACAAGTTGTCATCTTAAAATAAAATATAAATGATTAAAAACAATTTTTAATTTATAATTGCGTAACAAAACTAATTTATTTATGTAAAATACATTAATTACATAGTAAGCACTAAACACATTTCTTTTTCTCAGTGAGACTCCTTTTGGTACAATTTCGCTTATGGGAAGCATCGGAAAGGTCTCTTTGAAGCGTCCAACAGTAATCTGCCATCATTGAAACGCCCCACCTTCCCTGGTATATTTTTCCCATCTCCTTAATATCTTGGTGAAATCGTTCACCTTGCTCTTCACTCACGTCTCCTAAATTTTCTGGAAAGTAGTCGAGGCGGGAATGAAGAAAATGTACTTTTCAACTCATCAAGCAACCTAAAGCTTGAAATGCTTTTAACATTCTTTTGACAATTTATTAGTAGTTAGGATCTTTGTTATTGCCTAAAAATTTCTTTATGACTGTAGGGTTTATAATATATGTATCTACTTTATTAATTTAAACTTGTTTTAATATTTTTATTTTCATATATAAATTTGTCTTTCAATATTTTTCAATTTGATTTTTTAATAATTAATTTTTTTTTTTTTTTTTTTAAACTTATGAGAAATAAATTTGAGGAATTACTACCATAAAAAAAAAAAAAAAAATTAATTATTAAAAAATCAAATTGAAAAATATTGAAAGACAAATTTATATATGAAAATAAAAATATTAAAACAAGTTTAAATTAATAAAGTAGATACATATATTATAAACCCTACAATGACCTCTTTAAAGGCAATCCACCCTTCTCTTTGAGGATCCGTCATGGTTGTGATGAATAGTGGATCAGCCATAAGCCGTCTAATATCTGGTCCAACGAAAACACTTTCCTTCAACTTTGCTCCCGAGAGGCCTGGAAACTTTGATATTAAGTATTGGGAGCAATTTCCATCTCTTGCAAGTGACTTTACAAATTGCTTCATCAATCCCAGCTTTATGTGAAGCGGTGGTAGAAGAACTTTATGAGGAGGCACCAAAGTTTCATGCAGGACATTCTATTCACCAACTTTAAGCTCCCTCGGAGGCCAACACTTTTTGGTCCAGTGATTTGTTCGGCCTCTACTATCCCATAGACACAAAAATCAAGGGAATTTGGTAAACCCTGGTTTTTGTCCGAGCGTCATGCCCAAGATTTTGAAATCACAGCACACTTGCCAACCGTGGTCTTTATATTTTAATTTGCAAAGAAACGATTCCAAGTTCTTGTAGGTTTCCTTGAGGTGTACGGAATGGCCGCCAGGAATGGAAGTATAGAAACTGCCGTTTTGAAGCAGAACTGATTTAAGGCTTTCTTTTTGAAGAATCTATGAAAATACGCCACTCTGCTGGGTCGTATGAGATCTTAAATGTATCCATCAAACCTTCAATATTGGTACAATTACCCAACTTGTTCTCTTGGGCAAAGTAGGAAGTAAACTGCTTCTCACTATATCAAAGCAGGAGGAAGACACTCCCGGCAAAAGTAAGTTCCTTATTTAGAAATTAATGATAGTTATGGTAAACATTTAAAAACAGTAATCAAAATAAAATTACGCCTATTATTAATGCCTACAAGTTAGCCCAAAAAACCCTTTTTTATACCCGCGCACTTGTGTACTTGTGTATAACTTTGTTCACATAACGGTTGCTTGTAACAGCATAACGGAATCAAGCTAGATATAGACATATATATACCAAAATGCTCAGAATGAAAAGAGAAGTCGATTTAGCGATGTCTGTCTGTCCGTCCGTCCGTCCGTGCAAACGATAACTTGAGTAAAAATTTAGATATCTCAATGAAACTTAGTAGATAGACTGCCTTTGACCCAGAGCAGGTTGGTATTGAAAATGGGCAAAATCGGACAGTAACCACGCCCACTTCCCATATAACAGCAATTGTCGAAAATGCAAAAATTGCTATATTTCAGTAGCTATTGAAGCTAATTTGGTAAAATTTTGTATATGCTGTTTTATTCGAGCAGGAAATCCGCCTGTATCAAAATTTTTTACACGGGCGTGGCACCGCCCATTATGAGTTCATATGTAGTATATCTCTGGAACCACCCACCCGATTTTGTTCAAATTTGGCATTCGTATTACACTATGCCTATTTAAGCGATATTTATGAAAATCTGACCATAACCACGCCCACCTGTCATATAACGGTAATTTTCGAAAACACTAAAAATCGGACATTTTAAGAAATGTTGAGGGGAAATATCTTGAGCTTAGTATGTGTTGTTGTATTGCAGCCAGAAATCGGACTATGTGAGATCATATGTATATGTCTGGAACTACTTTATCGATTTCGTCTGCATTCGTTGCATTTTTGTTGCAGACCTGTGTTATCAAATAATTATTTTTATTAAAAACAAAGCTCAGGATGCCATGTATGTATGTATATGTATACTCGTACTTACAATGTATACGCTGTTAATTTTTGTAACGCCTTTTTATTAATTATTTCTCCTTTGGATAATTTTCCAAGCGTAATCGTTTTTCGCAAGAACAACAAGCGGCACGAACCATCTTCAATATAATCCGGTAAATAAAAAATATGTAATAAACTAATACCTTAATCTTCAAAAATTCTGTTTAATATGATCTTTATTGCGTGCGGAGCGATCTAGGAAACTTGCTGAAAGCATTAGGTCGATTGGAAGAGGCAAAGGTGAGTTTTTATAAAACATGCTAGCGGACCACTCAAACGTTTCTCTAACTTAAATATAACCTGTCTGCTATTAGCGGGTTCAGTAACAATTTAATCGATATTCCAATTTTGCTGACTATTTAATAACTGATATTTGACTTCTTTCTTCTTGGCTCCCGCGGAATTCGAACCCACTACCTCAAACGTAATACCTAAGCCGCCAGCAAAATGCGCTGTGATAAGTTTAGGCTCTGTCGGCTGTTATCCAATAAAGTGCGGCTGTTCTGCCGCTATTTCTACTTGACTGCGCAGCTGTTGTTGTACAATTTCTGTTGGATACATGATTCATTGACGATTCTGTTAGTGCCTCAACTTGCCGCAACGATTCGTTTTGTCCCCGAAGGCTGATATAAGCGATCTGTGGAAAACACTATATCTGTAAAAGTAATTTTGAACTAAACAACCCACTCCGTAGTTTATGTCAAAGAGTAGCAATAACTCTGGTTCTTCTGATAATTCAGACTCACTTTCTTATATAAATAAGACTATACTCAATACTCTCTAACGCAACGCAATACCGGCCGCCATGTGGCTTCCGGTATAAACTCTTGGAAGACTAGTCAACCCTTCGTCCCAAGCGGCTGCTTCGAAGGAGGACGACGAGTTACAGTCGGCTTTAAGTTAGAGACAGAACATCCGCAATGAAAATTCTCATGGAGATGGGTGCCAAAATTTCAGTCGTGCAACTCGCTGCCATTAAATGGCAGCACACAACACTGCAATTAATACTTTTGGTAGACGACATATCATTTTAGAATATAGCCTTCGTCGGACATTCATTTGGTCATTTATCATCGCCCACATGTCGCACCCTATAATAGGTGGTGATTTTTTTAAGCACTATAATGTTTTAGTAGATTTAAGAAACAAAACGATCATCGACCGAACAACCAGCGCTCGAATACTTTGCGGAATCACAAACCAACTTCTTTAAGGGGAGCCTTTTCACGGGGTTTTAACTCGCCACCTTGAACTTGCCAACGACGCACCTATGGAAGGTAAGACGAAGACTGTCCAACAATATATAGACACGAGCGGCGCTTCCTTCACCCGAGGAATTAGAGTTCGCGCAAAAGGAATTCGTCTATCATTCGCCATGACATTATCCGATAGTTATCCGATAAGACATATCTAAGATTTTAGCGGGGTGTTGTGCGGCAAAACGATTTGTTAGATAGACGATAGACTGCGTTCCAACGCTATACGAAATCGTCAAAGGACTATCTTTCGTTTTACTTATCTCGACGACGAGCTTATCGCCTCCACGTCACCGGAAGAGCCTGCAGAGCATCCCAAAGAAGTTTTGACCGCTATAGGACTAGAAGTAATATAATTTCTACGCCACCTCGTCTCAGCTAAAGGCATCGAACCGCTCCCCAGAAGGTGAAAAAATTATGCACTTTAACAAGCCCAAGATAGTTCACGAGATAAGATGATTTTTGGGGGCCATCAATTTCTATCGACGACTTTTACCGCAGGCCGCCGCCACTCAAGCGTCATAACACAAGTTGATGAGTCCATGTAAAAAACTCGACAATACCGCAAAAGAAGCAAAAGAGGCGTTCGAGAAGTGTAAATAGCGATCAGCAAAAGCAGCTCTTTTAGCTTTTCCAATGGGAGATGTCACAATCGCCCTGATTTCTGAGCTTCGGACATCGCAGTTCGTGCCGTCCTTCAACAGCTGGTCAATGATAAGTGAATGCCGTTAGGATTTCTTTCGCAAAAATTTACCCCGACCAACCAGCATTATAGTGCGAGTGATCGTGAATTAACAGCAATTCACAAAGACATTCGGCACTTCCATCACCATTTGGAGGAACAGTTTTTACGATTTTCACCGACCACCAACCACTTACGCATGGCATTAAATTAATATATATATAGAACCAACAACTAGTTCTATATATATTTATATATTTACTTTCAAAGGTTTGCAACAGTAATAAGATGCAAGGTCTCCTAGCTCCAGTCATGATGCGTTTGCTTGGAGCATAACCACCTTTTTAGAGCACCAAACTGGTTCCAGGTTAATGGGAGGCAGTGGGAATGATATTGAACCGTTCTGTTTACTCCGAACAGAGACCCCAAAAATTTTGGCACGCAACGATTAAGAGAATGATGGGATTTGTAAAAGTAAAGGTTAACTGTTACATTGAATGCTCTGATATAGCAGTTATCGCCTCCTCAACAGAAGTTTACGAAGGAAATCATGAATTTTTATCTCATGTTAGAATCCAAAAGAATGCGAAAAGAAATAGGAAACGCTCTTTAAATTCAATGTTCATTTGTTACGGCGCACAATACATGCAAATGTGTGAATAAATTGTTAAATTAATTATTTATTATTATTTTTTCCCTTAGAAATGGATAAAGTGAAATGTTAATATAATAGGCAAGCTTTCTTGAGACCATATTCTAGAAATAAGACAATAAATCTTACGAATAATCTTTCTCGCGAACACTTCAAGAGTCCTGTCATCTGATGTTTTCATCGTCCATGCTTCTGCGCCGTAAAATGGAGCGCTTTTCATGACATAGCCAGCGAAGCCGCTGGATCTTAATTCGCCGCACTATATCTATAACGTTATAAAGCTCGTACAGCTGTACGCTGCATCTTCTGCGGTATTCGCGATCGCAAAGGCGTAGAGGCTCATACTTCTTACGAATAATCATTCTCGCGAACACTTCAAGAGTCCTGTCATCTGATGTTTTCATCGTCCATGCTTCTGCGCCGTAAAATAGGACTTTTATAATGAGAGACCTTTAGAGTTTGAGTTTTGTCTGCCCAGAGAGGACTTCTCTTAGAAAGTCACGTTTTCCGACAATGTAGGTGTAGGTGTCTATGTTAAACAAGTTGTCATCTTAAAATAAAATATAAATGATTAAAAACAATTTTTAATTTATAATTGCGTAACAAAACTAATTTATTTATGTAAAATACATTAATTACATAGTAAGCACTAAACACATTTCTTTTTCTCAGTGAGACTCCTTTTGGTACAATTTCGCTTATGGGAAGCATCGGAAAGGTCTCTTTGAAGCGTCCAACAGTAATCTGCCATCATTGAAACGCCCCACCTTCCCTGGTATATTTTTCCCATCTCCTTAATATCTTGGTGAAATCGTTCACCTTGCTCTTCACTCACGTCTCCTAAATTTTCTGGAAAGTAGTCGAGGCGGGAATGAAGAAAATGTACTTTTCAACTCATCAAGCAACCTAAAGCTTGAAATGCTTTTAACATTCTTTTGACAATTTATTAGTAGTTAGGATCTTTGTTATTGCCTAAAAATTTCTTTATGACTGTAGGGTTTATAATATATGTATCTACTTTATTAATTTAAACTTGTTTTAATATTTTTATTTTCATATATAAATTTGTCTTTCAATATTTTTCAATTTGATTTTTTAATAATTAATTTTTTTTTTTTTTTTTTAAACATGAGAAATAAATTTGAAGAATTACTACCATAAAAAAAAAAAAAAAAAAAAAAAAAATTAATTATTAAAAAATCAAATTGAAAAATATTGAAAGACAAATTTATATATGAAAATAAAAATATTAAAACAAGTTTAAATTAATAAAGTAGATACATATATTATAAACCCTACAATGACCTCTTTAAAGGCAATCCACCCTTCTCTTTGAGGATCCGTCATGGTTGTGATGAATAGTGGATCAGCCATAAGCCGTCTAATATCTGGTCCAACGAAAACACTTTCCTTCAACTTTGCTCCCGAGAGGCCTGGAAACTTTGATATTAAGTGTTGGGAGCAATTTCCATCTCTTGCAAGTGACTTTACAAATTGCTTCATCAATCCCAGCTTTATGTGAAGCGGTGGTAGAAGAACTTTATGAGGAGGCACCAAAGTTTCATGCAGGACATTCTTTTCACCAACTTTAAGCTCCCTCGGAGGCCAACACTTTTTGGTCCAGTGATTTGTTCGGTCTCTACTATCCCATAGACACAAAAATCAAGGGAATTTGGTAAACCCTGGTTTTTGTCCGAGCGCCATGCCCAAGATTTTGAAATCACAGCACACTTGCCAACCGTGGTCTTTATATTTTAATTTGCAAAGAAACGATTCCAAGTTCTTGTAGGTTTCCTTGAGGTGTACGGAATGGCCGCCAGGAATGGAAGTATAGAAACTGCCGTTTTGAAGCAGAACTGATTTAAGGCTTTCTTTTTGAAGAATCTATGAAAATACGCCACTCTGCTGGGTCGTATGAGATCTTAAATGTATCCATCAAACCTTCAATATTGGTACAATTACCCAACTTGTTCTCTTGGGCAAAGTAGGAAGTAAACTGCTTCTCACTATATCAAAGCAGGAGGAAGACACTCCCGGCAAAAGTAAGTTCCTTATTTAGAAATTAATGATAGTTATGGTAAACATTTAAAAACAGTAATCAAAATAAAATTACGCCTATTATTAATGCCTACAAGTTAGCCCAAAAAACCCTTTTTTATACCCGCGCACTTGTGTACTTGTGTATAACTTTGTTCACATAACGGTTGCTTGTAACAGCATAACGGAATCAAGCTAGATATAGACATATATATACCAAAATGCTCAGAATGAAAAGAGAAGTCGATTTAGCGATGTCTGTCTGTCCGTCCGTCCGTCCGTGCAAACGATAACTTGAGTAAAAATTGAGATATCTCAATGAAACTTAGTAGATAGACTGCCTTTGACCCAGAGCAGGTTGGTATTGAAAATGGGCAAAATCGGACAGTAACCACGCCCACTTCCCATATAACGGCAATTGTCGAAAATGCAAAAATTGCTATATTTCAGTAGCTATTGAAGCTAATTTGGTAAAATTTTGTATATGCTGTTTTATTCGAGCAGGAAATCCGCCTGTATCAAAATTTTTTACACAGGCGTGGCACCGCCCATTATGAGTTCATATGTAGTATATCTCTGGAACCACCCACCCGATTTTGTTCAAATTTGGCATTCGTATTACACTATGCCTATTTAAGCGATATTTATGAAAATCTGACCATAACTACGCCCACCTGTCATATAACGGTAATTTTCGAAAACACTAAAAATCGGACATTTTAAGAAATGTTGAGGGGAAATATCTTGAGGTTAGTATGTGTTGTTGTATTGCAGCCAGAAATCGGACTATATGAGATCATATGTATATGTCTGGAACTACTTTATCGATTTCGTCTGCATTCGTTGCATTTTTGTTGCAGACCTGTGTTATCAAATAATTATTTTTATTAAAAACAAAGCTCAGGCTGCCATGTATGTATGTATATGTATACTCGTACTTACAATGTATACGCTGTTAATTTTTGTAACGCCTTTTTATTAATTATTTCTCCTTTGGATAATTTTCCAAGCGTAATCGTTTTTCGCAAGAACAACAAGCGGCACGAACCATCTTCAATATAATCCGGTAAATAAAAAATATGTAATAAACTAATACCTTAATCTTCAAAAATTCTGTTTAATATGATCTTTATTGCGTGCGGAGCGATCTAGGAAACTTGCTGAAAGCATTAGGTCGATTGGAAGAGGCAAGGGTGAGTTTTTATAAAACATGCTAGCGGACCACTCAAACGTTTCTCTAACTTAAATATAACCTGTCTGCTATTAGCGGGTTCAGTAACAATTTAATCGATATTCCAATTTTGCTGACTATTTAATAACTGATATTTGACTTCTTTCTTCTTGGCTCCTGCGGAATTCGAACCCACTACCTCAAACGTAATACCTAAGCCGCCAGCAAAATGCGCTGTGATAAGTTTAGGCTCTGTCGGCTGTTATCCAATAAAGTGCGGCTGTTCTGGCGCTATTTCTACTTGACTGCGCAGCTGTTGTTGTACAATTTCTGTTGGATACATGATTCATTGACGATTCTGTTAGTGCCTCAACTTGCCGCAACGATTCGTTTTGTCCCCGAAGGCTGATATAAGCGATCTGTGGGAAACACTATATCTGTAAAAGTAATTTTGAACTAAACAACCCACTCCGTAGTTTATGTCAAAGAGTAGCAATAACTCTGGTTCTTCTGATAATTCAGACTCACTTTCTTACATAAATAAGACTATACTCAATACTCTCTAACGCAACGCAATACCGGCCGCCATGTGGCTTCCGGTATAAACTCTTGGAAGACTAGTCAACCTTCGAAGGAGGACGACGAGTTACAGTCGGCTTTAAGTTAGAGACAGAACATCCGCAATGAAAATTCTCATGGAGATGGGTGCCAAAATTTCAGTCGTGCAACTCGCTGCCATTAAATGGCAGCACACAACACTGCAATTAATACTTTTGGTAGACGACATATCATTTTAGAATATAGCCTTCGTCGGACATTCATTTGGTCATTTATCATCGCCCACATGTCGCACCCTATAATAGGTGGTGATTTTTTTAAGCACTATAATGTTTTAGTAGATTTAAGAAACAAAACGATCATCGACCGAACAACCAGCGCTCGAATACTTTGCGGAATCACAAACCAACTTCTTTAAGGGGAGCCTTTTCACGGGGTTTTAACTCGCCACCTTGAACTTGCCAACGACGCACCTAGGGAAGGTAAGACGAAGACTGTCCAACAATATATAGACACACGAGCGGCGCTTCCTTCACCCGAGGAATTAGAGTTCGCGCAAAAGGAATTCGTCTATCATTCGCCATGACATTCTCCGATAGTTATCCGATAAGACATATCTAAGATTTTAGCGGGGTGTTGTGCGGCAAAACGATTTGTTAGATAGACGATAGACTGCGTTCCAACGCTATACGAAATCGTCAAAGGACTATCTTTCGTTTTACTTATCGACGACGAGCTTATCGCCTCCACGTCACCGGAAGAGCCTGCAGAGCATCCCAAAGAAGTTTTGACCGCTATAGGACTAGAAGTATTATAATTTCTACGCCACCTCGTCTCAGCTAAAGGCATCGAACCGCTCCCCAGAAGGTGAAAAAATTATGCACTTTAACAAGCCCAAGATAGTTCACGAGATAAGATGATTTTTGGGGGCCATCAATTTCTATCGACGACTTTTACCGCAGGCCGCCGCCACTCAAGCGTCATAACACAAGTTGATGAGTCCATGTAAAAAACTCGACAATACCACAAAAGAAGCAAAAGAGGCGTTCGAGAAGTGTAAATAGCGATCAGCAAAAGCAGCTCTTTTAGCTTTTCCAATGGGAGATGTCACAATCGCCCTGATTTCTGAGCTTCGGACATCGCAGTTCGTGCCGTCCTTCAACAGCTGGTCAATGATAAGTGAATGCCGTTAGGATTTCTTTCGCAAAAATTTACCCCGACCAAACAGCATTATAGTGCGAGTGATCGTGAATTAACAGCAATTCACAAAGACATTCGGCACTTCCATCACCATTTGGAGGGAACAGTTTTTACGATTTTCACCGACCACCAACCACTTACGCATGGCATTAAATTAATATATATATAGAACCAACAACTAGTTCTATATATATTTATATATTTACTTTCAAAGGTTTGCAACAGTAATAAGATGCAAAGTCTCCTAGCTCCAGTCATGATGCGTTTGCTTGGAGCATAACCACCGTTCGACGGCACCTTTTTAGAGCACCAAACTGGTTCCAGGTTAATGGGAGGCAGTGGGAATGATATTGAACCGTTCTGTTTACTCCGAACAGAGACCCCAAAAATTTTGGCACGCAACGATTAAGAGAATGATGGGATTTGTAAAAGTAAAGGTTAACTGTTACATTGAATGCTCTGATATAGCAGTTATCGCCTCCTCAACAGAAGTTTACGAAGGAAATCATGAATTTTTATCTCATGTTAGAATCCAAAAGAATGCGAAAAGAAATAGGAAACGCTCTTTAAATTCAATGTTCATTTGTTACGGCGCACAATACATGCAAATGTGTGAATAAATTGTTAAATTAATTATTTATTATTATTTTTCCCCTTAGAAATGGATAAAGTGAAATGTTAATATAATAGGCAAGCTTTCTTGAGACCATATTCTAGAAATAAGACAATAAATCTTACGAATAATCTTTCTCGCGAACACTCCAAGAGTCCTGTCATCTGATGTTTTCATCGTCCATGCTTCTGCGCCGTAAAATGGAGCGCTTTTATCCATTCGAACGACATGACATAGCCAGCGAAGCCGCTGGATCTTAATTCGCCGCACTATATCTACATCGTTATAAAGCTCGTACAGCTGTACGCTGCATCTTCTGCGGTATTCGCGATCGCAAAGGCGTAGAGGCTCATACTTCTTACGAATAATCATTCTCGCGAACACTTCAAGAGTCCTGTCATCTGATGTTTTCATCGTCCATGCTTCTGCGCCGTAAAATAGGACTTTCATAATGAGAGACCTTTAGAGTTTGAGTTTTGTCTGCCCAGAGAGGACTTCTCTTAGAAAGTCACGTTTTCCGACAATGTAGGTGTAGGTGTCTATGTTAAACAAGTTGTCATCTTAAAATAAAATATAAATGATTAAAAACAATTTTTAATTTATAATTGCGTAACAAAACTAATTTATTTATGTAAAATACATTAATTACATAGTAAGCACTAAACACATTTCTTTTTCTCAGTGAGACTCCTTTTGGTACAATTTCGCTTATGGGAAGCATCGGAAAGGTCTCTTTGAAGCGTCCAACAGTAATCTGCCATCATTGAGACGCCCCACCTTCCCTGGTATATTTTTCCCATCTCCTTAATATCTTGGTGAAATCGTTCACCTTGCTCTTCACTCACGTCTCCTAAATTTTCTGGAAAGTAGTCGAGGCGGGAATGAAGAAAATGTACTTTTCAACTCATCAAGCAACCTAAAGCTTGAAATGCTTTTAACATTCTTTTGACAATTTATTAGTAGTTAGGATCTTTGTTATTGCCTAAAAATTTCTTTATGACCTCTTTAAAGGCAATCCACCCTTCTCTTTGAGGATCCGTCATGGTTGTGATGAATAGTGGATCAGCCATAAGCCGTCTAATATCTGGTCCAACGAAAACACTTTCCTTCAACTTTGCTCCCGAGAGGCCTGGAAACTTTGATATTAAGTATTGGGAGCAATTTCCATCTCTTGCAAGTGACTTTACAAATTGTTTCATCAATCCCAGCTTTATGTGAAGCGGTGGTAGAAGAACTTTATGAGGAGGCACCAAAGTTTCATGCAGGACATTCTATTCACCAACTTTAAGCTCCCTCGGAGGCCAACACTTTTTGGTCCAGTGATTTGTTCGGTCTCTACTATCCCATAGACACAAAAATCAAGGGAATTTGGTAAACCCTGGTTTTTGTCCGAGCGCCATGCCCAAGATTTTGAAATCACAGCACACTTGCGAACCGTGGTCTTTATATTTTAATTTGCAAATAAACGATTCCAAGTTCTTGTAGGTTTCCTTGAGGTGTACGGAATGGCCGCCAGGAATGGAAGTATAGAAACTGCCGTTTTGAAGCAGAACTGATTTAAGGCTTTCTTTTTGAAGAATCTATGAAAATACGCCACTCTGCTGGGTCGTATGAGATCTTAAATGTATCCATCAAACCTTCAATATTGGTACAATTACCCAACTTGTTCTCTTGGGCAAAGTAGGAAGTAAACTGCTTCTCACTATATCAAAGCAGGAGGAAGACACTCCCGGCAAAAGTAAGTTCCTTATTTAGAAATTAATGATAGTTATGGTAAACATTTAAAAACAGTAATCAAAATAAAATTACGCCTATTATTAATGCCTACAAGTTAGCCCAAAAAACCCTTTTTTATACCCGCGCACTTGTGTACTTGTGTATAACTTTGTTCACATAACGGTTGCTTGTAACAGCATAACGGAATCAAGATAGATATAGACATATATATACCAAAATGCTCAGAATGAAAAGAGAAGTCGATTTAGCGATGTCTGTCTGTCCGTCCGTCCGTCCGTGCAGACGATAACTTGAGTAAAAATTGAGATATCTGAATGAAACTTAGTAGATAGACTGCCTTTGACCCAGAGCAGGTTGGTATTGAAAATGGGCAAAATCGGACAGTAACCACGCCCACTTCCCATATAACGGCAATTGTCGAAAATGCAAAAATTGCTATATTTCAGTAGCTATTGAAGCTAATTTGGTCAAATTTTGTATATGCTGTTTTATTCGAACAGACATTCGGCACTTCCATCACCATTTGGAGGGAACAGTTTTTACGATTTTCACCGACCACCAACCACTTACGCATGGCATTAAATTAATATATATATAGAACCAACAACTAGTTCTATATATATTTATATATTTACTTTCAAAGGTTTGCAACAGTAATAAGATGCAAAGTCTCCTAGCTCCAGTCATGATGCGTTTGCTTGGAGCATAACCACCGTTCGACGGCACCTTTTTAGAGCACCAAACTGGTTCCAGGTTAATGGGAGGCAGTGGGAATGATATTGAACCGTTCTGTTTACTCCGAACAGAGACCCCAAAAATTTTGGCACGCAACGATTAAGAGAATGATGGGATTTGTAAAAGTAAAGGTTAACTGTTACATTGAATGCTCTGATATAGCAGTTATCGCCTCCTCAACAGAAGTTTACGAAGGAAATCATGAATTTTTATCTCATGTTAGAATCCAAAAGAATGCGAAAAGAAATAGGAAACGCTCTTTAAATTCAATGTTCATTTGTTACGGCGCACAATACATGCAAATGTGTGAATAAATTGTTAAATTAATTATTTATTATTATTTTTCCCCTTAGAAATGGATAAAGTGAAATGTTAATATAATAGGCAAGCTTTCTTGAGACCATATTCTAGAAATAAGACAATAAATCTTACGAATAATCTTTCTCGCGAACACTCCAAGAGTCCTGTCATCTGATGTTTTCATCGTCCATGCTTCTGCGCCGTAAAATGGAGCGCTTTTATCCATTCGAACGACATGACATAGCCAGCGAAGCCGCTGGATCTTAATTCGCCGCACTATATCTACATCGTTATAAAGCTCGTACAGCTGTACGCTGCATCTTCTGCGGTATTCGCGATCGCAAAGGCGTAGAGGCTCATACTTCTTACGAATAATCATTCTCGCGAACACTTCAAGAGTCCTGTCATCTGATGTTTTCATCGTCCATGCTTCTGCGCCGTAAAATAGGACTTTCATAATGAGAGACCTTTAGAGTTTGAGTTTTGTCTGCCCAGAGAGGACTTCTCTTAGAAAGTCACGTTTTCCGACAATGTAGATGTAGGTGTCTATGTTAAACAAGTTGTCATCTTAAAATAAAATATAAATGATTAAAAACAATTTTTAATTTATAATTGCGTAACAAAACTAATTTATTTATGTAAAATACATTAATTACATAGTAAGCACTAAACACATTTCTTTTTCTCAGTGAGACTCCTTTTGGTACAATTTCGCTTATGGGAAGCATCGGAAAGGTCTCTTTGAAGCGTCCAACAGTAATCTGCCATCATTGAGACGCCCCACCTTCCCTGGTATATTTTTCCCATCTCCTTAATATCTTGGTGAAATCGTTCACCTTGCTCTTCACTCACGTCTCCTAAATTTTCTGGAAAGTAGTCGAGGCGGGAATGAAGAAAATGTACTTTTCAACTCATCAAGCAACCTAAAGCTTGAAATGCTTTTAACATTCTTTTGACAATTTATTAGTAGTTAGGATCTTTGTTATTGCCTAAAAATTTCTTTATGACCTCTTTAAAGGCAATCCACCCTTCTCTTTGAGGATCCGTCATGGTTGTGATGAATAGTGGATCAGCCATAAGCCGTCTAATATCTGGTCCAACGAAAACACTTTCCTTCAACTTTGCTCCCGAGAGGCCTGGAAACTTTGATATTAAGTATTGGGAGCAATTTCCATCTCTTGCAAGTGACTTTACAAATTGTTTCATCAATCCCAGCTTTTTGTGAAGCGGTGGTAGAAGAACTTTATGAGGAGGCACCAAAGTTTCATGCAGGACATTCTATTCACCAACTTTAAGCTCCCTCGGAGGCCAACACTTTTTGGTCCAGTGATTTGTTCGGTCTCTACTATCCCATAGACACAAAAATCAAGGGAATTTGGTAAACCCTGGTTTTTGTCCGAGCGCCATGCCCAAGATTTTGAAATCACAGCACACTTGCGAACCGTGGTCTTTATATTTTAATTTGCTAATAAACGATTCCAAGTTCTTGTAGGTTTCCTTGCGGTGTACGGAATGGCCGCCAGGAATGGAAGTATAGAAACTGCCGTTTTGAAGCAGAACTGATTTAAGGCTTTCTTTTTGAAGAATCTATGAAAATACGCTACTCTGCTGGGTCGTATGAGATCTTAAATGTATCCATCAAACCTTCAATATTGGTACAATTACCCAACTTGTTCTCTTGGGCAAAGTAGGAAGTAAACTGCTTCTCACTATATTAAACCAGGAGGAAGACACTCCCGGCAAAAGTAAGTTCCTTATTTAGAAATTAATGATAGTTATGGTAAACATTTAAAAACAGTAATCAAAATAAAATTACACCTATTATTAATGCCTACAAGTTAGCCCAAAAAACCCTTTTTTATACCCGCGCACTTGTGTACTTGTGTATAACTTTGTTCACATAACGGTTGCTTGTAACAGCATAACGGAATCAAGATAGATATAGACATATATATACCAAAATGCTCAGAATGAAAAGAGAAGTCGATTTAGCGATGTCTGTCTGTCCGTCCGTCCGTCCGTGCAGACGATAACTTGAGTAAAAATTGAGATATCTCAATGAAACTTAGTAGATAGACTGCCTTTGACCCAGAGCAGGTTGGTATTGAAAATGGGCAAAATCGGACAGTAACCACGCCCACTTCCCATATAACGGCAATTGTCGAAAATGCAAAAATTGCTATATTTCAGTAGCTATTGAAGCTAATTTGGTCAAATTTTGTATATGCTGTTTTATTCGAGCAGGAAATCCGCCTGTATCAAAATTTTTTACACGGGCGTGGCACCGCCCATTATGAGTTCATATGTAGTATATCTCTGGAACCACCCACCCGATTTTGTTCAAATTTGGCATTCGTATTACACTATGCCTATTTAAGCGATATTTATGAAAATCTGACCATAACCACGCCCACCTGTCATATAACGGTAATTTTCGAAAACACTAAAAATCGGACATTTTAAGAAATGTTGAGGGGAAATATCTTGAGCTTAGTATGTGTTGTTGTATTGCAGCCAGAAATCGGACTATATGAGATCATATGTATATGTCTGGAACTACTTTATCGATTTCGTCTGCATTCGTTGCATTTTTGTTGCAGACCTGTGTTATCAAATAATTATTTTTATTAAAAACAAAGCTCAGGCTGCCATGTATGTATATGTATACTCGTACTTACAATGTATACGCTGTTAATTTTTGTAACGCCTTTTTATTAATTATTTCTCCTTTGGATAATTTTCCAAGCGTAATCGTTTTTCGCAAGAACAACAAGCGGCACGAACCATCTTCAATATAATCCGGTAAATAAAAAATATGTAATAAACTAATACCTTAATCTTCAAAAATTCTGTTTAATATGATCTTTATTGCGTGCGGAGCGATCTAGGAAACTTGCTGAAAGCATTAGGTCGATTGGAAGAGGCAAAGGTGAGTTTTTATAAAACATGCTAGCGGACCACTCAAACGTTTCTCTAACTTAAATATAACCTGTCTGCTATTAGCGGGTTCAGTAACAATTTAATCGATATTCCAATTTTGCTGACTATTTAATAACTGATATTTGACTTCTTTCTTCTTGGCTCCCGCGGAATTCGAACCCACTACCTCAATACCTAAGCCGCCAGCAAAATGCGCTGTGATAAGTTTAGGCTCTGTCGGCTGTTATCCAATAAAGTGCGGCTGTTCTGGCGCTATTTCTACTTGACTGCGCAGCTGTTGTTGTACAATTTCTGTTGGATACATGATTCATTGACGATTCTGTTAGTGCCTCAACTTGCCGCAACGATTCGTTTTGTCCCCGAAGGCTGATATAAGCGATCTGTGGGAAACACTATATCTGTAAAAGTAATTTTGAACTAAACAACCCACTCCGTAGTTTATGTCAAAGAGTAGCAATAACTCTGGTTCTTCTGATAATTCAGACTCACTTTCTTACATAAATAAGACTATACTCAATTCTCTCTAACGCAACGCAATACCGGCCGCCATGTGGCTTCCGGTATAAACTCTTGGAAGACTAGTCAACCCTTCGTCCCAAGCGGCTGCTTCGAAGGAGGACGACGAGTTACAGTCGGCTTTAAGTTAGAGACAGAACATCCGCAATGAAAATTCTCTTGGAGATGGGTGCCAAAATTTCAGTCGTGCAACTCGCTGCCATTAAATGGCAGCACACAACACTGCTATTAATACTTTTGGTAGACGACATATCATTTTAGAATATAGCCTTCGTCGGACATTCATTTGGTCATTTATCGTCGCCCACATGTCGCACCCTATAATAGGTGGTGATTTTTTTAAGCACTATAATGTTTTAGTAGATTTAAGAAACAAAACGATCATCGACCGAACAACCAGCGCTCGAATACTTTGCGGAATCACAAACCAACTTCTTTAAGGGGAGCCTTTTCACGGGGTTTTAACTGTCCAACAATATATAGACACACGAGCGGCGCTTCCTTCACCCGAGAAATTAGAGTTCGCGCAAAAGGAATTCGTCTATCATTCGCCATGATATTCTCCGATAGTTATCCGATAAGACATATCTAAGATTTTAGCGGGGTGTTGTGCGGCAAAACGATTTGTTAGATAGACGATAGACTGCTACCCCAGCGTTCCAACGTTATACGAAATCGTCAAAGGACTATCTTTTGTTTTACTTATCTCGACGACGAGCTTATCGCCTCCACGTCACCGGAAGAGCCTGCAGAGCATCCCAAAGAAGTTTTGACCGCTATAGGACTAGAAGTAATATAATTTCTACGCCACCTCGTCTCAGCTAAAGGCATCGAACCGCTCCCCAGAAGGTGAAAAAATTATGCACTTTAACAAGCCCAAGATAGTTCACGAGATAAGATGATTTTTGGGGGCCATCAATTTCTATCGACGACTTTTACCGCAGGCCGCCGCCACTCAAGCGTCATAACACAAGTTGATGAGTCCATGTAAAAAACTCGACAATACCGCAAAAGAAGCAAAAGAGGCGTTCGAGAAGTGTAAATAGCGATCAGCAAATGCAGCTCTTTTAGCTTTTCCAATGGGAGATGTCACAATCGCCCTGATTTCTGAGCTTCGGACATCGCAGTTCGTGCCGTCCTTCAACAGCTGGTCAATGATAAGTGAATGCCATTAGGATTTCTTTCGCAAAAATTTACCCCGACCAAACAGCATTATAGTGCGAGTGATCGTGAATTAACAGCAATTCACAAAGACATTCGGCACTTCCATCACCATTTGGAGGGAACAGTTTTTACGATTTTCACCGACCACCAACCACTTACGCATGGCATTAAATTAATATATATTTATCAAAATCTGACCATAACCACGCCCACCTGTCCTATAACGGTAATTTTCGAAAACACTAAAAATCGGACATTTCAACAAATGTTGAAAGAACATTTCTTGAGTTTAGTATGTGTTGTTGTATCGCAGCCAGAAATCGGACTATATGAGATCATATGTATATGCCTGGAACTACTTTATCGATTTCGTCTAAACTTGGCACACATGTAAGATTATACCTAGTTAATTTAAAAATTTAGCTGAATGCGTGCGCCGGGTATATAAAGTTCGATCGAACTTAGCCACTTCTTTACTTATTTATAATAAAATTTTGCGTTTTGTAAAATAACCTTACGTTCTGTAATTTTTTGAATATTTTTTTAATTTTCAGAACACCTAAATACATAGTAATTTTAAGTAATACAACACGAAACTTTTGAAAGTTTTGAACTAAGTATTCGATAAGACTTGACATCATGTAACCTCATGCAAAAAAGTCCAATATATAATATATATATATAGGACGCAAAAGGTAGTTTTTAAAAATTTTCATTCTGGGACCATCGATGTTTCCTCGGGAGTTCCTCAGGGCAGCCACCTCGGACCGATTCTGTTCCTGCTATATTGATGTACGCGGATGATGTTAAACTTTTTAAGACTTATGCCTCGGCTGAAGAAAGATCCTTGCTACAGCAAGATTTGGACACCATAGTCAATTGGTGCAGCATTAATTATATGCCGCTTAACCTTAACAAATGTAAATTCATGCGCTTTTCTCGACGAACCATTCAGCCGGCCTCCTACAAAATAAATAACTACGTCCTAGAACATGTAAACAGTTTTGTTGACTTGGGTGTTGGTATGGATTGTAAACTCAATTTTAATTTTCATATTAGTTCCACAGTTAATAAAGCAAGGGGTGTACTGGCTTTTGTAAAGCGTTGGTCAAAGTAATTCCGCGACCCGTATATAACTAAAAAACTTTTTACTTCATTAGTAAGACCAATACTGGAGTATGGTTCCATAGTTTGGAATCCTCGTTATCAGGTCCACTCAGACCAACTAGAGTCAATACAAAAACAATTCTTACTTTTTGCTTTGAGAAATCTTCGATGGGATTCGCCATACAATCTTCCCCCTTACACTAGTCGTTTAAAACTTATTAATCTTCCTACTCTTTCGAGTCGCAGAGAAATGTTAGGTATAATATTTCTGGTAAAATTAGTCAATGGATGGATCTCAAGTCCATTTCTTCTAGAGCAAATTAATTTTAATGTACCCTCCCGTGCAACGAGAAATTTTAAACCACTTTTCTTCAAACTATGCAGAACTAACTTTGAGTTGAATGAACCGTTTCGGGGTTTATGCCAAGACTTTAACAATCATTCCAGCACCTTTGATGTATCGGACTCACTTTTTATAATTAAAAGAACTATTCTATCCTCTCTTAATAACAGCTAACGATCCAATTTTCTTACTTTGCATTTCTCTAACTTTGTATTCGGCTGATGAATTCTTATTCTGTAGCTGAGCAGCTTGGGATCTCGACGCTTAACAAACTTTCTTCTGTCACGACTCGGCACCTAAGATTTGTATATTTAAAAAACATCCGTACGTTATGCGGATTGAGCCCCTCGTGCCGGTTGGGCGGGAAAGTGGGTTTCCGTTGGGTTATAATAATAAGCGTATATGTAGAAGAACTTTATAAGGAGGCACCAAAGTTTCATGCAGTAGCACTCCGTTGAATTTCAAGGCTGACGTTGTTATTGGTGTTAATGCTGGTACCTAGGTACACAAAGTTCTCTATATTTTCAAATCTATTTGTGTCGACAGTGATGTGATTGCCCCTTTGTTTCCATCATGCCATCCACAGCAGGATCAAGATAAAGCTTATTCGGCAATTATGTGAAGAAAGTTGTGTATTCGGGTTAAAATCTCTTAGGGTTACACTTGTCAACGTACCGGAATACTTCTTCAATGTCAGCAAATATGTTTACCATGGATTTATTTACTTAATTTCTTTCCTGCCATTCTTCCAACTGGCAGCTGTTTTGAATCTATGGACGAAACTTAAAATAGTAGCAATTACACAAGACTGCAAAAAAAAATACTTGAGAGCTGTTTTTGTTTTTTTTGTGTAATTCTTATGTTTTTGGGAGTGCTGAATCCGAAACAAACTTTAATTTTGTCATAGAAAGTCACGTTTTCCGACAATGTAGGTGTCTATGTTAAACAAGTTGTCATCTTAAAATAAAATATAAAAGATTAAAAACAATTTTTAATTTATAATTGCGTAACAAAACTAATTTATTTATGTAAAATACATTAATTACATAGTAAGCACTAAACACATTTCTTTTTCTCAGTGAGACTCCTTTTGGTACATTTTCGCTTATGGGAAGCATCGGAAAGGTCTCTTTGAAGCGTCCAACAGTAATCTGCCATCATTGAAACGCCCCACCTTCCCTGGTATATTTTTCCCATCTCCTTAATATCTTGGTGAAATCGTTCACCTTGCTCTTCACTTACGTCTTCTAAATTTTCTGAAAAGTAGTCGAGGCGGGAATGAAGAAAATGTTCTTTTAAACTCATCAAGCAACCTAAAGCTTGAAATGCTTTTAACATTCTTTTGACAATTTGTTAGTAGTTATGATCTTTGTTATTGCCTAAAAATTTCTCCCTCGGAGGCCAACACTTTTTGGTCCAGTGATTTGTTCGGTCTCTACTATCACATAGACACAAAAAGCAAGGGAATTTGGTAAACCCTGGTTTTTGTCCGAGCGCCTTGCCCAAGATTTTGAAATCACAGCATACATGCCAACCGTGGTCTTTATATTTTAATTTGCAACGAAATGATTCCAAGTTCTTGTAGGTTTCCTTGAGGTGTACGGAATGGCCGACAGGAATGGAAGTATAGAAACTGCCGTTGTGAAGCAGAACTAATTTAAGGCTTTCTTTTTGAAGAATCTATGAAAATACGCCACTCTGCTGGGTCGTATGATATCTTAAATGTATCCATCAAACCTTCAATATTGGTACAATTACCCAACTTGTTCTCTTGGGCAAAGTAGGAAGTAAACTGCTTCTCACTATATTAAACCAGGAGGAAGACACTCCCGGCAAAAGTAAGTTCCTTATTTAGAAATTAATGATAGTTATGGTAAACATTTAAAAACAGTAATCAAAATAAAATTACACCTATTATTAATGCCTACAAGTTAGCCCAAAAAACCCCTTTTTATACCCGCGCACTTGTGTACTTGTGTATAACTTTGTTCACATAACGGTTGCTTGTCACAGCATAACGGAATCAAGATAGATATAGACATATATATACCAAAATGCTGAGAATGAAAAGAGAAGTCGATTTAGCGATGTCTGTCTGTCCGTCCGTCCGTCCGTGCAGACGATAACTTGAGTAAAAATTGAGATATCTCAATGAAACTTGGTAGATAGATTGCCTTTGACCCAGAGCAGGTTGGTATTGAAAATGGGCAAAATCAGACAGTAACCACACCCACTTCCCATATAACGGCAATTGTCGAAAATACAAAAATTGCTATATTTCAGTAGCTATTGAAGCTAATTTGGTCAAATTTTGTATATGCTGTTTTATTCGAGCAGGAAATCCGACTGTATCAAAATTTTTTACAGGGGCGTGGCACCGCCCATTATCAGTTCATACGTAGTATATCTCTGAAACCACCCACCCGATTTTGTTCAAATTTGGTATTCGTATTACACTATGCCTATTTAAGCGATATTTATCAAAATCTGACCATAACCACGCCCACCTGTCATATAACGGTAATTTTCGAAAACACTAAAAATCGGACATTTCAATAAATGTTGAAGGGAAATATCTTGAGTTTAGTATGTGTTGTTGTATTGCAGCCAGAAATCGGACTATATGAGATCATATGTATATGTCTGGAACTACTTTATCGATTTCGTCTAAACTTGGCACACATGTTAGATTATACCTAGTTAATTTAAAAATTTAGCTGAATGCTTGCGCCGGGTATATAAAGTTCGATCGAACTTAGCCACTTCTTTACTTATTTATAATAAAATTTTGCGTTTTGTAAAATAACCTTACGTTCTGGAATTTTTTGAGTATTGTTTTTAGGTTTCAGAACACCTAAATACATAGAAATCAGTTGCAAATATTCAGACAGCATTTTTGTTGCAGACCTGAGTTATCAAATAATTATTTTTATTAAAAACAAAGCTTAGGCTGCCATGTATGTATATGTATACTCGTACTTACAATGTATACGCTGTTAATTTTTGTAACACCTTTTTATTAATTATTTCTCCTTTGGATAATTATCCAAGCGTAATCGTTTTTCGCAAAAACAACAAGCGGCGCGAACCATCTTCATCTTCATAGGCATTTATTCCCATATTTTAAGTAATACAACACGAACCTTTTGAAAATTTTGAACTTAGTATTCGATAAGACTTGACATCATGTAACCTCATGCAAAAAAGTTCAATGGGTTGAGGTCAGGACTGCTAGGTGGCTATTCGTCCTTAGGCGAAAAGTCGGCCTTATTTTTCCTCACACCATGTTGTACAATATTTGCTGTATGTAAGGGATATGTACAAGTACATATGCGTATATGTAATTTATTAATGTAACAAACCAAACCCTTCCTGCTTCATGCTTTAAAATACCGAATAATAAAGAGATAAAACTATTTGTACATTAAAATACCGTAAGTAAGTATATATTACTACTCTGCAATATAATCCGGTAAATAAAAAATATGTAATAAACTAATACCTTAATCTTCAAAAATTCTGTTTAATATGATCTTTATTGCGTGCGAAGCGATCTAGGAAACTTGCTGAAAGCATTAGGTAGATTGGAAGAGGCAAAGCTGAGTTTTTATAAAACATGCTAGCGGACCACTCAAACGTTTCTCTAACTTAAATATAACCTGTCTGCTATTAGCGGGTTCAGTAACAATTTAATCGATATTCCAATTTTGCTGACTATTTAATAACTGATATTTGACTTCTTTCTTCTTGGCTCCTGCGGAATTCGAACCCACTACCTCAAACGTAATACCTAAGCCGCCAGCAAAATGCGCTGTGATAAGTTTAGGCTCTGTCGGCTGTTATCCAATAAAGTGCGGCTGTTCTGCCGCTATTTCTACTTGACTGTGCAGCTGTTGTTGTACAATTTCTGTTGGATACATGATTCATTGACGATTCTGTTAGTGCCTCAACTTGCCGCAACGATTCGTTTTGTCCCCGAAGGCTGATATAAGCGATCTGTGGGAAACACTATATCTGTAAAAGTAATTTTGTACTAAACAACCCACTCCGTAGTTTATGTCAAAGAGTAGCAATAACTCTGGTTCTTCTTATAATTCAGACTCACTTTCTTACATAAATAAGACTATACTCAATACTCTCTAACGCAACGCAATACCGGCCGCCATGTGGCTTCCGGTATAAACTCTTGGAAGACTAGTCAACCCTTCGTCCCAAGCGGCTGCTTCGAAGGAGGACGACGAGTTACAGTCGGCTTTAAGTTAGAGACAGAACATCCGCAATGAAAATTCTCATGGAGATGGGTGCCAAAATTTCAGTCGTGCAACTCGCTGCCATTAAATGGCAGCACACAACACTGCAATTAATACTTTTGGTAGACGACATATCATTTTAGAATATAGCCTTCGTCGGACATTCATTTTGTCATTTATCATCGCCCACATGTCGCACCCTATAATAGGTGGTGATTTTTTTAAGCACTATAATGTTTAAGTAGATTTAAGAAACAAAACGATCATCGACCGAACAACCAGCGCTCGAATACTTTGCGGAATCACAAACCAACTTCTTTAAGGGGAGCCTTTTCACGGGGTTTTAACTCGCCACCTTGAACTTGCCAACGACGCACCTAGGGAAGGTAAGACGAAGACTGTCCAACAATATATAGACACACGAGCGGCGCTTCCTTCACCCGAGAAATTAGAGTTCGCGCAAAAGGAATTCGTCTATCATTCGCCATGATATTCTCCGATAGTTATCCGATAAGACATATCTAAGATTTTAGCGGGGTGTTGTGCGGCAAAACGATTTGTTAGATAGACGATAGACTGCTACCCCAGCGTTCCAACGTTATACGAAATCGTCAAAGGACTATCTTTTGTTTTACTTATCTCGACGACGAGCTTATCGCCTCCACGTCACCGGAAGAGCCTGCAGAGCATCCCAAAGAAGTTTTGACCGCTATAGGACTAGAAGTAATATAATTTCTACGCCACCTCGTCTCAGCTAAAGGCATCGAACCGCTCCCCAGAAGGTGAAAAAATTATGCACTTTAACAAGCCCAAGATAGTTCACGAGATAAGATGATTTTTGGGGGCCATCAATTTCTATCGACGACTTTTACCGCAGGCCGCCGCCACTCAAGCGTCATAACAGAAGTTGATGAGTCCATGTAAAAAACTCGACAATACCGCAAAAGAAGCAAAAGAGGCGTTCGAGAAGTGTAAATAGCGATCAGCAAATGCAGCTCTTTTAGCTTTTCCAATGGGAGATGTCACAATCGCCCTGATTTCTGAGCTTCGGACATCGCAGTTCGTGCCGTCCTTCAACAGCTGGTCAATGATAAGTGAATGCCGTTAGGATTTCTTTCGCAAAAATTTACCCCGACCAAACAGCATTATAGTGCGAGTGATCGTGAATTAACAGCAATTCACAAAGACATTCGGCACTTCCATCACCATTTGCAGGGAACAGTTTTTACGATTTTCACCGACCACCAACCACTTACGCATGGCATTAAATTAATATATATTTATCAAAATCTGACCATAACCACGCCCACCTGTCATATAACGGTAATTTTCGAAAACACTAAAAATCGGACATTTCAACAAATGTTGAAAGAAAATATCTTAAGTTTAGTATGTGTTGTTGTATCGCAGCCAGAAATCGGACTATATGAGATCATATGTATATGTCTGGAACTACTTTATCGATTTCGTCTAAACTTGGCACACATGTAAGATTATACCTAGTTAATTTAAAAATTTAGCTGAATGCGTGCGCCGGGTATATAAAGTTCGATCGAACTTAGCCACTTCTTTACTTATTTATAATAAAATTTTGCGTTTTGTAAAATAACCTTACGTTCTGTAATTTTTTGAATATTTTTTTAATTTTCAGAACACCGAAATACATAGTAATTTTAAGTAATACAACACGATACTTTTGAAAGTTTTGAACTTAGTATTCGATAAGACTTGACATCATGTAACCTCATGCAAAAAAGTCCAATGGGTTGAGGTCAGGACTGCTAGGTGGCTATTCGTCCTTAGGCGAAAAGTCGGCCTTATTTTTCCTCACACCATGTTGTACAATATTTGCCGTATGTAAGGGATATGTACAAGTACATAAGCGTATATGTAGAAGAACTTTATGAGGAGGCACCAAAGTTTCATGCAGTAGCACTCCGTTGAATTTCAAGGCTGACGTTGTTATTGGTGTTAATGCTGGTACCTAGGTACACAAAGTTCTCTATCTTTTCAAATCTATTTGTGTCGACAGTGATGTGATTGCCCCTTTGTTTCCATCATGCCATCCACAGCAGGATCAAGATAAAGCTTATTCGGCAATTATGTGAAGAAAGTTGTGTATTCGGGTTAAAATCTCTTAGGGTTACACTTGTCAACGTACCGGAATACTTGTTCAATGTCAGCAAATATGTTTACCATGGATTTATTTACTTAATTTCTTTCCTGCCATTCTTCCAACTGGCAGCTGTTTTGAATCTATGGACGAAACTTAAAATAGTAGCAATTACACAAGACTGCAAAAAAAAATAATTGAGAGCTGTTTTTGTTTTTTTTTGTAATTCTTATGTTTTTGGGAGTGCTGAATCCGAAACAAACTTTAATTTTGTCATAGAAAGTCACGTTTTCCGACAATGTAGGTGTCTATGTTAAACAAGTTGTCATCTTAAAATAAAATATAAAAGAAAAAAAAAAATTTTTAATTTATAATTGCGTAACAAAACTTATTTATTTATGTAAAATACATTAATTACATAGTAAGCACTAAACACATTTCTTTTTCTCAGTGAGACTCCTTTTGGTACATTTTCGCTTATGGGAAGCATCGGAAAGGTCAAGAGTAGCGTCCAACAGTAATCTGCCATCATTGAAACGCCCCACCTTCCCTGGTATATTTTTCCCATCTCCTTAATATCTTGGTGAAATCGTTCACCTTACTCTTCACTCACGTCTTCTAAATTTTCTGAAAAGTAGTCGAGGCGGGAATGAAGAAAATGTTCTTTTAAACTCATCAAGCAACCTAAAGCTTGAAATGCTTTTAACATTCTTTTGACAATTTGTTAGTAGTTAGGATCTTTGTTATTGCCTAAAAATTTCTTTATGACCTCTTTAAAGGCAATCCACCCTTCTCTTTGAGGATCCGTCATGGTTGTGATGAATAGTGGATCAGCCATAAGCCGTCTAATATCTGGTCCAACGAAAACACTTTCCTTCAACTTTGCCTCCGAGAGGCCTGGAAACTTTGATATTAAGTATTGGGAGCAATTTCCATCTCTTGGAAGCGACTTTACAAATTGCTTCATCAATCCCAGCTTTATGTGAAGCGGTGGTAGAAGAACTTTATGAGGAGGCACCAAAGTTTCATGCAGGACATTCTTTTCACCATTTTTAAGCTCCCTCGGAGGCCAACACTTTTTGGTCCAGTGATTTGTTCGGTCTCTACTATCACATAGACACAAAAAGCAAGGGAATTTGGTAAACCCTGGTTTTTGTCCGAGCGCCTTGCCCAAGATTTTGAAATCACAGCATACATGCCAACCGTGGTCTTTATATTTTAATTTGCAACGAAATGATTCCAAGTTCTTGTAGGTTTCCTTGAGGTGTACGGAATGGCCGACAGGAATGAAAGTATAGAAACTGCCGTTGTGAAGCAGAACTAATTTAAGGCTTTCTTTTTGAAGAATCTATGAAAATACGCCACTCTGCTGGATCGTATGATATCTTAAATGTATCCATCAAACCTTCAATATTGGTACAATTACCCAACTTGTTCTCTTGGGCAAAGTAGGAAGTAAACTGCTTCTCACTATATTAAACCAGGAGGAAGACACTCCCGGCAAAAGTAAGTTCCTTATTTAAAAATTAATGATAGTTATGGTAAACATTTAAAAACAGTAATCAAAATAAAATTACACCTATTATTAATGCCTACAAGTTAGCCCAAAAAACCCCTTTTTATACCCGCGCACTTGTGTACTTGTGTATAACTTTGTTCACATAACGGTTGCTTGTCACAGCATAACGGAATCAAGATAGATATAGACATATATATACCAAAATGCTCAGAATGAAAAGAGAAGTCGATTTAGCGATGTCTGTCTGTCCGTCCGTCCGTCCGTGCAGACGATAACTTGAGTAAAAATTGAGATATCTCAATGAAACTTGGTAGATAGATTGCCTTTGACCCAGAGCAGGTTGGTATTGAAAATGGGCAAAATCAGACAGTAACCACACCCACTTCCCATATAACGGCAATTGTCGAAAATACAAAAATTGCTATATTTCAGTAGCTATTGAAGCTAATTTGGTCAAATTTTGTATATGCTGTTTTATTCGAGCAGGAAATCCGACTGTATCAAAATTTTTTACAGGGGCGTGGCACCGCCCATTATCAGTTCATACGTAGTATATCTCTGAAACCACCCACCCGATTTTGTTCAAATTTGGTATTCGTATTACACTATGCCTATTTAAGCGATATTTATCAAAATCTGACCATAACCACGCCCACCTGTCATATAACGGTAATTTTCGAAAACACTAAAAATCGGACATTTCAATAAATGTTGAAGGGAAATATCTTGAGTTTAGTATGTGTTGTTGTATTGCAGCCAGAAATCGGACTATATGAGATCATATGTATATGTCTGGAACTACTTTATCGATTTCGTCTAAACTTGGCACACATGTTAGATTATACCTAGTTAATTTAAAAATTTAGCTGAATGCTTGCGCCGGGTATATAAAGTTCGATCGAACTTAGCCACTTCTTTACTTATTTATAATAAAATTTTGCGTTTTGTAAAATAACCTTACGTTCTGGAATTTTTTGAGTATTGTTTTTAGGTTTCAGAACACCTAAATACATAGAAATCAGTTGCAAATATTCAGACAGCATTTTTGTTGCAGACCTGAGTTATCAAATAATTATTTTTATTAAAAACAAAGCTTAGGCTGCCATGTATGTATATGTATACTCGTACTTACAATGTATACGCTGTTAATTTTTGTAACACCTTTTTATTAATTATTTCTCCTTTGGATAATTATCCAAGCGTAATCGTTTTTCGCAAAAACAACAAGCGGCGCGAACCATCTTCATCTTCATAGGCATTTATTCCCATATTTTAAGTAATACAACACGAACCTTTTGAAAATTTTGAACTTAGTATTCGATAAGACTTGACATCATGTAACCTCATGCAAAAAAGTTCAATGGGTTGAGGTCAGGACTGCTAGGTGGCTATTCGTCCTTAGGCGAAAAGTCGGCCTTATTTTTCCTCACACCATGTTGTACAATATTTGCTGTATGTAAGGGATATGTACAAGTACATATGCGTATATGTAATTTATTAATGTAACAAACCAAACCCTTCCTGCTTCATGCTTTAAAATACCGAATAATAAAGAGATAAAACTATTTGTACATTAAAATACCGTAAGTAAGTATATATTACTACTCTGCAATATAATCCGGTAAATAAAAAATATGTAATAAACTAATACCTTAATCTTCAAAAATTCTGTTTAATATGATCTTTATTGCGTGCGAAGCGATCTAGGAAACTTGCTGAAAGCATTAGGTAGATTGGAAGAGGCAAAGCTGAGTTTTTATAAAACATGCTAGCGGACCACTCAAACGTTTCTCTAACTTAAATATAACCTGTCTGCTATTAGCGGGTTCAGTAACAATTTAATCGATATTCCAATTTTGCTGACTATTTAATAACTGATATTTGACTTCTTTCTTCTTGGCTCCTGCGGAATTCGAACCCACTACCTCAAACGTAATACCTAAGCCGCCAGCAAAATGCGCTGTGATAAGTTTAGGCTCTGTCGGCTGTTATCCAATAAAGTGCGGCTGTTCTGCCGCTATTTCTACTTGACTGTGCAGCTGTTGTTGTACAATTTCTGTTGGATACATGATTCATTGACGATTCTGTTAGTGCCTCAACTTGCCGCAACGATTCGTTTTGTCCCCGAAGGCTGATATAAGCGATCTGTGGGAAACACTATATCTGTAAAAGTAATTTTGTACTAAACAACCCACTCCGTAGTTTATGTCAAAGAGTAGCAATAACTCTGGTTCTTCTTATAATTCAGACTCACTTTCTTACATAAATAAGACTATACTCAATACTCTCTAACGCAACGCAATACCGGCCGCCATGTGGCTTCCGGTATAAACTCTTGGAAGACTAGTCAACCCTTCGTCCCAAGCGGCTGCTTCGAAGGAGGACGACGAGTTACAGTCGGCTTTAAGTTAGAGACAGAACATCCGCAATGAAAATTCTCATGGAGATGGGTGCCAAAATTTCAGTCGTGCAACTCGCTGCCATTAAATGGCAGCACACAACACTGCAATTAATACTTTTGGTAGACGACATATCATTTTAGAATATAGCCTTCGTCGGACATTCATTTTGTCATTTATCATCGCCCACATGTCGCACCCTATAATAGGTGGTGATTTTTTTAAGCACTATAATGTTTAAGTAGATTTAAGAAACAAAACGATCATCGACCGAACAACCAGCGCTCGAATACTTTGCGGAATCACAAACCAACTTCTTTAAGGGGAGCCTTTTCACGGGGTTTTAACTCGCCACCTTGAACTTGCCAACGACGCACCTACGGAAGGTAAGACGAAGACTGTCCAACAATATATAGACACACGAGCGGCGCTTCCTTCACCCGAGAAATTAGAGTTCGCGCAAAAGGAATTCGTCTATCATTCGCCATGATATTCTCCGATAGTTATCCGATAAGACATATCTAAGATTTTAGCGGGGTGTTGTGCGGCAAAACGATTTGTTAGATAGACGATAGACTGCTACCCCAGCGTTCCAACGTTATACGAAATCGTCAAAGGACTATCTTTTGTTTTACTTATCTCGACGACGAGCTTATCGCCTCCACGTCACCGGAAGAGCCTGCAGAGCATCCCAAAGAAGTTTTGACCGCTATAGGACTAGAAGTAATATAATTTCTACGCCACCTCGTCTCAGCTAAAGGCATCGAACCGCTCCCCAGAAGGTGAAAAAATTATGCACTTTAACAAGCCCAAGATAGTTCACGAGATAAGATGATTTTTGGGGGCCATCAATTTCTATCGACGACTTTTACCGCAGGCCGCCGCCACTCAAGCGTCATAACAGAAGTTGATGAGTCCATGTAAAAAACTCGACAATACCGCAAAAGAAGCAAAAGAGGCGTTCGAGAAGTGTAAATAGCGATCAGCAAATGCAGCTCTTTTAGCTTTTCCAATGGGAGATGTCACAATCGCCCTGATTTCTGAGCTTCGGACATCGCAGTTCGTGCCGTCCTTCAACAGCTGGTCAATGATAAGTGAATGCCGTTAGGATTTCTTTCGCAAAAATTTACCCCGACCAAACAGCATTATAGTGCGAGTGATCGTGAATTAACAGCAATTCACAAAGACATTCGGCACTTCCATCACCATTTGCAGGGAACAGTTTTTACGATTTTCACCGACCACCAACCACTTACGCATGGCATTAAATTAATATATATTTATCAAAATCTGACCATAACCACGCCCACCTGTCATATAACGGTAATTTTCGAAAACACTAAAAATCGGACATTTCAACAATTGTTGAAAGAAAATATCTTAAGTTTAGTATGTGTTGTTGTATCGCAGCCAGAAATCGGACTATATGAGATCATATGTATATGTCTGGAACTACTTTATCGATTTCGTCTAAACTTGGCACACATGTAAGATTATACCTAGTTAATTTAAAAATTTAGCTGAATGCGTGCGCCGGGTATATAAAGTTCGATCGAACTTAGCCACTTCTTTACTTATTTATAATAAAATTTTGCGTTTTGTAAAATAACCTTACGTTCTGTAATTTTTTGAATATTTTTTTAATTTTCAGAACACCGAAATACATAGTAATTTTAAGTAATACAACACGATACTTTTGAAAGTTTTGAACTTAGTATTCGATAAGACTTGACATCATGTAACCTCATGCAAAAAAGTCCAATGGGTTGAGGTCAGGACTGCTAGGTGGCTATTCGTCCTTAGGCGAAAAGTCGGCCTTATTTTTCCTCACACCATGTTGTACAATATTTGCCGTATGTAAGGGATATGTACAAGTACATAAGCGTATATGTAGAAGAACTTTATGAGGAGGCACCAAAGTTTCATGCAGTAGCACTCCGTTGAATTTCAAGGCTGACGTTGTTATTGGTGTTAATGCTGGTACCTAGGTACACAAAGTTCTCTATCTTTTCAAATCTATTTGTGTCGACAGTGATGTGATTGCCCCTTTGTTTCCATCATGCCATCCACAGCAGGATCAAGATAAAGCTTATTCGGCAATTATGTGAAGAAAGTTGTGTATTCGGGTTAAAATCTCTTAGGGTTACACTTGTCAACGTACCGGAATACTTCTTCAATGTCAGCAAATATGTTTACCATGGATTTATTTACTTAATTTCTTTCCTGCCATTCTTCCAACTGGCAGCTGTTTTGAATCTATGGACGAAACTTAAAATAGTAGCAATTACACAAGACTGCAAAAAAAAATAATTGAGAGCTGTTTTTGTTTTTTTTTTGTAATTCTTATGTTTTTGGGAGTGCTGAATCCGAAACAAACTTTAATTTTGTCATAGAAAGTCACGTTTTCCGACAATGTAGGTGTCTATGTTAAACAAGTTGTCATCTTAAAATAAAATATAAAAGATAAAAAAAAAATTTTAATTTATAATTGCGTAACAAAACTTATTTATTTATGTAAAATACATTAATTACATAGTAAGCACTAAACACATTTCTTTTTCTCAGTGAGACTCCTTTTGGTACATTTTCGCTTATGGGAAGCATCGGAAAGGTCAAGAGTAGCGTCCAACAGTAATCTGCCATCATTGAAACGCCCCACCTTCCCTGGTATATTTTTCCCATCTCCTTAATATCTTGGTGAAATCGTTCACCTTACTCTTCACTCACGTCTTCTAAATTTTCTGAAAAGTAGTCGAGGCGGGAATGAAGAAAATGTTCTTTTAAACTCATCAAGCAACCTAAAGCTTGAAATGCTTTTAACATTCTTTTGACAATTTGTTAGTAGTTAGGATCTTTGTTATTGCCTAAAAATTTCTTTATGACCTCTTTAAAGGCAATCCACCCTTCTCTTTGAGGATCCGTCATGGTTGTGATGAATAGTGGATCAGCCATAAGCCGTCTAATATCTGGTCCAACGAAAACACTTTCCTTCAACTTTGCCTCCGAGAGGCCTGGAAACTTTGATATTAAGTATTGGGAGCAATTTCCATCTCTTGGAAGCGACTTTACAAATTGCTTCATCAATCCCAGCTTTATGTGAAGCGGTGGTAGAAGAACTTTATGAGGAGGCACCAAAGTTTCATGCAGGACATTCTTTTCACCATTTTTAAGCTCCCTCGGAGGCCAACACTTTTTGGTCCAGTGATTTGTTCGGTCTCTACTATCACATAGACACAAAAAGCAAGGGAATTTGGTAAACCCTGGTTTTTGTCCGAGCGCCTTGCCCAAGATTTTGAAATCACAGCATACATGCCAACCGTGGTCTTTATATTTTAATTTGCAACGAAATGATTCCAAGTTCTTGTAGGTTTCCTTGAGGTGTACGGAATGGCCGACAGGAATGGAAGTATAGAAACTGCCGTTGTGAAGCAGAACTAATTTAAGGCTTTCTTTTTGAAGAATCTATGAAAATACGCCACTCTGCTGAGTCGTATGATATCTTAAATGTATCCATCAAACCTTCAATATTGGTACAATTACCCAACTTGTTCTCTTGGGCAAAGTAGGAAGTAAACTGCTTCTCACTATATTAAACCAGGAGGAAGACACTCCCGGCAAAAGTAAGTTCCTTATTTAGAAATTAATGATAGTTATGGTAAACATTTAAAAACAGTAATCAAAATAAAATTACACCTATTATTAATGCCTACAAGTTAGCCCAAAAAACCCCTTTTTATACCCGCGCACTTGTGTACTTGTGTATAACTTTGTTCACATAACGGTTGCTTGTCACAGCATAACGGAATCAAGATAGATATAGACATATATATACCAAAATGCTCAGAATGAAAAGAGAAGTCGATTTAGCGATGTCTGTCTGTCCGTCCGTCCGTCCGTGCAGACGATAACTTGAGTAAAAATTGAGATATCTCAATGAAACTTGGTAGATAGATTGCCTTTGACCCAGAGCAGGTTGGTATTGAAAATGGGCAAAATCAGACAGTAACCACACCCACTTCCCATATAACGGCAATTGTCGAAAATACAAAAATTGCTATATTTCAGTAGCTATTGAAGCTAATTTGGTCAAATTTTGTATATGCTGTTTTATTCGAGCAGGAAATCCGACTGTATCAAAATTTTTTACAGGGGCGTGGCACCGCCCATTATCAGTTCATACGTAGTATATCTCTGAAACCATCCACCCGATTTTGTACAAATTTGGTATTCGTATTACACTATGCCTATTTAAGCGATATTTATCCAAATCTGACCATAACCACGCCCACCTGTCATATAACGGTAATCTTCGAAAACACTAAAAATCGGACATTTCAATAAATGTTGAAGGGAAATATCTTGAGTTTAGTATGTGTTGCTGTATTGCAGCCAGAAATCGGACTATATGAGATCATATGTATATGTCTGGAACTACTTTATCGATTTCGTCTAAACTTGGCACACATGTTAGATTATACCTAGTTAATTTAAAAATTTAGCTGAATGCGTGCGCCGGGTATATAAAGTTCGATCGAACTTAGCCACTTCTTTACTTATTTATAATAAAATTTTGCGTTTTGTAAAATAACCTTACGTTCTGGAATTTTTTGAGTATTGTTTTTAGGTTTCAGAACACCTAAATACATAGAAATCAGTTGCAAATATTCAGACAGCATTTTTGTTGCAGACCTGAGTTATCAAATAATTATTTTTATTAAAAACAAAGCTTAGGCTGCCATGTATGTATATGTATACTCGTACTTACAATGTATACGCTGTTAATTTTTGTAACACCTTTTTATTAATTATTTCTCCTTTGGATAATTATCCAAGCGTAATCGTTTTTCGCAAAAACAACAAGCGGCGCGAACCATCTTCATCTTCATAGGCATTTATTTCCATATTTTAAGTAACACAACACGAAGCTTTTGAAGATTTTGAACTTAGTATTCGATAAGACTTGACATCATGTAACCTCATGCAAAAAAGTTCAATGGGTTGAGGTCAGGACTGCTAGGTGTCTATTCGTCCTTAGGCGAAAAGTCGGCCTTATTTTTCCTCACACCATGTTGTACAATATTTGCCGTATGTAAGGGAGATGTACAAGTACATATGCGTATATGTAATTTATTAATGTAACAAACCAAACCCTTCCTGCTTCATGCTTTAAAATACCGAATAATAAAGAGATAAAACTATTTGTACATTAAAATACCGTAAATAAGTGTTTAGGCTTCCGGCCTAAATCTCATCGCCACCCTCCTTCGACCGACAAATCGTACGCGCAACCCTAGTAAGCGGTTTGCGTGTACACACTCACACACACACACACACTTTCACCCCATTGCTCGTATCTATGAAGATTCCTCCTCCCTGGTCGTAACCGAAAAAAAAAAAAAAAAAAAACCCACATGCGCACACACACACACACACACTTTCACCTAGCAAAACAAAACAAAATGAGTAATTCTTATTAGAGGCGATTTTACTAACGTCTGCTATATCTTGTTTTTTTTTACTTATTTTAATGTTAAGCGAAAATTTCCCAATTTCCCTTGGTACTTTTCAATTATTATTTACAATAGCACCCCTTTCTCACTTTCCAACATTTTCGGGAGGTCGGCTATTTTTTAAGCGAGTTTATTTTAACCCGCTTATTTTATCTTAACTCGCTTATACGAGTATTTGTTGTTGCTTTCCACGCTATACGATAAACAACCTAGTGTTCTTTTGCAAGTCGCCTACAAAAGAAGAGGCCTACTATTATTATCTATTCACTCACAATCTTTTTTATCTGATTTCAACTAGTTTAAAATATGAACAATCTCGTAAGGAATGGTTTGCCGATTGCTTTTAACCTCATCCTAGCAAGGGCCGGGCACTATTATGTAATCCTGTACATCCTTTACTACTCCAGCTGTGTCTGACTTCCTGGTGGTAAATACCGGTAAGTTTCCCCTTTATATCCCTGAGCGAGGCGCCAATGTGCTTAATATACTTAACCGCCTCCTGCCAGAATAGTCTGGTAGGCGGAAGGATAGCTCCCGGTTATGCAGGTGCAAACCCAAATTCCATCTCTGACCCGTACGTAAAGATTGCCAAGCCCTACAAGGACCGGACTCTTCCACGAGTCCAGTCTCTACGGCTTGGGAATTTCGCACGGATCGTGCGGTTTAAGTAGGCCTCCAGTTATGTTTGGGGTAAAGAATAACTCCCGCCTTGGTTTAGTAAAATAAGGTAATTTCGTTTTATTTGTAAAGAACATTACGTTCGTTTCTCCGTGTTCGTGCTAAGCGGACAATTAATTGCCCAGGATTCTTCTGCCTGTACAGCCCTCCATAATTTCGCTTATGACGCAATATCGTCGGCATGAGCTAATACTTTGATCCTCCAGGAATCTCGCTTTACGATTAGTTTGTTTAAGACCATTAGCCATAATAGCGGTAATAGCACTCCTCCATTAAGGGTGCCTTTCGCTGCATATACGATTCTGTTTTGGAAGCTTTTTTCAGTGTAAATTGCCTTGCTATTTAGCAGAGATACTATCTATGACCGCATGCAGTGGTCTATCCCTGTTGCTGAGCTCCATGTATAGAATCTATGCTGACATTTTTAAAAACCCCCTTGAAGTCTATAAAGGAGGCCATAGTAAATTGTAATTCAGTGAGCTCAATCGTACTTTCCACCTCATGCAGGGTCGTCGCGTTTACCTGCTTTAGGAATGAAAATTACTTTTATCTTTTTCAAGCTTCAGGTACGTGATTCAGTATTAAGCTTCCTCTAAAAATTGCAACGACTGGAGTGGACTGGAATGACCACTTCTAAGGCTTCCTGGTTGGGAGTATTCCGTCGAACACCGGCGATCTAAAGGATGAATAGCGGAAAATGACAAATTTTACTTTCTTCCTATCCAGGACCCATCGGGTATTTTTTATATATATTTTCTGGGAGTGTTTTTGAACAAGGATTATGCTCAATCTGGCGGATTCTTTGGTATCTTTGATGGATTTATATTTCTTTAAGATAGGTTTGTAAAAGACCCATCACTGAACCCCTTTCTCACCTTCTTCCGAAGCTCCGTGAGTTTCTCAATCCACCATGGTTTATGAGCCTTCTTACCATATCTTAACGGATAGGCTTTCGAAACTCCGTTCCAATAGCTTTGTTCAAGTTGTCCGTCCAACTGGCCCATCCAACTGGCACTTGCCAACCTCTGTATGTTGATTACCTTCCGTGCCGGGCACGGCCTGCATATGATGGCATTACGCAACTGTGTTGCCACATCCGGAGAGCTGAAAATAAAAGAGAATAAGAAGGCTTTAATACGTTTGTTGAGCAATATAGATACATGCTCGGGGTATACCTGATAGACAGCTTTTTAAGGACAGAAAAAAGCATTTACTCTTTTGCAACACCTATAAAACAACTCCACCCAAACAAAGTTACTGTCGAAACCTTATGTGCTCGCAACATATGCAGATCTATTCAAAGGTTCCATCGCTTTAAATCAAGTTTTAACGAGCAGCTCGCAAGTTTCCAATAATAGAAAGACATACAATTTATCAGAAGGTTTGGTAAAAGAAATATATACTTTTTTTTTAATGGGGGTGAAACTGAGAAATTTAGGCGGAATTTAGTTATCTTAAGATCACATTTTGATAAAAATATGAACATACATTAAAATATGTGAAATCGTGATATTCCGGTGTTGTTGACTCAGCTTATGTTGTATTTGTACAATTCTCAAAAAGTGGATAAGGAGCATTAAATTATAAAATACTTTTGTTTAAGCACTTTAATATCAAAATATAGTGAGAAAGCAACGATTTCAAGTTGTAACTACAATTTGCCACTGTACACTTCGTTTATAATAAGATCCTTTCATAGTTTTGCACGCGAATGTGAATTTTCTGTTTATTTTCCCTTTTGACTCGATATTCTGGTATGCTATGACGTCACACAGCTGTCAAGCCGACACAATAAAGATAGCGGAACTTGTCGCAATCTTCTAATTTATCATTCTTGATCTAAAAAAACTCTGAGCTGAAAGGGATGTCACTCTCCATTTGGTAATAGTGCATATTCACCGTTTGAAGAAGTCGTGCTTGCCAAAGGATGATGATGCAGATATAACCAAAAAATTAAAAGAAATCCTGACTAATCTCATAGAGACAACTATTTTGCCAAATATGTCAATTTTCCTATTTTGTTCCCTCGTGCAAATAAGTTATTTATATCTGACGAAAATGAATTAGCATAAAATCTGAATGCAGAAACATAATGAATGCAGAAACATACGATATTACTAACGCAGAAAATCAGCCTAATTCTTCAACTTCCATGTCAGCTTATAGTTCTCAAATGTTTGTGGACTTTTTCCGATCTCAGCAATCCTTTCATTTAGAAGTAAAAATTGTTTTAAAGGCCAGACATTTGATATCGGAGAAAATAAGCTTAATCGGTTCATATGTAACCGTAATGTAAGTGAATGCGATGTAAAAAAAAAGCTAGAATAATAAATTACTTAACTACGAAATAAATAACGAAATATTATGTGAAGTCGACACAAACTGATCTCACCACAAATGTACATATCGCTTTAAGTGTAGTCATATCTTTTACTATTACATACATATAAACATGAATGCCATTTGAAGTATCTTTTTTTATTTTTTTAAGTAAATAAACGAATTTATTTTTTTCTTTGTGAACATCTTGTTATTTTTGTATTATTTTTCCTTATATTCAATATATACAGATCTACATATTTACATATGTATGTATAATAGAAAATATATTGTTTTTTTTCTAATTTGAAATAGAAATACGGATAGTGGAGAGCCCTTTGGAATTCAATTGTCAAATTTGTAATTCTGGGATAAGAATCCATCTACTTTCACGGAGATTCTTCTGTGAGAGAGGAAGGACAATAGGAATTTTAAGAAGTTTTTCGGTATACCCTAAGCGTGAAGTTCTTTTATTACTACCGTTGATATTACCCTATCGAAAGCTTTTTCAAGATCTTCCGAAATAATTATGCAGTGCTTATGGCGGTTGAAGTTTTCCTTTATTTTCATTTCTAATAGTTGACAAAGTGTGTGTACTCAATGATTGGGCATATATGCTGAATTTTGAGGATTTTACAATCGCATGCTTTCCACAGCTTTCTCGTCACTATTTTGTCCAGAATTTTTGAAAGCACAGGTAATAATAAGATATATCTATACCCTTCGACTGGATTCTGGTTCTTACCTAGCTTTTTTATGGGCATGGGCTTTCTTCCAGTTGTGTTGGTAAATACCCGTTTTTAAAATGGTGCTGTAAAGTTGACACAATCTCATTTTAAAAAGGTTTGACTATTTTTTACCATAGTATAGCTTATTTTATCCTTCCCAGGTGATGTTGCTTTGGTGTTTTTAAGTGCTAGATAACACCTCAAAATATTTACTTAATTGTCAACCAATACTTTATAATTTAAAAACAAAATTGCTGATTAAAGAAAAAAAATTCCATTAGCAATTGGAAGCAGTTTGGTGTATTGGCTTCCTGCGTCCAAAAATACTTGGTATTGTTTGTGTACCACTCAATGTCAAAAAATATGGAATTTTTCATGCTGTCTTAAGAATACTTATAGTCGTCATGTTTTGTAAGCGATTAGCAAAAGATAGTCCAACTCGCTTATAATCAACTATCTTATATTTTGAATACACTTTACAACACTAGTCTGTCAAAATTAATAGTCGTTTGTAAAATTTGCTAGCAAAACAAAACAAAATGAGTAATTCTTATTAGAGGCGATTTTACTTACGTCTGCTCTATCTTGTTTTTTTACTTATTATAATGTTAAGCGAAAATTTCCCAATTTCCCTTGGTACTTTTCAATTATTATTTACAATAGCACCACTTTCTCACTTTCTTACTTTCCTACATTTTGAGGGAGGTGGGCTATTTTTTAAGCGAGTTTATTTCAACCCGCTTATTTTATCTTAACTCGCTTATACGAGTATTTGTTGTTGCTTTCCACGCTATACGATAAACAACATAGTGTTCTTTTGCAAGTCGCCTACAAAAGATGAGGCCTACTATTATTATCTATTCACTCACAATCTTTTTTATCTGACTTCAACTAGTTTAAAATATGAACAATCTCGTAAGGAATGGTTTACCGATTGCTTTTAACCTCATCCTAGCAAGGGCCGGGCACTATTATGTAATCCTGTACATCCTTTACTACTCCAGCTGTATCTGACTTCCTGGTGGTAAATACCGGTAAGTTTCCCCTTTATATCCCTGAGCGAGGCGCCAATGTGCTTAATATACTTAACCGCCTCCTGCAAGCATAGTCTGGTAGGATTCTTCTGCCTGTACAGCCCTCCATAATTTCGCTTATGACGCAATATCGTCGGCATGAGCTAATACTTTGATCCTCCAGGAATCTAGATTTACGATTAGTTTGTTTAAGACCATTAGCCATAATAGCGGTAATAGCACTCCTCCATTAAGAATGCCTTTCGCTGCATATTCGGTTCTGTTTTGGAAGCTTTTTTCAGTGTAAATTGCCTTGCTATTTAGCAGAGATACTATCCATGACCGGATGCAGTGGTCAATCCCTGTTGCTGAGCTCCATGTTTATAATCTATGCTGACATTTTTAAAAGCCCCCTTGAAGTCTATAAAGGAGGCCATAGTAAATTGTAATTCAGTGAGCTCAATCGTACTTTCCACCTCATGCAGGGTCGTCGCGTTTACCTGCTTTAGGAATGAAAATTACTTTTATCTTTTTCAAGCTTCAGGTACATGATCCAGTATTAAGCTTCCTCTAAAAATTGCAACGACTGGAGTGGACTGGAATGACCACTTCTAAGGCTTCCTGGTTGGGATTATTCCGTCCAACACCGGCGATCTAAAGGATGAATAGCGACAAATGACAAATTTTACTTTCTTTCTATCCAGGACCCATCGGGTATTTTTTATATATATTTTCTGGGAGTGTTTTTGAGCAAGGATTATGCTCAATCTGGCGGATTCTTTGGTATCTTTGATGGATTTATATTTCTTTAAGTTAGTTTTGTAAAGGACCCATCACTGAAGGGCTTTCTCACCTTCTTCCGAAGATCCGTGAGTTTCTCAATCCACCATGATTTATGAGCCTTCTTACCATATCTTAACGGATAGGCTTTCGAAACTCCGTTCCAATAGCTTTGTTCAAGTTGTCCGTCCAACTGGCCCATCCAACTGGCACTTGCCAACCTCTGTATGTTGATTACCTTCCGTGCCGGGCACTGCCTGCATATGATGGCATTACGCAACTGTGTTGCCACATCCGGAGAGCTGAAAATAAAAGAGAATAAGAAGGCTTTAATACGTTTGTTGAGCAATATAGATACATGCTCGGGGTATACCTGATAGACAGCTTTTTAAGGGCAGAAAAAAGCATTTACTCTTTTGCAACACCTATAAAACAACTCCACCCAAACAAAGTTACTGTCGAAACCTTATGTGCTCGCAACATATGCAGATCTATTCAAAGGTTTCATCGCTTTAAATCAAGTTTTAACGAGCAGCTCGCAAGTTTCCAATAATAGAAAGACATACAATTTATCAGAAGGTTTGGTAAAAGAAATATATACTTTTTTTTAATGGGGGTGAAACTGAGAAATTTAGGCGGAATTTAGTTATCTTAAGATCACATTTTGATAAAAATATGAACATACATTAAAATATGTGAAATCGTGATATTCCGGTGTTGTTGACTCAGCTTATGTTGTATTTGTACAATTCTCAAAAAGTGGATAAGGAGCATTAAATTATAAAATACTTTTGTTTAAGCACTTTAATATCAAAATATAGTGCGAAAGCAACGGTTTCAAGTTGTAACTACAATTTGCCACTGTACACTTCGTTTATAAAAAGATCCTTTCATAGTTTTGCACGCGAGTGTGAATTTTCTATTTATTTTCCCTTTTGACTCGATATTCTGGTATGCTATGACGTCACACAGCTGTCAAGCCGACACAATAAAGATAACGGAACTTGTCGCAATCTTCTAATTTATCATTCTTGGTCTAAAAAAACTCGGAGCTGAAAGGGATGTCACTCTCCATTTGGTAATAGTGCATATTCACCGTTTGAAGAAGTCGTGCTTGCCAAAGGATGATGATGCAGATATAACCAAAAAATTAAAAGAAATCCTGACTAATCTCATAGAGACAACTATTTTGCCAAATATGTCAATTTTCCTATTTTGTTCCCTCCTGCAAATAAGATATTTATATCTGACGAAAATGAATTAGCATAAAATCTGAATGCAGAAACATAATGAATGCAGAAACATACGATATTACTAACGCAGAAAATCAGCCTAATTCTTCAACTTCCATGTCAGCTTATAGTTCTCAAATGTTTGTGGACTTTTTCCGATCTCAGCAATCCTTTCATTTAGAAGTAAAAATTGTTTTAAAGGCCAGACATTTGATATCGGAGAAAATAAGCTTAATCGGTTCATATGTAACCGTAATGTAAGTGAATGCGATGTAAAAAAAAAGCTAGAATAATAAATTACTTAACTACGAAATAAATAACGAAATATTATGTGAAGTCGACACAAACTGATCTCACCACAAATGTACATATCGCTTTAAGTGTAGTCATATCTTTTACTATTACATATAAACATGAATGCCATTTGAAGTATCTTTTTTTTATTTTTTTAAGTAAATAAACGAATTTATTTTTTTCTTTGTGAACATCTTGTTATTTTTGTATTATTTTTCCTTATATTCAATATATACAGATCTACATATTTACATATGTATGTATAATAGAAAATATATTGTTTTTTTTCTAATTTGAAATAGAAATACGGATAGTGGAGAGCCCTTTGGAATTCAATTGTCAAATTTGTAATTCTGGGATAAGAATCCATCTACTTTCACGGAGATTCTTCTGTGAGAGAGGAAGGACAATAGGAATTTTAAGAAGTTTTTCGGTATACCCTAAGCGTAAAGTTCTTTTATTACTACCGTTGATATTACCCTATCGAAAGCTTTTTCAAGATCTTCCGAAATAATTATGCAGTGCTTATGGCGGTTGAAGTTTTCCTTTATTTTCATTTCTAATAGTTGACAAAGTGTGTGTACTCAATGATTGGGCATATATGCTGAATTTTGAGGATTTTACAATCGCATGCTTTCCACAGCTTTCTCGTCACTATTTTGTCCAGAATTTTTGAAAGCACATGTAATAATAAGATATATCTATACCCTTCGACTGGATTCTGGTTCTTACCTAGCTTTTTTATGGGCATGGGCTTTCTTCCAGTTGTGTTGGTAAATACCCGTTTTTAAAATGGTGCTGTAAAGTTGACACAATCTCATTTTAAAAAGGTTTGACTATTTTTTACCATAGTATAGCTTATTTTATCCTTCCCAGGTGATGTTGCTTTGGTGTTTTTAAGTGCTAGATAACACCTCAAAATATTTACTTAATTGTCAACCAATACTTTATAATTTAAAAACAAAATTGCTGATTAAAGAAAAAAAATTCCATTAGCAATTGGAAGCAGTTTGGTGTATTGGCTTCCTGCGTCCAAAAATACTTGGTATTGTTTGTGTACCACTCAATGTCAAAAAATATGGAATTTTTCATGCTGTCTTAAGAATACTTATAGTCGTCATGTTTTGTAAGCGATTAGCAAAAGATAGTCCAACTCGCTTATAATCAACTATCTTATATTTTGAATACACTTTACAACACTAGTCTGTCAAAATTAATAGTCGTTTGTAAAATTTGCTAGCAAAACAAAACAAAATGAGTAATTCTTATTAGAGGCGATTTTACTTACGTCTGCTCTATCTTGTTTTTTTACTTATTATAATGTTAAGCGAAAATTTCCCAATTTCCCTTGGTACTTTTCAATTATTATTTACAATAGCACCACTTTCTCACTTTCTTACTTTCCTACATTTTGAGGGAGGTGGGCTATTTTTTAAGCGAGTTTATTTCAACCCTCTTACTTTATCTTAACTCGCTTATACGAGTATTTGTTGTTGCTTTCCACGCTATACGATAAACAACATAGTGTTCTTTTGCAAGTCGCCTACAAAAGATGAGGCCTACTATTATTATCTATTCACTCACAATCTTTTTTATCTGACTTCAACTAGTTTAAAATATGAACAATCTCGTAAGGAATGGTTTACCGATTGCTTTTAACCTCATCCTAGCAAGGGCCGGGCACTATTATGTAATCCTGTACATAATTTACTACTCCAGCTGTATCTGACTTCCTGGTGGTAAATACCGGTAAGTTTCCCCTTTATATCCCTGAGCGAGACGCCAATGTGCTTAATATACTTAACCGCCTCCTGCAAGCATAGTCTGGTAGGCGGAAGGATAGCTTCAGGTTATGCTGTTCAATAAAAACCTCAGGTGCAAACCCACATTCCATCTTTGGCCCGTACGTAAAGATTGCCAAGCCCTACAAGGACCGGACTCTTCCACGAGTCCAGTCTCTACGGCTTGGGAATTTCGCACGGATCGTGCGGTTTAAGTAGGCCTCCAGTTATGTTTGGGGTGAAGAATAACTCCCGCCTTGGTTTAGTAAAATAAGGTAATTTCGTTTTATTTGTAAAGAACATTACGTTCGTTTCTTCGTGTTCATGCTAAGCGGACAATTAATTGCCCAGGATTCTTCTGCCTGTACAGCCCTTCATAATTTCGCTTATGACGCAATATCGTCGGCATGAGCTAATACTTTGATCCTCCAGGAATCTAGCTTTACGATTAGTTTGTTTAAGACCATTAGCCATAATAGCGGTAATAGCACTCCTCCATTAAGGGTGCCTTTCGCTGCATATTCGGTTCTGTTTTGGAAGCTTTTTTCAGTGTAAATTGCCTTGCTATTTAGCAGAGATACTATCCATGACCGGATGCAGTGGTCAATCCCTGTTGCTGAGCTCCATGTTTATAATCTATGCTGACCTTTTTAAAAGCCCCCTTGAAGTCTATAAAGGAGGCCATAGTAAATTGTAATTCAGAGAGCTCAATCGTACTTTCCACCTCATGCAGGGTCGTCGCGTTTACCTGCTTTAGGAATGAAAATTACTTTTATCTTTTTCAAGCTTCAGGTACATGATTCAGTATTAAGCTTCCTCTAAAAATTGCAACGACTGGAGTGGACTGGAATGACCACTTCTAAGGCTTCCTGGTTGGGATTATTCCGTCCAACACCGGCGATCTAAAGGATGAATAGCGACAAATGACAAATTTTACTTTCTTTCTATCCAGGACCCATCGGGTATTTTTTATATATATTTTCTGGGAGTGTTTTTGAGCAAGGATTATGCTCAATCTGGCGGATTCTTTGGTATCTTTGATGGATTTATATTTCTTTAAGATAGGTTTGTAAAAGACCCATCACTGAACCCCTTTCTCACCTTCTTCCGAAGCTCCGTGAGTTTCTCAATCCACCATGGTTTATGAGCCTTCTTACCATATCTTAACGGATAGGCTTTCGAAACTCCGTTCCAATAGCTTTGTTCAAGTTGTCCGTCCAACTGGCCCCCTATGGAAACATCTTCAATTGGTATTTTGCACACATCTTGGTAATAACTTTTTGAAAAAGACCCCAGTTTGTTTTCCGAGGGTTCCAAAAGGGAGGGAGTAGGCGTGTAAGCCTTATAAGACGGTGGTCCGAGAGGGTTTCGTCGTCGGATACTCTCCATTTTGTGACCTTAAGGTTACCCTTAAACTTAAGAATGCAAGGAAAAATTAATTTGGAAATACTACCTATATTGCAATGTACGCCTAGAGTTTGCATCGCAACCGAATTAAACTGGATCGGCACTTGCCAACCTCTGTATGTTGATTACCTTCCGTGCCGGGCACGGCCTGCATATGATGACATTACGCAACTGTGTTGCCACATCCGGAGAGCTGAAAATAAAAGAGAATAAGAAGGCTTTAATACGTTTGTTGAGCAATATAGATACATGCTCGGGGTATACCTGATAGACAGCTTTTTAAGGGCAGAAAAAAGCATTTACTCTTTTGCAACACCTATAAAATAACTCCACCCAAACAAAGTTACTGTCGAAACCTTATGTGCTCGCAACATATGCAGATCTATTCAAAGGTTCCATCGCTTTAAATCAAGTTTTAACGAGCAGCTCGCAAGTTTCCAATAATAGAAAGACATACAATTTATCAGAAGGTTTGGTAAAAGAAATATATACTTTTTTTTAATGGGGGTGAAACTGAGAAATTTAGGCGGAATTTAGTTATCTTAAGATCACATTTTGATAAAAATATGAACATACATTAAAATATGTGAAATCGTGATATTCCGGTGTTGTTGACTCAGCTTATGTTGTATTTGTACAATTCTCAAAAAGTGGATAAGGAGCATTAAATTATAAAATACTTTTGTTTAAGCACTTTAATATCAAAATATAGTGCGAAAGCAACGGTTTCAAGTTGTAACTACAATTTGCCACTGTACACTTCGTTTATAAAAAGATCCTTTCATAGTTTTGCACGCGAGTGTGAATTTTCTGTTTATTTTCCCTTTTGACTCGATATTCTGGTATGCTATGACGTCACACAGCTGTCAAGCCGACACAATAAAGATAACGGAACTTGTCGCAATCTTCTAATTTATCATTCTTGGTCTAAAAAAACTCGGAGCTGAAAGGGATGTCACTCTCCATTTGGTAATAGTGCATATTCACCGTTTGAAGAAGTCGTGCTTGCCAAAGGATGATGATGCAGATATAACCAAAAAATTAAAAGAAATCCTGACTAATCTCATAGAGACAACTATTTTGCCAAATATGTCAATTTTCCTATTTTGTTCCCTCCTGCAAATAAGATATTTATATCTGACGAAAATGAATTAGCATAAAATCTGAATGCAGAAACATAATGAATGCAGAAACATACGATATTACTAACGCAGAAAATCAGCCTAATTCTTCAACTTCCATGTCAGCTTATAGTTCTCAAATGTTTGTGGACTTTTTCCGATCTCAGCAATCCTTTCATTTAGAAGTAAAAATTGTTTTAAAGGCCAGACATTTGATATCGGAGAAAATAAGCTTAATCGGTTCATATGTAACCGTAATGTAAGTGAATGCGATGTAAAAAAAAAGCTAGAATAATAAATTACTTAACTACGAAATAAATAACGAAATATTATGTGAAGTCGACACAAACTGATCTCACCACAAATGTACATATCGCTTTAAGTGTAGTCATATCTTTTACTATTACATATAAACATGAATGCCATTTGAAGTATCTTTTTTTTATTTTTTTAAGTAAATAAACGAATTTATTTTTTTCTTTGTGAACATCTTGTTATTTTTGTATTATTTTTCCTTATATTCAATATATACAGATCTACATATTTACATATGTATGTATAATAGAAAATATATTGTTTTTTTTTCTATTTTGAAATAGAAATACGGATAGTGGAGAGCCCTTTGGAATTCAATTGTCAAATTTGTAATTCTGGGATAAGAATCCATCTACTTTCACGGAGATTCTTCTGTGAGAGAGGAAGGACAATAGGAATTTTAAGAAGTTTTTCGGTATACCCTAAGCGTGAAGTTCTTTTATTACTACCGTTGATATTACCCTATCGAAAGCTTTTTCAAGATCTTCCGAAATAATTATGCAGTGCTTATGGCGGTTGAAGTTTTCCTTTATTTTCATTTCTAATAGTTGACAAAGTGTGTGTACTCAATGATTGGGCATATATGCTGAATTTTGAGGATTTTACAATCGCATGCTTTCCACAGCTTTCTCGTCACTATTTTGTCCAGAATTTTTGAAAGCACATGTAATAATAAGATATATCTATACCCTTCGACTGGATTCTGGTTCTTACCTAGCTTTTTTTATGGGCATGGGCTTTCTTCCAGTTGTGTTGGTAAATACCCGTTTTTAAAATGGTGCTGTAAAGTTGACACAATCTCATTTTAAAAAGGTTTGACTATTTTTTACCATAGTATAGCTTATTTTATCCTTCCCAAGTGATGTTGCTTTGATGTTTTTAAGTGCTAGATAACACCTCAAAATATTTACTTAATTGTCAACCAATACTTTATAATTTAAAAACAAAATTGCTGATTAAAGAAAAAAAATTCCATTAGCAATTGGAAGCAGTTTGGTGTATTGGCTTCCTGCGTCCAAAAATACTTGGTATTGTTTGTGTACCACTCAATGTCAAAAAATATGGAATTTTTCATGCTGTCTTAAGAATACTTATAGTCGTCATGTTTTGTAAGCGATTAGCAAAAGATAGTCCAACTCGCTTATAATCAACTATCTTATATTTTGAATACACTTTACAACACTAGTCTGTCAAAATTAATAGTCGTTTGTAAAATTTGCTAGCAAAACAAAACAAAATGAGTAATTCTTATTAGAGGCGATTTTACTTACGTCTGCTCTATCTTGTTTTTTTACTTATTATAATGTTAAGCGAAAATTTCCCAATTTCCCTTGGTACTTTTCAATTATTATTTACAATAGCACCACTTTCTCACTTTCTTACTTTCCTACATTTTGAGGGAGGTGGGCTATTTTTTAAGCGAGTTTATTTCAACCCGCTTATTTTATCTTAACTCGCTTATACGAGTATTTGTTGTTGCTTTCCACGCTATACGATAAACAACATAGTGTTCTTTTGCAAGTCGCCTACAAAAGATGAGGCCTACTATTATTATCTATTCACTCACAATCTTTTTTATCTGACTTCAACTAGTTTAAAATATGAACAATCTCGTAAGGAATGGTTTACCGATTGCTTTTAACCTCATCCTAGCAAGGGCCAGGCACTATTATGTAATCCTGTACATAATTTACTACTCCAGCTGTATCTGACTTCCTGGTGGTAAATACCGGTAAGTTTTCCCTTTATATCCCTGAGCGAGGCGCCAATGTGCTTAATATACTTAACCGCCTCCTGCAAGCATAGTCTGGTAGGCGGAAGGATAGCTTCAGGTTATGCTGTTCAATAAAAACCTCAGGTGCAAACCCACATTCCATCTTTGGCCCGTACGTAAAGATTGCCAAGCCCTACAAGGACCGGACTCTTCCACGAGTCCAGTCTCTACGGCTTGGGAATTTCGCACGGATCGTGCGGTTTAAGTAGGCCTCCAGTTATGTTTGGGGTGAAGAATAACTCCCGCCTTGGTTTAGTAAAATAAGGTAATTTCGTTTTATTTGTAAAGAACATTACGTTCGTTTCTTCGTGTTCATGCTAAGCGGACAATTAATTGCCCAGGATTCTTCTGGCTGTACAGCCCTCCATAATTTCGCTTATGACGCAATATCGTCGGCATGAGCTAATACTTTGATCCTCCAGGAATCTAGCTTTACGATTAGTTTGTTTAAGACCATTAGCCATAATAGCGGTAATAGCACTCCTCCATTAAGGGTGCCTTTCGCTGCATATTCGGTTCTGTTTTGGAAGCTTTTTTCAGTGTAAATTGCCTTGCTATTTAGCAGAGATACTATCCATGACCGGATGCAGTGGTCAATCCCTGTTGCTGAGCTCCATGTTTATAATCTATGCTGACCTTTTTAAAAGCCCCCTTGAAGTCTATGAAGGAGGCCATAGTAAATTGTAATTCAGTGAGCTCAATCGTACTTTCCACCTCATGCAGGGTCGTCGCGTTTACCTGCTTTAGGAATGAAAATTACTTTTATCTTTTTCAAGCTTCAGGTACATGATTCAGTATTAAGCTTCCTCTAAAAATTGCAACGACTGGAGTGGACTGGAATGACCACTTCTAAGGCTTCCTGGTTGGGATTATTCCGTCCAACACCGGCGATCTAAAGGATGAATAGCGACAAATGACAAATTTTACTTTCTTTCTATCCAGGACCCATCGGGTATTTTTTATATATATTTTCTGGGAGTGTTTTTGAGCAAGGATTATGCTCAATCTGGCGGATTCTTTGGTATCTTTGATGGATTTATATTTCTTTAAGTTAGTTTTGTAAAGGACCCATCACTGAAGGGCTTTCTCACCTTCTTCCGAAGATCCGTGAGTTTCTCAATCCACCATGATTTATGAGCCTTCTTACCATATCTTAACAGATAGGCTTTCGAAACTCCGTTCCAATAGCTTTGTTCAAGTTGTCCGTCCAACTGGCCCCCTATGGAAACATCTTCAATTGGTATTTTGCACACATCTTGGTAATAACTTTTTGAAAAAGACCCCAGTTTGTTTTCCGAGGGTTCCAAAAGGGAGGGAGTAGGCGTGTAAGCCTTATAAGACGGTGGTCCGAGAGGGTTTCGTCGTCGGATACTCTCCATTTTGTGACCTTAAGGTTACCCTTAAACTTAAGAATGCAAGGAAAAATTAATTTGGAAATACTACCTATATTGCAATGTACGCCTAGAGTTTGCATCGCAACCGAATTAAACTGGATCGGCACTTGCCAACCTCTGTATGTTGATTACCTTCCGTGCCGGGCACGGCCTGCATATGATGACATTACGCAACTGTGTTGCCACATCCGGAGAGCTGAAAATAAAAGAGAATAAGAAGGCTTTAATACGTTTGTTGAGCAATATAGATACATGCTCGGGGTATACCTGATAGACAGCTTTTTAAGGGCAGAAAAAAGCATTTACTCTTTTGCAACACCTATAAAACAACTCCACCCAAACAAAGTTACTGTCGAAACCTTATGTGCTCGCAACATATGCAGATCTATTCAAAGGTTCCATCGCTTTAAATCAAGTTTTAACGAGCAGCTCGCAAGTTTCCAATAATAGAAAGACATACAATTTATCAGAAGGTTTGGTAAAAGAAATATATACTTTTTTTTAATGGGGGTGAAACTGAGAAATTTAGGCGGAATTTAGTTATCTTAAGATCACATTTTGATAAAAATATGAACATACATTAAAATATGTGAAATCGTGATATTCCGGTGTTGTTGACTCAGCTTATGTTGTATTTGTACAATTCTCAAAAAGTGGATAAGGAGCATTAAATTATAAAATACTTTTGTTTAAGCACTTTAATATCAAAATATAGTGCGAAAGGAACGGTTTCAAGTTGTAACTACAATTTGCCACTGTACACTTCGTTTATAAAAAGATCCTTTCATAGTTTTGCACGCGAGTGTGAATTTTCTGTTTATTTTCCCTTTTGACTCGATATTCTGGTATGCTATGACGTCACACAGCTGTCAAGCCGACACAATAAAGATAACGGAACTTGTCGCAATCTTCTAATTTATCATTCTTGGTCTAAAAAAACTCGGAGCTGAAAGGGATGTCACTCTCCATTTGGTAATAGTGCATATTCACCGTGTGAAGAAGTCGTGCTTGCCAAAGGATGATGATGCAGATATAACCAAAAAATTAAAAGAAATCCTGACTAATCTCATAGAGACAACTATTTTGCCAAATATGTCAATTTTCCTATTTTGTTCCCTCCTGCAACTAAGATATTTATATCTGACGAAAATGAATTAGCATAAAATCTGAATGCGGTTGAAGTTTTCCTTTATTTTCATTTCTAATAGTTGACAAAGTGTGTGTACTTAATGATTGGGCATATATGCTAAATTTTGAGGATTTTACAATCGCATGCTTTCCACAGCTTTCTCGTCACTATTTTGTCCAGAATTTTTGAAAGCACAGGTAATAATAAGATAGATCTATACCCTTCGACTGAATTCTGGTTCTTACCTAGCTTTTTTATGGGCATGGGCTTTCTTCCAGTCGTGGTGGTAAATACCCGTTTTTAAAATGTTGCTGTAAAGTTGACACAATCTCATTTTAAAAAGGTTTGACTATTTTTTTTAGCTTATTTTATCCTTCCCAGGTGATGTTGCTTTGTTGTTTTTAAGTGCTAGATAACACCTTAAAATATTTACTTAATTGTCAACCAATACTTTATAGTTTAAAAACAAAATTGCTGATTAAAGAAAAAAATTTCCATTAGCAATTGGAAGCAGTTTGGTGTATTGGCTTCCTGCGTCCAAAAATACTTGGTATTGTTGGTGTACCACTCAATGTCAAAAAATATGGAATTTTTCATGCTGTCTTAAGAATACTTATAGTCGTCATGTTTTGTAAGCGATTAGCAAAAGATAGTCCAACTCGCTTATAATCAACTATCTTATATTTTGAATACACTTTACAACACTAGTCTGTCAAAATTAATAGTCGTTTGCAAAATTTGCTAGCAAAACAAAACAAAATGTAGAATACTTATTAGAGGCGATTTTACTTACGTCTGCTCTATCTTGTTTTTTTACTTATTATAATGTTAAGCGAAAATTTCCCAATTTCTCTTTTCAATTATTATTTACAATAGCACCACTTTCTCGCTTTCTCACTTTCCAACATTTTGAGGGAGGTCGGCTATTTTTTAAGCAAGTTTATTTCAACCCGCTTATTTTATCTTAACTCGCTTATACGAGTATTTGTTTTTGCTTTCCACGCTATACGATAAACAACCTAGTGTTCTTTTGCAAGTCGCCTACAAAAGATGAGGCCTACTAAGTATTATTACCTATTCACTCACAATCTTTTTTATCTGATTTCAACTACTTTAAAATATGAACAAGCTCGTAAGGAACGGTTTACCGATTGCTTTTAACCTCATCCTAGCAAGGGCCGGGCACTATTATGTAACCCTGTACATCCTTTACTACTCCAGCTGTATCTGACTTCCTGGTGGTAAATACCGGTAAGTTTCCCTTTTATATCCCTGAGCTAGGCGCCAATGTGCTTAATATACTTAACCGCCTCCTGCAAGCATAGTCTGGTAGGCGGAAGGATAGCTCCAGGTTATGCTTTTCAATAAAAACCTCAGGTGCAAACCCAAATTCCATCTCTGACCCGTACGTAAAGATTGCCAAGCCCTACAAGGACCGGACTCTTCCACGAGTCCAGTCTCTACGGCTTGGGAATTTCGCACGGATCGTGCGGTTTAAGTAGGCCTCCAGTTATGTTTGGGGTGAAGAATAACTCCCGCCTTGGTTTAGTAAAATAAGGTAATTTCGTTTTATTTGTAAAGAACATTACGTTCGTTTCTTCGTGTTCATGCTAAGCGGACAATTAATTGCCCAGGATTCTTCTGCCGGTAAAGCCCTCCATAATTGCGCTTATGACGCAATATCGTCGGCATGAGCTAATACTTTGATCCTCCAGGAATCTAGATTTACGATTAGTTTGTTTAAGACCATGAGCCATAATAGCGGTAATAGCACTCCTCCATTAAGGGTGCCTTTTGCTGCATATACGGTTCTGTTTTGGAAGCTTTTTTCAGTGTAAATTGCCTTGCTATTTAGCAGAGATACTATCCATGACCGGATGCAGTGGTCTATCCCTGTTGCTGAGCTCCATGTATAGAATCTATGCTGACATTTTTAATAGCCCCCTTGAAGTCTATTAAGGAGGCCATAGTAAATTGTAATTCAGTGAGCTCAATCGTACTTTCCACCTCATTTAGGGTCGTCGCGATTGCGCTAAGCTATATGTTTACATCGCTGGGTTGCTGGGGTTTGTGACAAGGTCACTACACTTTTGTTGTATTTGATTTAGGTTACTACACCTTTATCCTAAAGAGGTTGTGCTTAGAGTTATACCTATGCATATCAGCGACGGCCTTTGCATCCGTTGGAGTGCTAAGGGCTACCGTTGCCTTTTTAATGTGGTCCTGGACGTTGTATGCTCACGATAGCTTCTTGACATGTATCACGCGTAGATATTTGGAGGAGACCCCTAGCCTAAGCGTTCTATTCCCCACTACAGGAAGCCTTAGGTGTGGGTTTTTTTTTTGTTCTTGGGAAAAGAACAATTTCTGTTTTGTCCTTCCGAGCTGCATTACGTTGTGCGTTTACTTTCGCACCGCAATTTTTTCATAATTCTTTGTGATTTGCCGTGTCTTTGTGGGCTAAAAGGTGATCGCAGTCATCCAAAAGTATTGTGTGGTAAGTACAATGCACTTTTTCATCATATGTCATCGGATGATCTCGATTTTCTGCTCGCATCAAGTAATCGTGTATTTTGTAAACTCTGTTCGGTTGAGCGCCGTAATTCTATTCGTTTTCCGCCTCCTACCGCTCTCGCTATTGCCAAAGACATCGTCCCTGCGCTCGCAAAATTCTTACATACTTACCGAGGTGAATCCTTTGAAAGGCGATAAATCTCAATTATTACAAAAGTGTGGTAGCTTATCTGTATTTGTATTTAAAAATATCTCGGAATGTTTTGGTGTTTTCCTGCTTAAGTTGTCTGACTTATTTAGTAAAAATCTTTCTTTGCTCCCGGCTTAAATACATACATAAATTGCTCTGGTAGACCACGAAGTTAAAGAAGCTGAAAAACAAAAGGAATAAGTATTTTAAAATTTACAAAGCAACTAACAAATTCTCGGCAAATCTTTTTGCTAATTTTTTCAAATCCAAATTCGTGGTTGACTCAGAAAATATGGTTAACCCTTTTAGTGATGGTGCTTACAATTTCTTAGACATTGATTCGTTATCGATTTCTGAACCAGATATCACAAATTTTTTGCTCCCTAAAAAATTCTTTGAAAAAAGATATTGATTTCCTTTTTATTTTCTTAAAAAGTGTAGTCAATCCCTTTGTATAACACTATGTCATGCCATATTTACAATTATTCACTAAGTACACGCGTTTTTATTGGCCGTTGTATGATATACGCTTTATTCCGACACGATGACGTTATTAGGCCAACCTAATATTCATGCACGCCGCCAATTTAATGTAAACAAATTTTTCATGCACATACAACTTGTAGGGGACCAACCGAAACTGAACGGCGTGCGTTAAAAGCTAACTCGGAACGCCAAAACTTCTCAACACCTTTTGCCATAATTTCTCCTACTTGAATATCATAGACCGCTTTGGAAATTCATGATAATTCTTCACTTAAAATATCTTCATCTTGCGTAAAAGTAGATCAATTGAGATGCTTTTGGTTTTTCGAGCTCTTGCACTTGGCAGGTATACATATCTCTTTCTCGTTGTAATTCACGCAAGTAAATCACGAAACATCGCAGGTTTATTACGTTTATTAGTTACTTCTTCAGGCTTTATTTTTTTATCAATTTTTACATTATTATACAATATGATACATCGAAAAAAAAGAAGTAAAAGGAAGATTAGAAGAGATTGGATAAATTACACGCCTTAATGTAAATCGCTAAAACTAATTCACAATATATACGGCAAACGACCAAACACGATGATAATTTCAATTAATTTGTAAATTGAGTTTAGTTTAGTTTAGTTTATTTAATATTTCAATATAAAAAATAATCTTAGTAAACACAGTATGCCTCAATAATATTCCAACTCGATTAAATGTTTGCCCTTGGGATTTATTTATTGCCATAGCAATAGCCGAAATAATAGGAAACTGAGTTCTTTGAAAATTAAATGGTAATAAAGTACCAGAATATGTAACATTTATACGTGATATCAAAACTCGCTTCTTCTGGGATGTGCCAGATAAAATCTTATAATCAATGATGTTATGATGAAAACACTTAACACGCATTCTGGTCCCGTTAACCGATGTCTTGGCTGTATTCAAGTTCCTGATAAGCATCGCAGTACAATTTACTTTCAATCGTAAGCGGTGTGGTGGCAATCCGCTTACATTAAGAGAGTTCCAAAATTCTACGGGATAGTTGTTAATATATCGTTATCACATATTTGTCGTAACTATAATACATGTTTTCTTTTCCCTCCATGCGATTAAGAACATCCTCATTAATTAAGGCACAATCTTCATTTCTTGGTGCTAAGATGACTGTACTTAAAAATCTTTTTTATAATAAATTCTCCCTAATATTACCAAATATTTCATCAATGATACTATTTTCATCACCGATCAATTGAGAAAAAGACTTTCAATAATATTCTAGCAAAATTGTAGATATTGCGTTGCTTCTTCATTACCAATTTTACACAAAAATTCAATAAATTCAAATTCATTTGGAAAAACTCGCATTTCCTGTGATCATATTACATGATAAAAAGTGGAAAATTATTCCCAACTAAGAACGCAATCCATGCGGAACTACCGGCAATATTTGTCTAAAATCGCCACATAAAAGTATTATTTTTCCCGCAAATAATTTATACATAGATCGACCAATAGTCTATAAATTGTTTTCTACGCCATTAGTGGACACATTGAAATTAAATAGATGGGAAATAGAGATGCAGAATTTATGAAACGATCTTGATTACTTATCGCTACAGATGTGTCAGGAATTGGGATTGGTAACTTGAGAACATTATGCAACGTTCTGCCTCCAATCAAAAGAGTTGAGGCAATTCCACTAAATGCCGTTGCAATACAACGTAAATTTAATGATTGTTATTTGTGCATAATGGCAGATTGCACGAAAGTCTTTCCACATCCAGCGTGTGCAGTCAAACAAAAAAAGTTTGAACCTGTATCATAATATTGCACTTCTCTTATAACTTGATCGATAATATGTTTCTGTTTAACATTTGCACTGTCATAATATTGATTGAATAGGAATCCCTGTTCTATTGAACCGGGCAGGTCAACGATAACTAATCTAGCAGCTTTTACGGAGGATTGTTTGGAGACCTTTCAAAGAGGTTTTCAAATGGATGCAATTTACACTGATTTTTCTAAAGCTTTCGATAGGGTATCTCACTCTATTTTGATAACTAAACTTCGGGTATTAGGCTTTCACTCTCAATTTCTTAAGTGGATAGCATCATATCTAGATAATAGGAACAATGTCGTTCGACTCGATAATGTATCGTCTTATTCTTTTGTTGCCTCCTCTGGTGTTCCGCAGGGTAGTGTTCTAGGCACGTTACTATTTATCCTCTTTATCAATGATATTTCCTCATGTTTTCCTAAATGTAACGATCTTCTATATTTACTACGAACTTAAAAATTCTGGAGATTCCCATATTCTCCGAGTTGAACAACTTATATAGTTGGTGTCTGCGTAATTATTTGTCCCTCAATATTAGTAAATGTCACTACACTTCTTTCGCGAAGGTTCTAAATATTGTTCCAACTTCTTACAGCATATTAAATTAACCGCTAAAAACAATTAGAGAATTTAAAGACCTTGGTGTTACTTTGACACCAAGCTGAACTTTACAACGTACATAAATTATATTGTCTCTAAATCATTTGCAATGTTAGCCTTTATTTGTCAAAATGGTTCTGCGTTTTGTGATCCCTATAGCCTCAAAATGCTGTTCTCGTCCTTAGTTCGGGTTTGCTAAGACTGTCTATGGTATGAATGCACCTCTTAGAAGGACGCTATCTCAATTTAGTGCGTATTCTTCTTCCTTAGATTTTGATTTTACCTACTTTTAAGAATTTACTCATACGACTCCTATCGTTAAGCCTTTGAAATTAAAATGTATCATATAGTCTGTAAGCAACTTGTTTGTTGATTAATAAATAAATAAATAAATAAATATTCATTTCATGAATTGCTTGCAAACTGGTTGTTACTGGCAGCCCCAATGCTTGACACTTTTTTACTTAAAGAAAACTATACTCAGTGCTCTCAATAATTGATACATACATACATATATATTACTATTCGATCAGCTGATGAGCATTTGTTCTGTATCTGAACAGGTTTAGATCTCGACACTTAACAAACTTCTGCCTTTCATGACTCGGTGCAGCATATAAGAAAAGACAATTTTTTTCTAATATCCGTGCGTCATACGGATGCACCCGTCGCGTTAGTCCGGCGGGTATGGAGGGATAAAATCGTTGGGATTAATTTTTTTATTATTATGTATTCGAATATCTGCAAATGATTTTGCACCACACACATACAGTAGAAGAAAACGTAAATAAAATAGTTCAATATCTTTTGGGGATATAATATCCATACGCGTAATTACTTTGTCACCACCACGTTTTCTCGTTTGCAATTTTTTTCGTGTGCATAATTCCAAGTATAATGAATGGGTATTTCGATATATTTAAATACATGTGCTGATGTAATAACCTTGTTCAACTCGAAATATGCCAAACGTTTTCTTCGTTTCAAAAGAATATTCTGCCTGTTGGGCAAATGTATGTCAAGTCTAATTATGACATGGGATTGAAAATGCATAGGGTATTCCTAAATTGGCCACATTCCTGCTGTTGATCCATCATACCGGCCACTAGAAAAATTTTGAATTTCATCAATCTCAACAGTTTGCTGGACAACATTATTTGTATCACTCAATACAACAGTAGAACTATCACAACCTATATAATCATATGTGTATATGTATTTCACGTTTTTTACATATGTGCATACATCGCAATTAATATGGCATTTAAATTTTACAAGCAAATATTTATTGTATGGTACAACATAACGATTATCAATTAAACTGCCCCTAACATTAATACTAATGCCAGTGTCTCGACGTCTATATAAAGGGTATCCATTCACAGATTCACGTGTAACTTCGTTGAAATCATTTAGGAAGTCTTTGCTACATTTCCCATCTTTCATACATACAGCATTTGGTGAAAGCACACCGTAAGGACCATGTATGACATGTTGTAGAACATATTCATGTAACAAAGGATTTGTTGCTTTGTCTGGAATTTCTGCGCAAACAACCTTATTGATATCAATGAAATGATATAAAATGCGCTCTAATTTTACACGCACTAAACGACATAAAAATAAAGATATTATCCCAGTGCTAACTTGCTTTGCTAACCTTTCTTGCTTTGTTTTACTTTGAAAGCTGCAATGAGTAAATTGTAGCTGTGAATGCTGTCAATTTAATCAGTAGAGTTGTGCTGAACTGACACTTTCAAGTATTGAACCCAATTCAGTACCGACTTTAAAATTATTTAACACATTCAATACTCGATACCAAAACGATTTCATCATTAATAAATGCGGAAAGAAGTTTTTCCTTTTTTAAAATTAATATTATTGCGAAAGCTAATTTAATGAATCATTTTTAAAAATCGAAATAGAAGAATTGTGTACCGAAAATTTTTCAAGTAGTTCGTAGTACATCGAAAACGGACAGATCAGCACATTACTCTTCGGGGAAATCCGAATGTTAAAAGTCTTAAATGCGCTGTCAAATAGAACTTTCGGCTATTCACTGAAGCACTTCAAGCGCTTGACCATTTGGCCAACTTTTATACACCTTAGTATATTTTTATTAATTTTTGACAGTTGTCGAGACAATGAATAATGAATAAATTCACTCAAAAAACTTACTTACTTTCAATTGAAAAAACATTCATGTATTCTCACTTTTGAATAAAGTGCGCATTGAATTATCGATGTCAATCTATTTTTTTATTTTTTTCGCTGCCGGCAACCGACTGATTTTTTTTTATACAAATAAGTACAGTGAAACCTCCCACAACCGGACACTGACGGTTCCACAATTTTTGTTCGCTTATGGGGGTGGACGAATAGAAATTAGAATACAATTTTTACACACACTTATTCTTAAATAAAATAGATTTCTTGGTAATTTAATTAACATATTTAATTTTTATTGTGAGATATATCATAGGTACAATAAATGCGTTTGTGTATGTATGTTTTCAATTAAATATTAATTTATGCTTGAGTTCTCAAAAATTCTTTTACCGTAGTCTGTCGCAACTTCCCTTGATTATGTTTTATAAAACAGTTTTCAATATGACTTTCCAAAGCTTTGGCGTACTGGAATCCAGCAACGTCGTCACTAACGAATTTTTTTAATACGGCGAAGTTGTTCTAATGCTTCAGAATATGATTTAATTTGACCCGCATCCTGGACACATACTTCATGTAAGTCTGCGGTTTCTGCATCAGATAATTCCGACAGATATCCTATTCCAGATGTCAATATGACTATACAGAACTTAGCGAAAGCAAAGATTTTTTCAATAATTGATTTAGAATCAGGTTTCCATCAAATATTAATTAAAGATTCTGACCGAGAAAAGACAGCGTTTTCTGTCTACGGTGCAAAGTATGAATTTGTTAGGATGCCAGTCGGACTAAAGAATGCTCCAATTATTTTTCAACGATGTGTCGACCACATTCTTAGAGAATACGTAGGCAAATTTGCATATGTATATATCGATGACGTATTAATATATTCTTCCACACCTGAAGAACATATGGAACACCTTCGGATTATAATCAACGCATTACACAACGCTAACATGAAAATTTCTGACGATAAGTCACATTTTTTCCAAGACTCAGTTGAATACCTTGGACACATTATTAAACACAATAGGATAACAGTTGATCCAAAAAAAATAGAAACTATAAAGAATTACCCACAACCCAAAAATTGAAAAGAATTGACATCTTTCCTATGACTTGCTAGCTGTTATAGGAAATTCATAAAAGATTTTGCTAAAATTACAAAACCATTAACTATTCGTTTGAGAGGAGAGTTAGGAATGATTAAAAAAAATCAAAGCGCCAAGACACTTCTGCATTTATTTATTTATTAAGTCTAATAAATACACGATTTCTTACAGACTTTATAAGACTAGGGGAATACAAATAGTTATACACAATAAGATTTATCTAAATAATTAATTTAATAATAATTTGAAATTTTGCCTAGTTAACGAAAAATCAAAAGCGAGAGAATTTGAGACTTGATTAAATTCTTTCAAAGTTCTAAATAAAGAGGCAAAAGACGCATAAACAGCCAACAGCTAACACACTCTAAAGCTGAAATCACACGATTGGTCAAATGTACCAATTTTTTGTCATTTATATGTATGTACAGATCGTGTGACAGCCAGAAAATATTTGGCATGAAGCAAATTAACAAAATTTTTGTGCAGATAGACCGATAAAATACGGCTCTGTTGTACCAATCATGTGAACTGTTGTACAAATAAAGTAAATACAAAAAACGGACAAATGTACCGATAATTTTATCTGCCACTGCAGGACCAATCACAGTGACCAATCAATTCAAATAAAGCCAAAATTATGTTTTTTTTATTTTTATTGTTATGTATTTAATTTGTTTCATACAGAGCTGTCAATTAATGATTAATACCCTGAAATAATACCCTAGGATTAATACTTAATTTAATTTAATTCGATTAAAATATTGGACTTATTTTGATTTATCATTATTAAACGACATTGAATCCTAGGAATACTTTACACCTGGCTGGAATTTCATTATTTACTGTTTGGCATAAGTACAATACTTTGTACTTTGTTTGGCCATAAGTACAATACTATTAGTACCTTTATAATTATAAAAGGTACTTCCAGACCGCGGCGGAGCTTTCATCACAATGTGTTTCCCGGCAACTGCGCCTATATGTACAATGGGGAAAATTCCATTTATTACTAAATTTTTGGGCAATGTCAATCCACATCTGTTCGTTGTTTGGAACCTTGCAAATGTGTAATGTGATATCAATTTATATTTTATATGTGATTATGTATAGCTACCTCTAAATATTCATTTTTCAAAGCTTTGTAAATTGCATCGCAAACCTCCGGCACAAATATATGTAGATATGGTATTCGGCGCAATGCGAAAGTCAACAGATAAACTTTTGAAGCTGTCTCCAGAGGCAAGGAAGCGAAGTGTAACCGCCAAACGTTCATTGGCTGGTATTGCTTTGCGCATATTGGTGTCACTTTTTTTTTATGTTTGGAGAGACTAATTCAAGAATATAATTAAAAGTGGCTTCGTTCATGCGAAGATAATTTTTAAACAAATATTTTTGATTGTTCACTTCACGAAACTCGCGCAGAGTTTTTGCATACGCGCCGTCAGTACTTCTCTGAAGCCAATCCAGCACCCAAACACTTCGCTTGTTCAATGTTCGTTTTTCTTTTATTTGTTTCTTTTTATTATATTATTATACATTATATTTAAAAATTATAAAATTACGTTCAAATATATGTAATTATGTATTCAAAGCTTATCAGCTATCTACTTTATTTAAGATGACAAGCCCAACCATGTGACAGGGTTGCACAAATATCTGTCATATTATTGAAGTGTACAAATCAGTACAGAAAAATTCTGGCTCAAGTACAAATTTGTACAGAAAATTTTTGTCAAAAATCAGTACATTTGACCAATCGTGTGATCTCAACTTAAGAAGAACAAAGCATTCCTACGCAAGTTTCTTTGAGGAATATGGAAATAAATGCTCTCTGAGAGAACTAGAGAGTCGATTACTCCACGTACAACATCAAAAACAAAGCAGATTGAAAGTATACTGCTCCTACTTTCTAAAGATTTTAAGTTTACCAATGCACATCTTGAACTATACGATGGAATCGGATCAGAGAAATGTATCGATCTAAGAGCAAAACGAAGAAACTTCTTCTGGATGGTTTCTAGTATATTACTGTGACAACGGTGATATGGCCTCCATATAAATACTGCATATTCTAACTTAGATCGCATAAGCGAAGTAAATAGTACCTTTAAAGTGTATGGGCACGTAAAATCAGAACCGAAACGTCGAATGAAAGCAAAGGTAGAATAAGACTTGGCGATGATGTTATTTCAGTGATTGAGAAACGTAAATTTCGAATCAAAAATTAGTCCTAAGTCAGAGATTTCATTCACAGTAGTAAGTCGCGAGTTGTTAATGAAATATGAGGTAGAAATAACTTCCCTAGACTTTGAAAACGACATATGAGAGCATTTCTTAATGTTTAAATGAAGTTGATTCCTATCACACCATGCCGTAACATTATTAAGATCCAACTGGAGCTTAAGAGAATCCGAAAGGCTTGAAATTGTATTAAAAATTTTCAAATGATCTGCATACAGGAGGAAATTAGAGAAGTGAAAACATTCGGAAATATCGTTAATAAAAATTATAAAGAGCAACGGGCCCAAAATACTCCCCTGAGGAACACCGGACGTAGCTATAAAAGAAAGCGAAGAGTTGTCGTCGACAACAACTACACATTTACGACGAGAGAGATACGACTTAAACCATTTTAAAAAAACGGAATGAAACCCAAAACTAAACAGTTAAGAGACAAAAATTGAGTGACTAACTCTATCAAACGCCTTGGAAAAATCCGTATAGACAGTATGTACTTAAAGTCTATTATTGAAAGCGGACGTACAAAATTCGGAAAAAACTGCAAGATTAGTGACAGTTGATCTACCAGCCATGAAGCCATGCTGGTTATTAGAAATACAGCGCTTTACTGCGAAACACAATTTCTGTTTGATGATATATTCAAATAATTTTGATGTTGTAGGAAGTTTCGAAATTGGCCTATAATTAGCAATATCACATTTATTACCGATTTTAAATAAAGGTGTGATATTGTAACCTTCCAAGCATCTATGAATTCACCGCATTCTAAAGATTTATTAAAAATTAGTAAAAGTGGATAAGCCATGGCCGAGCAGTTCTTGAATAGATGAGATGAGAACCCATCAACATCAACTAGCCAGGAGCTTTTGATGTTCTGAATGCCTTCACAAACATCATCAATGGTTAGCCATAGAGACCCGATATTAATAGCACAATTGGCGTTAGAAGTGTCACCTATTAACGCTTCAGACCCAGGATCAAAATTTGAACTAAAAAACTTAGCAAAAAGATCGGCAGCGTCTTGAGTCTTGGAGGCATATTCTCCATTATAAAATACAGGACTTTTTGGATTTAACATAGCCCCAAAATGCCTTTGGATTTGATTTGATTTCAATTTCGAACTTACGAACATAGTTTTGCTGAAGCGTTTTACTTAAGGACCTTAACTTTTTGAAGTAATGGAGATATTTGTATTTGTATACTAAGGCTCTTGATACTTTAAACTTTTTAAACATTTTATTTCTCAAATTCTTAAGCTTTTTTAATCTTTTTGTATGCCAAGGAATTTAGACACACCAGCAGTAGAAGCTTTAAAAAATAAAAAAGAGTTACAAAAACAGGTTGAACTTTTTCAACCAGATTTCTTCAAACCTTTTAGTTTGACAAAAGATGCAAGCAACTTCGCTATTGGCGCAGTTTTATCACAAAATCGTCAACCAATCGCTTTTATTTCGCGCATATAAGGCGAAACTGAACAAAATTATAGTACCAATGAAAAAGAATTGTTAGCAATCGTATGGTCTTTACAAAAACTTAGAAATTATTTATATGGCGTAGTAGATTTAACAATCTACCCTGATCACCAATCATTAATTTTTTATATCTCCGAAAAAAAATCCGAATACGAAACAAAAACGCTGGAAAAACTTAATTGAAGAATATGGTGCCAAACTAGTTTATAAGCCTGTACACCAGAATATTGTAGCAGATGCACTTTCTCGTCAGCAAATCAATAATACTACAAATTGTTCAGATCATTCACAACAGAGTTCACCAAATGAAATTATTAAAAAAGTTTAACAGCCGCTAAATTCATTCAAAAATCAAATAATTTAACTACAAGATAATGAAAGAAACGAAGTTGCTCACTCAAACAATGTTTCCCAGTCGAACTAGACACACTATATTTTTTAAAGACACACCAGACTTGTTAACTAAACTAAAAGATGTAATTAGACCAAATATTACTAACGCACTGAAAATAGACGAAGAAATACTTTTCCATCTAAAAAATGAGATCATTAGCACTTTCCCAAACTGTACTTTGGTACTAGCTCAAAATCAACTTTCGGACGTCACCTCTATGAACGAACAAAAAGAAATAGTTACATAGATACATAAACGGGCTCATAGAAATTACAAAAATAACATTCAAGAAATATTGTTATCTCATTTTTGGCCCAACATTAAAGAGATGTGTAGAAAAGAAGCATTATGCTGTAAAATATGTCTGCAACACAAGTACGAACGACAACCAAATACATACAAATGGACTTATTCCATATTAATAACATGCAGTACCTTAGCTCTATAGACAGATATTCTAAATACTGTTTCTTACGCAAACTTGACACAAAGATAAACTGTCACGAATCCATAGAAGAGATACTTACACAAGTATATCCGAATGCCCAATATCTCATAACAGATAACGAAAGTACATCCAACGCACTCATGGTGAAAATTTTATACAATCAACTACAAATAACGAATTCAGTAACCCCAATACATCACTCAACGTCGAACGCTCAAGTTGAACGGTTACACAGTACGATTATTGAACTTTGTCAGAGTTTAGCTGCCGAAAATAAAACCGCGCCCGGTGAAGAAATTTTTAACGCCGTTAGCCAATACAATAGGACTATCCACTCCTCTACAGGATACAAACCTGAAGCTGACATCAAGGATATACTCGAGGAAAAACAGGATAAGTTACTTCAGTATCACAATAAAAATAGACAAGTGATAACATATAAACCAGGAGACATAATATAAAGCCCAACAGACTGCCGTAATAAACTTGCAACAAAATATAATAAACATAAAGTGAAAGAAGGTCGCGAGGACACGATTTTAACAGTGAAGGGGAAAACGATGCGTAAAGATAGTATATGAAAGATAAGCACAACATGCAATTCTCAGGAACAGGATTCATAAGCTTGTTAATATTCTCACTCGGACTTTCCGACAGGATTACAGACCTAGCAGATAAAAAATATATACTGACCGGAACAGATGTCGTATACATTTACAACACTTCAGAATATCTCTACCATGTAGCAAACCTTTCTGTAATATTAACACCATACGAAAATATAATGAGATTTCAATATAGTACAATTCAATCCCAAGAAAAGGTTATACTCATAAACAAAACAGAAGCCCTTAAGAGTCAACTATTACCATACGAGCATCGTACAAATCGTGCCCTAAACTTTTTAGGCTCAGTTTTAAAATTTATAACAGGAATACCCGATCATGACGATCTAATAGAAATAAAGACAGGACTCAACCAAAGAAAAATAAATTCGCAGTTTGAAAAAATTCTAGAAACACTAGACCCAGAATCTATAACCGACGAGCTGATTATTACAGAAGTTTATAAAGAACTAGAAGTAATCACAAACACAATTAACTTTGCACAAACAGGAAACTTTTTCTCTAAAACACTTAACCTTAAAGATATAAACGAAGTCATTCACAATGAATTATATGATATTCCAGTAATAAATATATTAGAATATTCCGATGTTCATGTCTTGAGTTTTAACAACGCAATAATTACAATTTACAAATAACCAATAATAACAAACACGGAAAATATAACCTCAATCAAAATGTTGCTAATTGCAATGAATTTATTAACTTATCAAACTGTAAAAATTATGTAGGAACAAATATTTGTAAACAAGAAAAGAACCCAAAGATATATGTACTATTCCTTTACTATTACAACAGAAAGCACAATGTAATTTTATTCAAGAAAATAATTTTCCTTTACTAGTCTTAGATCATGGTAATATTATAGTGGACAATGAACATACATAGAATGGACACAAAATAAATGGTCCACACCACTATAGATAATAAAACATATGTAAATCATGAACAAGAAATAAAATATGTAATTCATGCTCATCATCAATACGAACAAGTAAACGTGTTAGAGATCTTTAGTTCTGAATCTTATTATAAATTCACTAATATACAAAAAATTTACAAATTCTTAATACCAATTGAAGAACATCCTTGGAAGTTTACTATATATTTTATTTTAATAACTATAATCTTAATTTGAATTATATATTCATGTATACAAATATACATATACCGACAAGTACAGGAAAGCATCAAACACTGTAGAAATTTCCAAGAAGCATACGAAAATGAGCTAGGCCGACTTCAAGCATAGATATTTCGAAATGAGGACATTTCATTTTAACACAGGGGAGAGTTAAGCAACGTATTCCTTATCCCAGTCCTGCACCAAAAAACATCATTATCAATAGCAGACAAAACATCTTAATCAGTAGCAAACTAAATAACTAACATCAAAACATCTTTATTAGTAGCAAACAAAATAACTAACATCAAAACATCGTAATCGGTAGTGACCAAAACAAGCTAAACATACAACAATGAACAAATACTAAGTTAAAAGGTAAACAATGGATAACTATTTACTATAAAAAAAACTTGCAACGTAATACCAGTCGCTACAACCAAGCATTATAAATAGCACTAAGAATAAAAAATGTAAAGGAGTCTTAAATTTATATCAATAAAGCGAATACTTGATGATACAGAAAAAAATATAAATTTTTATGACTCAATTCTCATCGAAGAGAATAACTAGCGCGCGCTCACAAAGCCAAACAGAATGACAGCGGTTGATAGAGGGTTGGCCAAAGCACATAAAACAGGTAGCAGCGTGCGAGAGAAACCAAAATCAAATATAATTTGTTTGAATTTTGTTGCAAATGTACTAATGCCCAAGAATTAAAAATTTAACTAAATATATAAATTTTGAGAAACTGTCGTAAAGTTTTGAACCTTTTATTTAGAACTCTAAAACAACTCAGGGTATGCAATTTTATAGCCCAATAATTATAGTATAATAAAGCGTTAATGAAAATTTGTGTATTTTTATTTTTATTAATTAAAGCAAGTTCATTACGATTTAAACGACATTTTTTTAAATTTTTAATTCTAAATACATAAAAAGTATTGTGCATACATTTTCAATACAATTCAAATTGAAATTGTTTGCCACTAATGGTTACTTACTTTTAGTAATTTTTATTTAGCATACACATCATATAAGTAGTTCGATCTTCTACAGAAATCAAGTTAAAATTAAAAAAAATCCACAATATTTTCATCACAATTTAAAACACTTTAGTCAGGGTTTTTAGAACATTTGTATTATATGCAACGTTTGAATGGCGATTTATTTCAATAAAATAAATAAAGTAAAATAAGAAAAAATATGAAAGTAAAATAATGTACAATAAAATAAAATAAAAAACTAAAATTTCTAACTACAAAATGTTATAATTTTTTTTAAACTTAATTTAATATTAATATTTTACAATTTAATTGAGCTCAAGGCCAGTTTATGGAAGATTTTTTTGTGAAAAAACAACAACAGTTTTTAATGGTTGAAGTTATAGTACTATTTCGGAAATCACCACATTTCCTCATCAGACTTCTTTTTGATTATTAAATTAAATTAATTTTTAATTTAATTTTTCATAACCACTTCTCTCAGGCTTTGAACCCGGGAGCTCGGAGTTGCAGAGCCAATACGCTACCTATTGTGCTACGCTAGCCGAGTTGGCTGTTGTGTTTATTTCATCTTCCTTAATTTAATATTTTATTTTATCTACATGATTTAAAAATATAAGATAGGATAGATTTAGTAAAATAAAAGAATGCTTTAAAAACAAACAAAACCTACAAATAATGGTCCCGGCTAGGAATCGAACCAACAACGTATCAATTTCATATATGCATCGAGAAAAAAGTATATTTGCGGCTCGTTGCTAGACAATCAAGGCTACAAGATAACAATCGTCAACGCTATCAAAACGCTCATTTAGTCTAAATAAGTAATTGGCATTCTCATACATGCGAACACTTCATTTTGTTAAAATGTGTTTTTCCCGTTGACCTTTACACGTACTCAGAGAGCGCTGAGTGAGCTACGGCCTACCTACCACTGATCTAAAGCATGTTGAAATCATTGAGAGAAATACCTTTTTCCACGTGTTTCTTTACTATTTTTTATAAAATGAAGAAGAGAGCAACACAGGCTATGCTAAAGCTAAAAGTACTTAGCTTTATTAAATGCGTTATTGCGTTGATTCGTTTATGTGCTAAGAGCGTTAAGAAACTTGCTGTTTGTTACATACCTTGCCTCCACCTACAGAACGCGCCAATACACAGATGAGCAGGAGGAAAACAGTTTTTTCTATGAAGTTAACCAAACTCGCACAGTTAACCAGAGTCATCGCAACAAGTAGCCTGCACTTCATTATTAATAACTTTCTTTTTCAATTTGAAATTTCACTTTTTTTTGTATTTATTTAGGTCATTAAAAGATGTACATATGTTACATTCTCAAATGAGAAGTTGATCAATCTTCTTGAGATGTGCTTTTTTTGTTAATGCGTATACCGGTATTCTTATTTTCTTACTCTAATTAATTGACTTTAATATTTTTTTTTTAATTTTTCGCTCTTGCTCCTTGTTATAATCATTGATTTGAGTATGTGCCTGTCTATCTTGATGCGTGATAATGAACCTGCATTGGTGTTTATCCAAAGAACATAAATATAAAAGAAGGGTCAACACGTTATGATTAGCAGCGAGTGAATCTCCATGGGCGCGCATTCTCACTCTAGCCAATCAAAAAATTAATTTCAGCAAAAGAGAAATCACGCCCCTGGAGATTCACTCGCTGCTTATCATAACGTATTGTCTTCTTGTGTATTTATGATACCAAACGAGGTTTCAGACGTGGTGACTGTTTGTCGTCGTGCGATTTCTGTAAGCTAATGCTGGACAGGCACCATCTTTTATAAGAGTGTGCAATTGCTGGCGTACGCCGAGGCCATTGATATAATCGGCCTTAGGTAGGTAGGTAGGTGTATGTGGCTGTCATTGATGCTTCAGTGACCCACTTCGGCCAAAATTGGAGGCCTTTTGTGATACCACTCGCGTTGCGTTCATTCCCCTTTGCTGAACCATTTAGAGCTCTTGACAAATCTCGTTAAGCATCTTAGGTCTATAACACCTAATTCTACGAGGTCTCCAAAAAGTGGTACCCCTAAAAAACGTAGTCTGCTGCTTGCTAGCTCTGGACAATTGTATAGAAGATGATGAACAGTTTGCTCCTCTTCATAATTTTTGCAGCTTCTCCAACATTTGTGAAAGGGTACTCCGAGACGCCCCGCGAGGTTGCCTATGAGGCAGTGCCTTGTAAGGGCTCAAATTACTTGAGATATATCTTCTCGTTTACAGACTGCGCGACCGTTTACGATCCCATCTGGGCCAAGTTTGCCTAGAGATCCTACAAGTCGTAGTTTGTGCCCAGCTGTCATTTGCACGAGCATAAGCATTTTCTTTTAGCAGCAGCCTGCAAGTACCAAAGGGCATACCAATGCGTTTTTTACCAGGAAGAATCTGCTTGGTTGTCCCTTCCCTCGCAAGTTCAACCGCTAAACCTTCGATGTCCCTGTGGCCTGGAACCTAAATGAGGTTAAGTCTCTTCTGCTTAGCCATTTCCTGAAGAGATCGGCGGCAATCCAGCACAATCATTGAGTATATAGCAGCTGAGCTCACAGCTCTTATTGCCGCTTGGCTATCACTAAATATAAATACGTTTTTGCGTTTTAAAACGGTTTGCAACCTGTCCATAGCCTCCTTAATGGCATAAACTTTAGCTTGAAAAATGCTACCGTGGTCCGGCAGCTTAGTTCCTTTAGGTTTAAACGAATACCATTTAGTTCCGGCGGAATTAACTCTGGTTTCTTATATTTCTTAGTGAAGAGTACCAACTCCACTTTTTCCGAGTTGACGCTAAGACCACATCGCGTGGACCAGTTCCCTACAGCGCGGAGTGTTCCTTGCATCAAGTCACACAAGGTCTGCGGGAACTTGCTCATGTATGGTATGGCGATGTCATCTTCATAAGCGACAACCCTGGCGGCATCCCATTCCGTCTCTCGAAAGAGGGAATTTACAGTAAGATTCCAGGGTAGAGGTGAGAGTACACCACCCTGCGGCGTTCCGCGAGACACATGCCTCGAAACGCGGTTTGCGCCGACTTCTGCTGTCATCTTTCTACCTAAGAGCATTTGCTCTATAAATTCAACCAGGGAGTTCTCTACATCAAGCCCTCTTAAGGCCTGAGTTATGGCCTCCGGATTAATGTTAAAAGCTCCCTCAATGTCAAGAAAAGCTACAAGACAAAATTCCCTGTAACTGAAAGACCTCTCAATATAGCTGACTAGGGAATGCAGCGCAGTGTCCGTGGACCTTCCCTTTAGGTAAGCATGTTGGTTATTTGACAAAAGTCCCTTGTCGATTGTGAAAGAGAGGTGGTTACTAATCAGTCTCTCTAGAGGTTTGAGAACAAAGGATGACAGGCTTATTGGCCTGAGATCCTTCGCGTTCGTATGTGATACTTTTTCGGCCGAAGGGGGACACTCTACTTCCCTTGATTGTAAGTTTCCAGGAAAATGCGTGTCGAGAAGCAGCTCGACCGTTGAAGCCGTCCAGGAGCCATCCTGTCTCTGTAAGGATCCGATCGCGTTTGTTGTGCCCGACAGAATTCTTCTTAGTCTGGCAGTTTCGTTGACGCCTTCAATGCCAGTACAAAAATTCCTCCATGAGGACCTTTTCGCTTCACGTACGGATTTTTTATAGGCCCGTAGGAGCTGCTTATAGGTCTACCATTCAAGCTCCTGACTTAGCCTTTTCGCCCTGTTTAACTGCCTCCGGCAATCTTTGCGCAGCGAGTCTAAGTCGCGGGACCACCAGTGTGGCCTACGCTTTCGCTAACGGTTTTTAGTCAGGGCAGGCTCTGGTCAGGGCTCGCGAGCAGCTCGCAGTAAAACAGTCCACCATGTCTTCCAGTTTATCAATGGTTTTGGGCTCTACCGGTACTGGATGTGGTAGGTTTCTTTCGAGAATTTCATTATAGAAAAGCCAGTCCGTGTTCCTCAGGTTCTTACTAACCTTCGGAGCACTGGTGAACAGATCTAGAGTTGTCTCAATGTATCTATGGTCTGAAAAGAAGTGGCCATCAAGAACCTTCCAATTGGTTATCATATCATATAGCTTTTCAATACACAAAGGTCTATGACCTCCTTTCGATTTTTAACAATAAAAGTGAGCTCTGTACCCCTATTGCATATAACTAAGTTAGTAGTTAAGAGGTAATTAAAAAGAGAGTCACCTCGATTGTTAACGTCGGTGCTACCCCACTGTGCGTGGTGGGCGTTAGCGTAGTAGGCACGCTGCGCGTCACCACGGTACACTCGCAGGGTCACCTCGTCAAGGCCTTAGTAAACACGGCCCTGTCTCTTCTCCAGGATCTCTAGGTAGTCCTTGTTTAGAGACAGGACCACTTGCCTTGACGGCCCATCCGGCTCCTCTACTCGCAGGACCATCCAGTCGCCAGTAGGTATTGTTGGGTTCATCACCTGGAGCAATTTCAAGATGTTCTCTGGTGATGACGTTGTCACAGGCACCCACGCCTTTGCTCTAGGTCTGACTGGAATATCTTTCCAGTCGACAACCGCCAGCTTCGCTCCGGGGTATACAGTCATCAGCCTTAACAACCGCGCATTTAGTTCTGCCTTCTCCAAACTGGATAGAGAAGCGAAGCGAATGGGTCTTGAGGTGAACAAGGGCAAGACGAAGTATCTCCTGTCATCAAATAGACAGTCGACACATACACAACTGGGATCTAACATCACTGTTGAAAGTTATAACTTTAAAAAGGTAGAGGACTTCGTTTACTTAGGAACCAGCATTAACACCAATAACAGCGACTGCCTTGAAATCCAACGAAGAGTCTCTCTTGGCAACAAGTGCTACTTCGGACTTAATAGACAATTGCACAGTCAAGTCCTCTCTCGACGGACAAACACTACACTCTATAAATCTGTCATTATGCCCATCCTATTGTATGACGCAGGAGCATGGACGATGAAGATAGTTGATGAGAGGGCTCTTGGAGTGTTCGAAAAAAAGATTCTTCGTAAGATTTATGGTCCTTTACGTCTTTACGATGGCGAATAGCGCAGACGATGAAACGATGAGTAGTACTAGCTCGTTGGCTAGGTGATGTTGTTCGAGTGGAAGAAAGCGCTTCAGCCCTGAAAGTTTTCGAGTGGTAGCCGTTGAAGGTAGCAGAGGAAAAAGGGAGGCCTCCTCTGGAAAAATCAAGCCTCCTCTGGAAATAACTAGCGTGTCTTGCTGAGCCTGGCCAAAATCGCCTAGGCGGTCATTACCGCAAAAAAACTTTATTAAATCATCGCAACAGCTAATGCAATAGTTTAGGTAATTAAAGCATGGTTCAGTAAAGACGGGTCTATATGAGCAGAACAGAACCCTAAGTCCGCTTGAAAACCCTTGAATACGCTCAAGACAAAACATCAGAAACGGTGACCTCTTTATCTCAAATAATGATCAACGTGAGAACAATAATAGACGAAATTTGATGTTCCTCATGCAAAAATTTTAATACGTACGGAATAAAGTGCGCATTGAATTATCGATGTCAATCTATTTTTGTCTTTTTTCGCTGCCAGCAACCGTCTGATTTTTTTTTATACAAATATGTACAGTGAAACCTCCCACAACCGGACACTGACGGTTCCACAATTTTTGTCCGCTTATGGGGGTGGACGAATAAAAATTAGAATACAATTTTTACACACACTTATTCTTAAATAAAATAGATTTCTTGGTAATTTAATTAACATATTTCATTTTTATTGTGAGATATATCATAGGTACAATAAATGCGTTTGTGTATGTATGTTTTCAATTACATATTAATTTATGCTTGAGTTCTCAAAAATTCTTTTACCGTAGTCTGTTTTATAAAACAGTTTTCAAGATGACTTTTCAAAGCTTTGGCGTACTGGAATCCAGCAACGTCGTCACTAACGAATTCTTTTAATACGGCGTAGTTGTTCTAATGCTTCAGAATGTGATTTAATTTGACCCGCATCCTGGACACATACTTCATGTAAGTCTGCGGTTTCTCCATCAGATAACTCCTCGGAACATTTTCGTCAATGACAATGTCAATAATATTGTCTTCTGTACTAACAATTTCGTTCATTAACAAAAAGTCGAAATTTCGCTCGTAAGTTTTTTTAAAACCGGCATTTGAAAAACAGTTTTTAATTGTTTCTGTCGGTACGTTGTCTCATGCAGCCTTAATAAAATAAATAGCCTCCAAAATGTCAAAGGTTTTTGAAAGTTTGTTCATTGGAATGTCTCCCACTCTTGTTCAAATATGTTTGATAATATTGAATCTGTAGTGACATTTAAAATTCTGTATAATGCCCTGATCGAGGGGCTGACAAACGGATGTTGTATAAGCAGGTAAAAATAACAACTTTATGTTATTTAGTTTAATATCTCGAGGGCGAGTTGTGGCATTGTCCAAAAATAATAAAACTTTTCTCTTCTGAGAGCCCATTTTTTTCAAACGATTGTAGCCACTCACACTTTACTTCACAAGACATCCTACCTTTCGTATTTGACTTCCATTCCACCGGCAGGTTTCTTACATCGCTTTTTTTTAAATGCGCGTGGACATGTTTCTTTTCAGTTCACTATGGGCTTTTCTTTATCTTCAGTCATATTGGCACACAATACCACTGTTAGTCTTTCCTTCGATAACTTACCGCCAATGCAATTTGCGTTCTTCAAGGCATGAGTTTTCTTTGGCAAAGCACGGAAAAAAGTCCAGTTTCATCGGCGTTGAAAATATTTTCTGGTCTGTAGCCCAATAACATGTCTGGTAGCTTTTGCTTGAATTGATTTACATCCTCGGGATTAACCTCAGCAGATTCATTTATAATAGGACCCGACACTGGTATATTTAGGCTTCTGGCTTTGACAAACCACTCAAAACACATGCTGTTCATTTTTGAGCCATTAACATTTAAGAAGCTTTTATTTTTATTTATGTTATCACCACTCAACCATCTTCCTTTTCTTTCACAATAGTGGCAGCTAGGGTTTTTCCAATATCGATCTTTAAAAGCAAACGAATAACATTTAAGAAACTTACACTAATAACACTAACCTTTTTCCCATAGCACGAACAGATACATTTTATTTATCTATCACATTTAAAATTTCCATTTTTTCTTTAATAGAAAGTATTTTCGTTTTTTGTGGCATGTTCTCACGTTCGAATAATTAACATGACGTAAACGTTTTGCAAATGCAAATCAAATCATTCACAATTTTTGATCTTTTCAAGCTTAAAGCTACAAATTGTTGCACTAGATCCCGTTACATGTTAACATGTTTATGCTCGTCCTCAATTTTTTTTAGCGTGTTGATGTGCGTACATAGGCTGTGTGTATATATGTATATACATATTACTCGTATATATAGTAGAATTCGGCTGTCCGGTCAAGTTATTCTTCATTTTATTTCAATTATTGATCTCGTTGTCCGCAAATAAGAGTTTCGCTTCCGCTTATCAGAGTTTTTTACTGTTTTCTTAAAATTTTTATTTAGTAATTTATTTTTCTTGTCCGTTATCGAGAGGTCCGCGTCCGCTTGCGAGAGGTAATAAAACTAAAAAATAGCAAAAAAAAAAGTGTCCGTGTCCGGTCATTAGAGTGCCCGGTTGTTAGAGTGGAGTTTGTTCTGTGGTGCGTTTCTGTAACCCATTTCGATCGATGTTCTCGACTCATATTCTCGATTTGACGTCACTCTCACTCAATGTGTTTCTGTAAAATAATTACTCGATTCAATCGATAGTCAGCTGATATGTTCCATTCCATTTCAGTAGGAATGCTCGATTGAATGTGTTTCTGTAACCAAATTGAATGAAATACTGTCGATTGGTTTTCTCACTTCCATTTGAGGTGATGACAAAAAAATTTTTCGTTAAATTCAAAATGGAATTAGTTGAATTTAAAGCAAATGTAAGTATATTTTTGTTAATATATTATATATGAATAGTTAAAAAAGATTTGATGCATTTTCTTTACAGAGAAGTACGTCGGGGCGTGTTACGAATGGCTAAAAGAGGCGGTTACTGCACTTAATGCAGCAGCACCGCAACGTTGGAAGGGGCCAATTTATGAAACCAAACGCGAGGAAGGAGCACGAAGAGGTTTGGGCTGCCGTCGCTGCTGAATTAAATGCATTGGGAGGGTCCCACAAGTCCCCTAATCAGTGGAAAAAGGTAAAACTAAAATATTCTTGTGTATAGCATTACAATTTACATATGTGTGTTGGTTTTTTTTAGTGTTGGATAGACTGGAAATCGGCAGTCAAGAAGCTGCACAATGTCCACAGAGCGGTCGCCAGACGATTTATTTATTAATAAGAATTAAATATTTGTGCACACATTTCTATAATGCTTACTTTTCTCAATAATAGTTTCTCAAACATGAAGTTGTCAGTCCGATTCGATAGATTTCTTGTCGATTGGCGTTCCATTTCTCTCACTGTTTCATATTTTGTCGACTTATGCTTACAGAAACACTCGTTCTCGATCAATCGACTAATTTGGATCGAATCGAAATGACGTCACTATAATCGAGTATATTGTCGATTCCTTACAGAAACGCACTACTGAAAACGCAACGTGAAACTTGGTTCCTGAATTTTTGTCCGGTTAAGAGAGGTGTCTGCTTATTTGAGAAGTCCGCCATTAGAGGTTTCACTGTATATCTGAAAAACGATTATCCCCTAAATTGGAAAACACTGAATTTATATATCCACTGCGTTTAGAAAACACTTGATTTATATATCTACTAAATTGGAAAACACTCAATTTATATATCTACCAAATTGGAAAACACTGAATTTATATATCTACTAAATTGGAAACCGCTGAATTTATACATATATCTACTTAATTGGTAAGCACTGAATTTATTTATGCAAAAATTAGAAACCCTGAATTTACAAATCCAAAAATTTACCAGCAATTAAAAAACACTAAACACTAAAAAATGCAGTCAAAAAATTCGTCGCCATATAGAAACTATCACAAAATCTGAGTTTTACAACCTCAAATATTTACTATATCTACAAATACTTTCCTAAACCAAATGCGAAGTATAGTGACAAAAGCTAATAAAAAACAGCGAAGGAAACGAACTGCTTGGTTGCTATGCTAATAAAGCCTCCAACAGAAACGCCGCATAATAGCGTAAGCACGAGAGGGAACGCTCACAAAGCTAAACAGAATGACAGCGGTTGATAGAGGGTTGGCCAAGGCACATGAAACAGGTAGCAGCGTGCGAGAGAAACCAAAATCAAAAAAAAATTTTGTTGCAAATGTACTAATGCCCAAAAATTAAAAATTTAACTAAATATATATACATAAGTTTGAGAAACTGTCGTAAAGTTTTGAACCTTTTATTTAGAACTTTAAAACAACTCAGGGTATGCAATTTTATAGCCCAATAATTATAGTGTAATAAACCGTTAATATTTAACAATTTTTGAAAACTTGGTTTTAAAAACTTTTTTGTACAACGCAAATATTTAGAAAATATAAAATGGGCAAAAATTTGTATAAATTATTTTTATTAATTAAAGCAAATTCATTACTATTTAAACGATATATTTTAAAATTTTTAAATCTAAATACATAAAAAGTATTATGCATACATTTTCAATAAAATTCAAATTGAAATTGGTTGCCACTAATGGTTACTTACTTTTAGTAATTTTTATTTAGCATACACATCATATACGTAGTTCGATCTTCTACAGAAACCATGTTAAAATTTAAAAAAATTCACAATATTTTCATAAAAAATTTAAAACACTTTAGTCAGGGTTTTTAGAAATTTTGTATTATATGCAACGTTTGGATGGCGATTTATTTCAATAAAATAAATAAAGCAAATAAGAAAAAATATGAAAGTAAAATAATGTACAATAAAATAAAATAAAAAACTAAAATTTCTAACTACAAAATGTTATAATTTTTTTTTTAACTTAATTTAATATTTTATTTTATCTATGTACATGATTTAAAAATATAAGATAGGATAGATTTAGTAAAATAAAAGAATGCTTTAAAAACAAACAAAAACTACAAGTTAATGGTCCCGGCTAGGAATCGAACCAACAACTTATCAATTTTATATATGCATCGAGAAAAAAGTATATTTGCGGCTCGTTGCTAGACAATCAAGGCTACAACATTACAATCGTCAACGTTATCAAAACGCTCATTTAGTCTAAATCAGTAATTGGCATTCTCATACATGCGAACAATTCCTTTTATTAAAGTGTGTTTTCCCTTTGACCCATACACGTACTCAGAGAGCGCAGAGTGAGCTATGGCCTACCTACCACTGATCTAAAACATGCTGAAATCATTGAGAGAAATACCTTTTTCCATGTGTTTCTTTACTATTTTTTATAAAATGAAGAAGAGAGCAACACAGGCTATGCTAAAGCTAAAAGTACTTAGCTTTATTAAATGCGGTATTGCGTTGATTCGTTTATGTGCTAAGAGCGTTAAGAAACTTGCTGTTTGTTACATACCTTACCTCCACCTACAGAACGCGCCAATACACAGCTGAGCAGGAGGAAAACAGATTTTTTCTATGAAGTTAACCAAACTCGCACAGTTAACCAGATTCATGGCAACAAGAAGCTTGTACTTCATTATTAATAACTTTTTTTGTAGTACTACTTTCTTTTTCAATATGAAATTTAACTTTTTTTTATTTATTTAGGTCATTAAAAGATGTACATATGTTACATTCTCAAATGAGAAGTTGATCAGGCTTCTTGAGATGTGTTCTCTTTGTTAATGCGTATACCGGTATTCTTATTTTCTTATTCTAATTAATTGACTTTAATATTTTTTTTTTAATTTTTCGCTCTTGCTCCTTGTTATAATCATTGATTTGAGTATGTGCCTGTCTATCTTGATGCGTGATAATGAACCTGCATTGGTGTTTATCCAAAGAACATAAATATAAAAGAAGAGTCAACACGTTATGATTAGCAGCGAGTGAATCTCCATGGGCGCGCATTCTCACTCTAGCCAATCAAAAAATTAATTTCAGCAAAAGAGAAATCACGCCCCTGGAGATTCACTCGCTGCTTATCATAACGTATTGTCTTCTTGTGTATTTATGATACCAAACGAGGTTTCAGACGTGGTGACTGTTTGTCGTCGTGCGATTTCTGTAAGCTAATGCTGGACAGGCACCATCTTTTATAAGAGTGTGCAATTGCTGGCGTACGCCGAGGCCATTGATATAATCGGCCTTAGGTAGGTAGGTGTTTGTGGCTGTCATTGATGCTTCAGTGACCCACTTCGGCCAAAATTGGAGGCCCTTTGTGATACCACTCGCGTTGCGTTCATTCCCCTTTGCTGAACCACTTAGAGCTCTTGACAAATCTCGTCAAGCATTTTAGGTCTATAACACCTAATTCTACGAGGTCTCCAAAAAGTGGTACCCCTAAAAAACGTAGTCTGCTTCTTGCTAGCTCTGGACAATTGTATAGAAGATGAAGAACAGTTTGGTCCTCTTCATAATTTTTGCAGCTTCTCCAACATCTGTGAAAGGGTACTCCGAGACGCCCCGCGAGGTTGCCTATGAGGCAGTGCCTTGTAAGGGCTCAAATTACTTGAGATATATCTTCTCGTTTACAGACTGCGCGACCGTTTACGATCCCATCTGGGCCAAGTTTGCCTAGAGATCCTACAAGTCGTAGTTTGTGCCCAGCTGTCATTTGCACGAGCATAAGCATTTTCTTTTAGCAGCAGCCTGCAAGTACCAAAGGGCATACCAATGCGTTTTTTACCAGGAAGAATCTGCTTGGTTGTCCCTTCCCTCGCAAGTTCAACCGCTAAACCTTCGATGTCCCTGTGGCCTGGAACCTAAATGAGGTTAAGTCTCTTCTGCTTAGCCATTTCCTGAAGAGATCGGCGGCAATCCAGCACAATCTTTGAGTATATAGCAGCTGAGCTCACAACTCTTATTGCCGCTTGGCTATCACTAAATATAAATACGTTTTTGCGTTTTAAAACGGTTTGCAACCTGTCCATAGCCTCCTTAATGGCGTACACTTTAGCTTGAAAAATGCTACCGTGGTCCGGCAGCTTAGTTCCTTTAGGTTTAAACGAATACCATTTAGTTCCGGCGGAATTAACTCTGGTTTCTTATATTTCTTAGTGAAGAGTACCAACTCCACTTTTTCCGAGTTGACGCTAAGACCACATCGCGTGGACCAGTTCCCTACAGCGCGGAGTGTTCCTTGCATCAAGTCACACAAGGTCTGCGGGAACTTGCCCATGTATGGTATGGCGATGTCATCTTCATAAGCGACAACCCTGGCGGCATCCCATTCCGTCTCTCGAAAGAGGGAATTTACAGTAAGATTCCAGGGTAGAGGTGAGAGTACACCACACTGCGGCGTTCCGCGAGACACATGCCTCGAAACGCGGTTTGCGCCGACTTCTGCTGTCATCTTTCTACCTAAGAGCATTTGCTCTATAAATTCAACCAGGGAGTTCTCTACATCAAGTCCTCTTAAGGCCTGAGTTATGGCCTCCGGATTAATATTAAAAGCTCCCTCAATGTCAAGAAAAGCTACAAGACAAAATTCCCCGTACCTGAAAGATCTCTCAATATAGCTGACTAGGGAATGCAGCGCAGTGTCCGTGGACCTTCCCTTTAGGTAAGCATGTTGGTTATTTGACAAAAGTCCCTTGTCGATTGTGAAAGAGAGGTGGTTACTAATCAGTCTCTCTAGAGTTTTGAGAACAAAGGATGACAGGCTTATTGGCCTGAGATCCTTCGCGTTCGTATGTGATACTTTTTCGGCCGAAGGGGGACACTCTACTTCCCTTGATTGTAAGTTTCCAGGAAAATGCGTGTCGAGAAGCAGCTCGACCGTTGAAGCCGTCCAGGAGCCATCCTGTCTCTGTAAGGATCCGATCGCGTTTGTTGTGCCCGACAGAATTTTTCTTAGTCTGGCAGTTTCGTTGACGCCTTCAATGCCAGTACAAAAATTCCTCCATGAGGACCTTTTCGCTTCACGTACGGATTTTTTATAGGCCCGTAGGAGATGCTTATAGGTCTGCCATTCAAGCTCCTGACTTAGCCTTTTCGCCCTGTTTAACTGCCTCCGGCAATCTTTGCGCAGCGAGTCTAAGTCGCGGGACCACCAGTGTGGCCTACGCTTTCGCTAACGGTTTTTAGTCAGGGCAGGCTCTGGCCAGGGCTCGCGAGCAGCTCGCAGTAAAATAGGTCTCCATGTCTTCCAGTTTATCAATGGTTTTGGGCTCTACCGGTACTGGATGTGGTAGGTTTCTTTAGAGAATTTCATTATAGAAAAGCCAGTCCGTGTTCCTCAGGTTCTTACTAACCTTCGGAGCACTGGTGAACAGATCTAGAGTTGTCTCAATGTATCTATGGTCTGAAAAGAAGTGGCCATCAAGAACCTTCCAATTGGTTATCATATCATATAGCTTTTCAATACACAAAGTGAGGTCTATGACCTCCTTTCGATTTTTAACAATAAAAGTGAGCTCTGTACCCCTATTGCATATAACTAAGTTAGTAGTTAAGAGGTAATTAAAAAGAGAGTCACCTCGATTGTTAACGTCGGTGCTACCCCACTGTGCGTGGTGGGCGTTAGCGTAGTAGGCACGCTGCGCGTCACCACGGTACACTCGCAGGGTCACCTCGTCAAGGCCTTAGTAAACACGGCCCTGTCTCTTCTCCAGGATCTCTAGGTAGTCCTTGTTTAGAGACAGGACCACTTGCCTTGACGGCCCATCCGGCTCCTCTACTCGCAGGACCATCCAGTCGCCAGTAGGTATTGTTGGGTTCATCACCTGGAGCAATTTCAAGATGTTCTCTGGTGATGACGTTGTCACAGGCACCCACGCCCTTGCTCTAGGTCTGACTGGAATATCTTTCCAGTCGACAACCGCCAGCTTCGCTCCGGGGTATACAGTCATCAGCCTTAACAACCGCGCATTTAGTTCTGCCTTCTCCAAACTGGATAGAGAAGCGAAGCGAATGGGTCTTGAGGTGAACAAGGGCAAGACGAAGTATCTCCTGTCATCAAATAGACAGTCGACACATACACAACTGGGATCTAACATCACTGTTGAAAGTTATAACTTTAAAAAGGTAGAGGACTTCGTTTACTTAGGAACCAGCATTAACACCAATAACAGCGACTGCCTTGAAATCCAACGAAGAGTCTCTCTTGGCAACAAGTGCTACTTCGGACTTAATAGACAATTGCACAGTCAAGTCCTCTCTCGACGGACAAACACTACACTCTATAAATCTGTCATTATGCCCATCCTATTGTATGACGCAGGAGCATGGACGATGAAGATAGTTGATGAGAGGGCTCTTGGAGTGTTCGAAAAAAAGATTCTTCGTAAGATTTATGGTCCTTTACGTCTTTACGATGGCGAATAGCGCAGACGATGAAACGATGAGTAGTACTAGCTCGTTGGCTAGGTGATGTTGTTCGAGTGGAAGAAAGCGCTTCAGCCCTGAAAGTTTTCGAGTGGTAGCCGTTGAAGGTAGCAGAGGAAAAAGGGAGGCCTCCTCTGGAAAAATCAAGCCTCCTCTGGAAATAACTAGCGTGTCTTGCTGAGCCTGGCCAAAATCGCCTAGGCGGTCATTACCGCAAAAAAACTTTATTAAATCATCGCAACAGCTAATGCAATAGTTTAGGTAATTAAAGCATGGTTCAGTAAAGACGGGTCTATATGAGCAGAACAGAACCCTAAGTCCGCTTGAAAACCCTTGAATACGCTCAAGACAAAACATCAGAAACGGTGACCTCTTTATCTCAAATAATGATCAACGTGAGAACAATAATAGACGAAATTTGATGTTCCTCATGCAAAAATTTTAATACGTACGGAATAAAGTGCGCATTGAATTATCGATGTCAATCTATTTTTGTCTTTTTTCGCTGCCAGCAACCGTCTGATTTTTTTTTATACAAATATGTACAGTGAAACCTCCCACAACCGGACACTGACGGTTCCACAATTTTTGTCCGCTTATGGGGGTGGACGAATAAAAATTAGAATACAATTTTTACACACACTTATTCTTAAATAAAATAGATTTCTTGGTAATTTAATTAACATATTTCATTTTTATTGTGAGATATATCATAGGTACAATAAATGCGTTTGTGTATGTATGTTTTCAATTACATATTAATTTATGCTTGAGTTCTCAAAAATTCTTTTACCGTAGTCTGTTTTATAAAACAGTTTTCAAGATGACTTTTCAAAGCTTTGGCGTACTGGAATCCAGCAACGTCGTCACTAACGAATTCTTTTAATACGGCGTAGTTGTTCTAATGCTTCAGAATGTGATTTAATTTGACCCGCATCCTGGACACATACTTCATGTAAGTCTGCGGTTTCTCCATCAGATAACTCCTCGGAACATTTTCGTCAATGACAATGTCAATAATATTGTCTTCTGTACTAACAATTTCGTTCATTAACAAAAAGTCGAAATTTCGCTCGTAAGTTTTTTTAAAACCGGCATTTGAAAAACAGTTTTTAATTGTTTCTGTCGGTACGTTGTCTCATGCAGCCTTAATAAAATAAATAGCCTCCAAAATGTCAAAGGTTTTTGAAAGTTTGTTCATTGGAATGTCTCCCACTCTTGTTCAAATATGTTTGATAATATTGAATCTGTAGTGACATTTAAAATTCTGTATAATGCCCTGATCGAGGGGCTGACAAACGGATGTTGTATAAGCAGGTAAAAATAACAACTTTATGTTATTTAGTTTAATATCTCGAGGGCGAGTTGTGGCATTGTCCAAAAATAATAAAACTTTTCTCTTCTGAGAGCCCATTTTTTTCAAACGATTGTAGCCACTCACACTTTACTTCACAAGACATCCTACCTTTCGTATTTGACTTCCATTCCACCGGCAGGTTTCTTACATCGCTTTTTTTTAAATGCGCGTGGACATGTTTCTTTTCAGTTCACTATGGGCTTTTCTTTATCTTCAGTCATATTGGCACACAATACCACTGTTAGTCTTTCCTTCGATAACTTACCGCCAATGCAATTTGCGTTCTTCAAGGCATGAGTTTTCTTTGGCAAAGCACGGAAAAAAGTCCAGTTTCATCGGCGTTGAAAATATTTTCTGGTCTGTAGCCCAATAACATGTCTGGTAGCTTTTGCTTGAATTGATTTACATCCTCGGGATTAACCTCAGCAGATTCATTTATAATAGGACCCGACACTGGTATATTTAGGCTTCTGGCTTTGACAAACCACTCAAAACACATGCTGTTCATTTTTGAGCCATTAACATTTAAGAAGCTTTTATTTTTATTTATGTTATCACCACTCAACCATCTTCCTTTTCTTTCACAATAGTGGCAGCTAGGGTTTTTCCAATATCGATCTTTAAAAGCAAACGAATAACATTTAAGAAACTTACACTAATAACACTAACCTTTTTCCCATAGCACGAACAGATACATTTTATTTATCTATCACATTTAAAATTTCCATTTTTTCTTTATTAGAAAGTATTTTCGTTTTTTGTGGCATGTTCTCACGTTCGAATAATTAACATGACGTAAACGTTTTGCAAATGCAAATCAAATCATTCACAATTTTTGATCTTTTCAAGCTTAAAGCTACAAATTGTTGCACTAGATCCCGTTACATGTTAACATGTTTATGCTCGTCCTCAATTTTTTTTAGCGTGTTGATGTGCGTACATAGGCTGTGTGTATATATGTATATACATATTACTCGTATATATAGTAGAATTCGGCTGTCCGGTCAAGTTATTCTTCATTTTATTTCAATTATTGATCTCGTTGTCCGCAAATAAGAGTTTCGCTTCCGCTTATCAGAGTTTTTTACTGTTTTCTTAAAATTTTTATTTAGTAATTTATTTTTCTTGTCCGTTATCGAGAGGTCCGCGTCCGCTTGCGAGAGGTAATAAAACTAAAAAATAGCAAAAAAAAAAAAGTGTCCGTGTCCGGTCATTAGAGTGCCCGGTTGTTAGAGTGGAGTTTGTTCTGTAGTGCGTTTCTGTAACCCATTTCGATCGATGTTCTCGACTCATATTCTCGATTTGACGTCACTCTCACTCAATGTGTTTCTGTAAAATAATTACTCGATTCAATCGATAGTCAGCTGATATGTTCCATTCCATTTCAGTAGGAATGCTCGATTGAATGTGTTTCTGTAACCAAATTGAATGAAATACTGTCGATTGGTTTTCTCACTTCCATTTGAGGTGATGACAAAAAAATTTTTCGTTAAATTCAAAATGGAATTAGTTGAATTTAAAGCAAATGTAAGTATATTTTTGTTAATATATTATATATGAATAGTTAAAAAAGATTTGATGCATTTTCTTTACAGAGAAGTACGTCGGGGCGTGTTACGAATGGCTAAAAGAGGCGGTTACTGCACTTAATGCAGCAGCACCGCAACGTTGGAAGGGGCCAATTTATGAAACCAAACGCGAGGAAGGAGCACGAAGAGGTTTGGGCTGCCGTCGCTGCTGAATTAAATGCATTGGGAGGGTCCCACAAGTCCCCTAATCAGTGGAAAAAGGTAAAACTAAAATATTCTTGTGTATAGCATTACAATTTACATATGTGTGTTGGTTTTTTTTAGTGTTGGATAGACTGGAAATCGGCAGTCAAGAAGCTGCACAATGTCCACAGAGCGGTCGCCAGACGATTTATTTATTAATAAGAATTAAATATTTGTGCACACATTTCTATAATGCTTACTTTTCTCAATAATAGTTTCTCAAACATGAAGTTGTCAGTCCGATTCGATAGATTTCTTGTCGATTGGCGTTCCATTTCTCTCACTGTTTCATATTTTGTCGACTTATGCTTACAGAAACACTCGTTCTCGATCAATCGACTAATTTGGATCGAATCGAAATGACGTCACTATAATCGAGTATATTGTCGATTCCTTACAGAAACGCACTACTGAAAACGCAACGTGAAACTTGGTTCCTGAATTTTTGTCCGGTTAAGAGAGGTGTCTGCTTATTTGAGAAGTCCGCCATTAGAGGTTTCACTGTATATCTGAAAAACGATTATCCCCTAAATTGGAAAACACTGAATTTATATATCCACTGCGTTTAGAAAACACTTGATTTATATATCTACTAAATTGGAAAACACTCAATTTATATATCTACCAAATTGGAAAACACTGAATTTATATATCTACTAAATTGGAAACCGCTGAATTTATACATATATCTACTTAATTGGTAAGCACTGAATTTATTTATGCAAAAATTAGAAACCCTGAATTTACAAATCCAAAAATTTACCAGCAATTAAAAAACACTAAACACTAAAAAATGCAGTCAAAAAATTCGTCGCCATATAGAAACTATCACAAAATCTGAGTTTTACAACCTCAAATATTTACTATATCTACAAATACTTTCCTAAACCAAATGCGAAGTATAGTGACAAAAGCTAATAAAAAACAGCGAAGGAAACGAACTGCTTGGTTGCTATGCTAATAAAGCCTCCAACAGAAACGCCGCATAATAGCGTAAGCACGAGAGGGAACGCTCACAAAGCTAAACAGAATGACAGCGGTTGATAGAGGGTTGGCCAAGGCACATGAAACAGGTAGCAGCGTGCGAGAGAAACCAAAATCAAAAAAAAATTTTGTTGCAAATGTACTAATGCCCAAAAATTAAAAATTTAACTAAATATATATAAGTTTGAGAAACTGTCGTAAAGTTTTGAACCTTTTATTTAGAACTTTAAAACAACTCAGGGTATGCAATTTTATAGCCCAATAATTATAGTGTAATAAACCGTTAATATTTAACAATTTTTGAAAACTTGGTTTTAAAAACTTTTTTGTACAACGCAAATATTTAGAAAATATAAAATGGGCAAAAATTTGTATAAATTATTTTTATTAATTAAAGCAAATTCATTACTATTTAAACGATATATTTTAAAATTTTTAAATCTAAATACATAAAAAGTATTATGCATACATTTTCAATAAAATTCAAATTGAAATTGGTTGCCACTAATGGTTACTTACTTTTAGTAATTTTTATTTAGCATACACATCATATACGTAGTTCGATCTTCTACAGAAACCATGTTAAAATTTAAAAAAATTCACAATATTTTCATAAAAAATTTAAAACACTTTAGTCAGGGTTTTTAGAAATTTTGTATTATATGCAACGTTTGGATGGCGATTTATTTCAATAAAATAAATAAAGAAAATAAGAAAAAATATGAAAGTAAAATAATGTACAATAAAATAAAATAAAAAACTAAAATTTCTAACTACAAAATGTTATAATTTTTTTTTAACTTAATTTAATATTTTATTTTATCTATGTACATGATTTAAAAATATAAGATAGGATAGATTTAGTAAAATAAAAGAATGCTTTAAAAACAAACAAAAACTACAAGTTAATGGTCCCGGCTAGGAATCGAACCAACAACTTATCAATTTTATATATGCATCGAGAAAAAAGTATATTTGCGGCTCGTTGCTAGACAATCAAGGCTACAACATTACAATCGTCAACGTTATCAAAACGCTCATTTAGTCTAAATCAGTAATTGGCATTCTCATACATGCGAACAATTCCTTTTATTAAAGTGTGTTTTCCCTTTGACCCATACACGTACTCAGAGAGCGCAGAGTGAGCTATGGCCTACCTACCACTGATCTAAAACATGCTGAAATCATTGAGAGAAATACCTTTTTCCATGTGTTTCTTTACTATTTTTTATAAAATGAAGAAGAGAGCAACACAGGCTATGCTAAAGCTAAAAGTACTTAGCTTTATTAAATGCGGTATTGCGTTGATTCGTTTATGTGCTAAGAGCGTTAAGAAACTTGCTGTTTGTTACATACCTTACCTCCACCTACAGAACGCGCCAATACACAGCTGAGCAGGAGGAAAACAGATTTTTTCTATGAAGTTAACCAAACTCGCACAGTTAACCAGATTCATGGCAACAAGAAGCTTGTACTTCATTATTAATAACTTTTGTTGTAGTACTACTTTCTTTTTCAATATGAAATTTAACTTTTTTTTATTTATTTAGGTCATTAAAAGATGTACATATGTTACATTCTCAAATGAGAAGTTGATCAGGCTTCTTGAGATGTGTTCTCTTTGTTAATGCGTATACCGGTATTCTTATTTTCTTATTCTAATTAATTGACTTTAATATTTTTTTTTTAATTTTTCGCTCTTGCTCCTTGTTATAATCATTGATTTGAGTATGTGCCTGTCTATCTTGATGCGTGATAATGAACCTGCATTGGTGTTTATCCAAAGAACATAAATATAAAAGAAGAGTCAACACGTTATGATTAGCGGCGAGTGAATCTCCATGGGCGCGCATTCTCACTCTAGCCAATCAAAAAATTAATTTCAGCAAAAGAGAAATCACGCCCCTGGAGATTCACTCGCTGCTTATCATAACGTATTGTCTTCTTGTGTATTTATGATACCAAACGAGGTTTCAGACGTGGTGACTGTTTGTCGTCGTGCGATTTCTGTAAGCTAATGCTGGACAGGCACCATCTTTTATAAGAGTGTGCAATTGCTGGCGTACGCCGAGGCCATTGATATAATCGGCCTTAGGTAGGTAGGTAGGTGTATGTGGCTGTCATTGATGCTTCAGTGACCCACTTCGGCCAAAATTGGAGGCCTTTTGTGATACCACTCGCGTTGCGTTCATTCCCCTTTGCTGAACCATTTAGAGCTCTTGACAAATCTCGTTAAGCATCTTAGGTCTATAACACCTAATTCTACGAGGTCTCCAAAAAGTGGTACCCCTAAAAAACGTAGTCTGCTGCTTGCTAGCTCTGGACAATTGTATAGAAGATGATGAACAGTTTGCTCCTCTTCATAATTTTTGCAGCTTCTCCAACATCTGTGAAAGGGTACTCCGAGACGCCCCGCGAGGTTGCCTATGAGGCAGTGCCTTGTAAGGGCTCAAATTACTTGAGATATATCTTCTCGTTTACAGACTGCGAGACCGTTTACGATCTCATCTGGGCCAAGTTTGCCTAGAGATCCTACAAGTCGTAGTTTGTGCCCAGCTGTCATTTGCACGAGCATAAGCATTTTCTTTTAGCAGCAGCCTGCAAGTACCAAAGGGCATAACAATGCGTTTTTTACCAGGAAGAATCTGCTTGGTTGTCCCTTCCCTCGCAAGTTCAACCGCTAAACCTTCGATGTCCCTGTGGCCTGGAACCTAAATGAGGTTAAGTCTCTTCTGCTTAGCCATTTCCTGAAGAGATCGGCGGCAATCCAGCACAATCTTTGAGTATATAGCAGCTGAGCTCACAGCTCTTATTGCCGCTTGGCTATCACTAAATATAAATACGTTTTTGCGTTTTAAAACGGTTTGCAACCTGTCCATAGCCTCCTTAATGGCATAAACTTTAGCTTGAAAAATGCTACCTTTAGGTTTAAACGAATACCATTTAGTTCCGGCGGAATTAACTCTGGTTTCTTATATTTCTTAGTGAAGAGTACCAACTCCACTTTTTCCGAGTTGACGCTAAGACCACATCGCGTGGACCAGTTCCCTACAGCGCGGAGTGTTCCTTGCATCAAGTCACATAAGGTCTGCGGGAACTTTCCCATGTATGGTATGGCGATGTCATCTTCATAAGCGACAACCCTGGCGGCATCCCATTCCGTCTCTCGAAAGAGGGAATTTACAGTAAGATTCCAGGGTAGAGGTGAGAGTACACCACCCTGCGGCGTTCCGCGAGACACATGCCTCGAAACGCGGTTTGCGCCGACTTCTGCTGTCATCTTTCTACCTAAGAGCATTTGCTCTATAAATTCAACCAGGGAGTTCTCTACATCAAGCCCTCTTAAGGCCTGAGTTATGGCCTCCGGATTAATGTTAAAAGCTCCCTCAATGTCAAGAAAAGCTACAAGACAAAATTCCCCGTAACTGAAAGACCTCTCAATATAGCTGACTAGGGAATGCAGCGCAGTGTCCGTGGACCTTCCCTTTAGGTAAGCATGTTGGTTATTTGACAAAAGTCCCTTGTCGATTGTGAAAGTCTCTCTAGAGGTTTGAGAACAAAGGATGACAGGCTTATTGGCCTGAGATCCTTCGCGTTCGTATGTGATACTTTTTCGGCCGAAGGGGGACACTCTACTTCCCTTGATTGTAAGTTTCCAGGAAAATGCGTGTCGAGAAGCAGCTCGACCGTTGAAGCCGTCCAGGAGCCATCCTGTCTCTGTAAGGATCCGATCGCGTTTGTTGTGCCCGACAGAATTCTTCTTAGTCTGGCAGTTTCGTTGACGCCTTCAATGCCAGTACAAAAATTCCTCCATGAGGACTTCGCTTCACGTACGGATTTTTTATAGGCCCGTAGGAGCTGCTTATAGGTCTGCCATTCAAGCTCCTGACTTAGCCTTTTCACCCTGTTTAACTGCCTCCGGCAATCTTTGCGCAGCGAGTCTAAGTCGCGGGACCACCAGTGTGGCCTACGCTTTCGCTAACGGTTTTTAGTCAGGGCAGGCTCTGGCCAGGGCTGGCGAGCAGCTCGCAGTAAAACAGTCCACCATGTCTTCCAGTTTATCAATGGTTTTGGGCTCTACCGGTACTGGATGTGGTAGGTTTCTTTCGAGAATTTCATTATAGAAAAGCCAGTCCGTGTTTCTCAGGTTCTTACTAATCCTTTCGATTTTTAACAATAAAAGTGGGCTCTGAACCCCTATTGCATATAACTAAGTTAGTAGTTAAGAGGTAATTAAAAAGAGAGTCACCTCGATTGTTAACGTCGGACTACCCCACTGTGCGTGGTGGGCGTTAGCGTAGTAGGCACGCTGCGCGTCACCACGGTACACTCGCAGGGTCACCTCGTCAAGGCCTTAGTAAACACGGCCCTGTCTCTTCTCCAGGATCTCTAGGTAGTCCTTGTTTAGAGACAGGACCACTTGCCTTGACGGCCCATCCGGCTCCTCTACTCGCAGGACCATCCAGTCGCCTGTAGGTATTGTTGGGTTCATCACCTGGAGCAATTTCAAGATGTTCTCTGGTGATGACGTTGTCACAGGCACCCACGCCCTTGCTCTAGGTCTGACTGGAATATCTTTCCAGTCGACAACCGCCAGCTTCGCTCCGGGGTATACAGTCATCAGCCTTAACAACCGCGCATTTAGTTCTGCCTTCTCCAAACTGGATAGAGAAGCGAAGGGAATGGGTCTTGAGGTGAACAAGGGCAAGACAAAGTATCTCCTGTCATCAAATAGACAGTCGACACATACACAACTGGGATCTAAGATCACTGTTGAAAGTTATAACTTTGAAAAGGTAGAGGGTTCGTTTACTTAGGAACCAGCATTAGAACCAATAACAGCGAAAGCCTTGAAATCCAACGAAGAGTCTCTCTTGGCAACAAGTGCTACTTCGGACTTAATAGACAATTGCGCAGTCAAGTCCTCTCTCCACGGACAAACACTACACTCTATAAATCTGTCATTATGCCCATCCTATTGTATGACGCAGAAGCATGGACGATGAAGATTCTTCGTAAGATTTATGGTCCTTTACGTCTTTACGATGGCGAATAGCGCAGACGATGAAAAGATGAGTAGTACGAGCTCGTTGGCTAGGTCATGTTGTTCGAGTGGAAGAAAGCGCTTCAGCCCTGAAAGTTTTCGACGTGGTAGCCGTTGAAGGTAGCAGAGGAAAAAGGAAGGCCTCCTTTGGAAAAATCAAGCCTCCTCCGGAAATAACTAGCGTGTCTTGCTGAGCTTGGCCAAAATCGCCTAGGCGGTTGTTGAGCCAATTACATATGTAAGTAAGTAAGTAACAACAGAAGTACTACATGAATTTAATAAGATTTGCCGAAGATATTGCAGTAGTCATTACCGCAAAAAACTTTACTAAATCATCGCAACAGCTAATGCAATAGACAAAACATCAGACACGGTGACCTCTTTATCTCAAATAATGATCAACGTGAGAATACGAAAACAACGGAGCATGTCTGCAGGCGGGATTATAAGTCAATATTCGTATTTCAATGGGAAAAAGGCAACCTATCACCGGGACTTGATCGGGCTTGATTAATGAAGCAGGTTGGTAAGGTATGCAGGCTTACTTTATGAATTTGCTTTTAATTTTTTAAGGCCCAAGTACAAAAGGGGTATACTGTATCTGTGTATGTATCTACATAAGTATATATGTAAGTACAAATTTACTAAAGGATAAGTTCAGTCCGCTTTAATTAAATGTCCGATCTACTTTTTTCGATGCGCATGAAAAGTAACTGAACACCAAGTCAGCTGGGGACGAAAACAGTGACTACGCGCACTTACTGGTTGGCATTACACGGCCAATCCTTGTAACAAAATTTATTTTGTAAACATATTTTGCGGATAGTTCTCAAGAAGGCCTCAATGAATAAAGACTGTAAGGATACGGGCTTTTATCCAAGTGTATGATAATTTCAAAGTCATCCTAAATCAGTACCAAACAACGAAAAACTCACCAACGCCTATAGTACCAGTTCGCAGGCGCCCTTCACGACGAAATCCAAAAGAACAAACTGGACTGATCTAAACGGCAGAGTGGAGGATGGTAGTTTTTGTGTAAGTTAAGAGTGAAATTTTATATAACAATTACGCGAATATTGTAAATGAAAATATTACGAAATTAAAAAGTGAAAATGTTACTTAAATAAGGAATTTTAATTTTAAGAATAAACCTTAAAAAAATTAGTTGATGGAAACTAATATATTCTTATCTTTTTTATTAACGCACTTGCAACCCTTTGTGGTGGAAAAGAGACCATTGCTACAGTGATATAAATGCGTTAGCAATAGTGAAACAACTTATACGTTCGCCAGAGTTGTACTTTTGATAGAAAAAAAGGTTTAAAAGGAATCAAAGAAAACTGTCTTAAGTCAACTTAAACAGCGCGCGCGTTGTCACAACTAAAAATAACGAAATACATTTTTAGCAGAAGCGGAATTAATAAAAGATAAGAAAAATGAAAAAGGGCACTTGCAAAATTGCTTATCTAAAGAAAAAAGGCATTTGAGTGCGATACTAAACGATTTAAAAGAATTATTGAAATGCACTGTGCAGTATGATTGGTGAACAATGATATGTTAATCCATCATACATATATCAAACAACAAGTGTGATAGGTATGGACATCAAATTTGATGGATCAATCGTGATAGGTATCAACAAATTGACTATCACGATACGTCGGAGTAATCAGTTGAGCTATATTTAATATTAGTTTATAAAAGCCGTAAGTGGAAAGAAGATGCAAAGTCACACGTATACATTTGTTTCCATCACTTTTTATCATATGGCATTAAAAACGTGATGGGAATGTTTGATGGACAATTCTATCACCACTGATTACCACGTGATTAATCAAGTGACTATCACTGTTATTGTAGGGAAGTTAGAAGTAGAAGTTAATTGAGAATCAATAACACTGGTTAACACGATTTTTACATATTTAAAGTGGTATTACTTTTTCGATATGGTATCGTTTTGAGATTGTAAAAATCAAATTGGTTTACGATGGTGCAATTTTTTTAATTTTTTAAGATCATTGCCGAATACTTGCCATATTCTAAAACAATATACTTATACCCTTAATTTGAGGCCAAACATGTAAAATTCTTAAAAGAGTTTTAAAGAAAGTTTTACTGCACGCTATCAATGGAATAGGTAAAAAGTTAACGTTTTCTTTTTAATTAAAAAACTTTGACAAAAAATAAATGGAAAAACAACTATCAATATTATTATTTTGCTTTATACATAAAATATTAACGCAAACTTTAATATATTTGAAATTTCTATTGCTGCTCGTATTTGCTGTTGGCATCGATTTAACCCAAAATACTCAAAACAGCAGTTTCCAACGAAATTTTTTTTTCTGCTCAGACTATCATATTTTAATTATTGTTTTATAATTTTTATAAATAACATAATTTTCACTTTAGTAACTTAATAAAAAGATATTTGTTTGTTGCTAACCTTGAAAATATTTTTAATAGTAATCAAACTTCTTTGAACAAAAATGTGTTAAAGTTAAGTTCACAAATAATAAATCAATATGTTTCATATTGTCCTATATTTCGCCAAAAAGTAGCATAGATATTTCGGTACCGAGTATCGAAAGTATTAAATACATTTTAAGTCGGTACCCAGTATTGATCAATACATAAAAATATGGGTTGAAAATTGAAGATATCAACTCAACCCACTCAACTGAATTCAAGTTCAAAGCTGTAACAAATAGTGGTGTTATTTGCGCTTGTGGGATTGCAGCATCTCTTTACCGTTATCACCATTTCACGGGATGGACCAGCATTTGCATTTTATATACAAACATTTCCAGCTCTATCGATAGCCAACATTTAAGAAGGCATATTTAATGGGCCGCAAATAAAATCAATAGAGTGCAATGGGGTACCGTGGTGCTTCTGAATATGCGGTTACAGTACCACACCTGTACTCAATCCCTACTCTTACGTTCACGTTCGGCAACCTGGGAAACGTGAGCAACCCATGTGTGAGATTCGATAACCAATCCGTGTGGAGCCTTGGGTCACGGCTAATAGAGAGGGAGCTTTAGTGGAGCCACTCCGACATATTCGGTTTAAGGGTCCACTGAAGTCCGCAGTAAAAAAAATATCCAATTAAAAGTAAAGCAAAGCCTCGCACCCTTTTTCGAAGACGACCACGGCAAACGATTTAAGGACCACGATTTTAGGGCATGCATCTGGAATGTCCGAACCCATAACTGGGAAGGTGCCTCTGCCCGGACGGTAGATGCGCTCGGCAGAGTAAAGGCTGACATCACCGCCATCCAAGAAATTCGATGGACGGGGCAAGGGAGAAAACGGTAGACTCTTGCGACATATACTACAGCTGCCATGTAAAGGAGCGCACATTTGGTGTCGGATTTGTGGTGGGCGGGAGACTTCGCCGTCAAGTACTGTCGTTCACTCAGGTGGACGAAAGTCTCGCCACAATTCGCATAAAGGCGAAATTCTTCATCTTCCTAATTTGCGATTTTAATGCCAAGGTGGGCAAGGAGGGCATCTTTGGTTCCACAGTAGGAAAATTCAGTCTCCAGAACGAAACGCCTGATAACGGATTGAAACTGATGGACTTCGCCGGGGCTCGAAACATGGCAGTCTGTAGTACCATGTTCCAGCATAAGAATATACATCAGGCTATGTGGCTGTCTCCAGATTGTAAATGGCGAAACCAAATCGACAATTTTGTGATAAACGGAAGGCATGCTTCTAGTGTCCTAGATGTGCGCACGATCCGAGGAGCTAACATTAACTCGGATCAATATCTTGTGGCAGCTAAGAATTCCACACGCTTGTGTGCAGCAAAAAGCGAGCGCAAATAGACACAAGGATAGCTCGACGTCGGAAAGCTGCAAATACAACAGACAGCCACGCACACCTGCTCTCTGAGAGCAGTAATCAACACATTTCAGAGCAATGGACGTGGGTCTCCATGCTCTTTAGGAACCGCCGCTGAAAAATTTATTGGTTTTCTGCGAGCCCGGAAAAACGACTGGTACGATGAGGAATGTCGCGTTGCCACGGAATGGTAAGAAGCTACCTACAAGGCCACGTTGCGATTGGGCGCCTTGCGGGAGAGATATCGCGAGTTGAAGAAGAAAGCGAGTGAAAAGAGAGCCCGAAATGCAGTGAAGAAAAGAGTTGGTAAAGCGCATGCACCAGCTTATCTGCAGAGTATGGTCGGACGAATGCATGCGTACTGATTGGAATCTAAGTGTACTTTGCCGCTCCAACTATCGCGGTATCAGCCTTCTTACCGTCGCATATAAGACTCGGTCGAGCGTATTGTGTGAGCCCACCGTCAATGAACTCATTGGACCTTAGCAAAGTGGCTTTTGACCTGGTAAATCTACTAACGATATTCACAGTGCGCTAGATCTTGGAAAAGACCCAAGAAAGAAGAATCGACACGCACCATATTTTTGTCGACTTCAAAGCTGCTTTTGACAGCACAAGAAGAAGTTGCCTTTTTGCCGCAAAGTCTGGATTTGGTATCCCCGCAAAACTTATACGGCTATGTAAAACGATGTTGAGCAACACCACCAGCTCCGCCAGGATTGGGAGAAGATAGTTCGATAGTAGAACTAAATCGGACAGGCACCATCTTTTATAAGAGTGTGCAATTCCTGGCGAACGCCGAGGCCATTGATATAATCGGCCTTAACAACCGCGCAATTAAATTGCCTTCTCCAAACTGGATAGAGAAGCGAAGCAAATGGGTCTTGAGGTGAATAAGGGCAAGACGAAGTATCTCCTGTCATCAAATACACAGTCGGCACATAAAACAACTGGGATCTAACATCACTGTTGAAAGTTATAACTTTGAAAAGGTAGAGGACTTCGTTTACTTAGGAACCAGCATTAACACCCATAACAGTGTGAACGTTGAAATCCAACTCTCTTGGCAAGAAGTGCTACTTCGGACTTAATAGACAATTGCAGTCAAGTCCTCTCGACGGACAAAAACCACACTCTATAAATCTTTCATCATGCCCGTTCTATTGTATGGCGCAGAAACATGGACGATGACAACATCTGATGAGAGGGCTCTGCAATGCGATGGCAAATACAAGGACGTATACATAGTGCAGCGGATTAAGAACCAGCGGCTCCGCTGGATAGGCCACTTCGCTCGAATGGATGAAATAGCTCCTACCCTGAAGGTTTTTGACGCGGTACCCGCTGGTGGTTCCAAAGGAAAAGGAAGACCTCTTCTGCGTTGGAAAGACCAAGTGGAAAAAGACTTGGCTATACTGGCGTGCTTTGTTAGCCGCGGCCAAAATCGCTCAGGCGGTTGATGCGCCAATTAAGTAAGTAAATTTATCTTGCATTGTTGTAGTTTCAAAGTCATATTTTGATTAATGAATTATAATTCTAGTAATTTTCGATAATGGGTTTCTGTGTGAAAACAGTGGCACACACTAGTGGTCTGTGGTCAGTTACTACGATGCATTTTCTGCCATAGAGATTTATTCTAAAATTTATAATTACCCTGTGGATTGCAATTCTTTCTTTATAGTTACTTTGTTGATGCCTTGTTTTTGTAAGGAATTACTTACATATGATATTGGTAAATCATGACTGGTATGATAAAGTCTGGATATTATAAAATCGGTTAATGAATTTTTTTTTTAAATTATTGAATGCTTTACGCATGAAAAACGGAACACCTTTCACTTAGTCGGATAAGAGGTTTTCTGTTTTTCACCAATGAATTTAAACGTTTGACGATTAAAGCAAATTCTGGTATAACACATAATTACAAAGTGCTATAAAACTTATTTTTTCATCTTGGCCAGTTTGGATGCCTTTATCCGTTTTTAAATGCCCCAAATAAATGACTTCGGATTTGAGGGATTGACATTTGCTTGCATTAAATTTATGATTGCAATGTTTTAGTCTTTCAAAAACTTTTAAGAAGTTGTTATTATTGTGGTTTGTCTTTCTATTCTTTACTTTTACATAAACTAAGTCTCTTATTTCAAAATTACTTATATTTACTTTATTGTTATTATTTGGGTTTTCTTTATATTCTCTACTTTTACATAAACTAAGTCTCTTCTTTCAAAATTACTTATATTTACACTACTGTCATATTTTTCTTTTTGTTTATTTTTTTTACAATATTTATAATATTCCTTGCGTTTTTTATTGAGGTTTGAAGTTTCATTTTCAATTCATTGGCATAATTATCAATGTCGTAAATTTTGTTTATTTATTTATGTTATCACTTGGTAGAGTTGGTAGTTTACCAAATACTAATTCATACGGTGTATGCGAAAGTGTAATATGAGATCCATTTGTCCCATTCATAGTCGTCGGCAAATGAAAGTAAATACTCGTTAAGCGTTCTTCGGCTTTTTTCAAGTACGCCTATTGTTTGATGGTGATATGGCGTGGAAAATATTTGTCTTGTGTTGAGTAAATTACATACGTTATTTATTAGTTCGTTTACAAATTCTGTCCCTCTGTCTGATTTTAATGTTTTAATGAAACCGTACTTTAGAATGAGTTGTTCAACTAAAGTGGTTGCTATTGTTTTTGCGTCTTTACTTTCAATTGGGTGTGCTATTACAAATTTTGATAAGTCGCATTGCATTGTCAATATGTGTCTGTAGCCATTAGATATTCGCAATGGGCCTACAGTGTCAATTGTTATGGTGTCATAAGTTGTGGTTGGAGTGTTTGTCGCTACAAGTGGTTCTTTTGTATGCCTAACTACTTTGTTTCGTGTGAATTTTTTGCAGTTGTTTATAAATTTTTTTACCATCTTTCTCATATTTTTCCTAATATATCTTTGTTTAAGTTTTAAAATTGTTTTTCGGATTCCTAAGTGACCTGCAATGTTAGAGCAGTGAAATTCATCTCTCAATTTATATTTAAGTATCATACTTTCTACTTCTCTTGGAGCTCTATATATTAGTATTTTTATTGGCACGCGTTTATTCATTTCTAATTCATTATATTTCTTCTTGAATGCATTTATATCAATGTTTTTAAATATAAAATCTTTGTCACAAGGGGCAAGCTCCTATATATGTGAACTTCTTAGTAAACCATGTAGTTTCTCCAACAATGAATCTAGATTCAAAGGGTCATCGCTACGAGTTACGTGCACTTCATTATCAATTATTTCAATTGTAGTACTACTTTCTTTTTCAATATAAAATTTCAATTTCTTCATTTTCTTTACGTCATTAAAATATGTAGAAATATGAAGTTGATCAGGCTTCTTGAGAGCTGTATGTTCTTTATTAATGCGTGTACCGGTATTTGTTATCTTTTGCGCTAATTCTTTTTCTTCAATATTCTTTAATTTTGCGGCCTTGCTCCTTGTTATAATATTAATGTTCTTCTTATCTTCCTTTTCACTTTTGCTTGTTGGAATCATTGATTTGAGTACGTCACTATCTATCTTTATGCGTGATAACTTATTGGTATTTATTTTTCCTTGTTTGTATATAATTTCAAAGTCGTATTCTGATAAGTATATTCTTATTCTTGTCAACTTCGACGATGGGTTTCTGTGCGAGAATAATGATACTAATAGTCTGTGGTCAGTTACTACGATAAATTTTCTACCGTAAAGATATGTTCTAAAATAGTTAATTCCCCAATGGATTGCTATTAATTTTTTTTCTATGATTGGTTTGTTTGTAATGATTTACTTGCGTATGATATTGGTAAAACATGACCTATTTCTCCTTGTGATAAAATTGCTCCTAGTGCAAAGTCAGATGCGTCTGTTGTGAGTATAAATGGTTTATCAAAATCTGGATATTGTTGTATTGGTGGGTTAATTAGCTTTTGTTTTAGATTATTGAATGCTTTTTCGCATTCCTCTGACCAGATAAATGGTTTTACTTTTTTTAATAGTGAGTTTAAACATTTGACTATGAAGGCAAAATCTGGTATAAAACTCCTATAATAGTTACAATGCTATTAATCTTCTTGTCTCATCTGCATATGTTGGTTTTGGGTAATTACGTACTACTTCGCTGGGTCGGTTTTTGATACGCTGAGTGCAATTTTTAAAATTCTCTGAAAACTGTTTGATCATAATTTTATTCCAGATCGCGAAAGTTTGAATTTATAGTGTCCATCTTGTGTAGAAAAAGCTGTTGGTGATCTTGAATCGTTTTGCAAAGGTATTTGTTAAAAAGAGCTCGTCATATCTAAAGTTGTAAAGTTTTTAGCTCTTCACAAACCGTCTAATACATCCTCTAATCTTGTTAACAGACATTTATCATTTATTATTTAACGCCATTTCTTGTTGTTGTGTTCAACTTTCTTAGGCACTCGAAAAGTGAAGGATTGTATAGACTGAGAGAAGGTTCAATGATGTCGTTATCAATCATTCCCTGTCGCTCTGTTTGCATTTCCTCTTGTTATGTTTGTGATAGTCTAGTTTTTTATGTATGCTGGTAAGTTCACAGTTAAATTTAATTTTTGCTTAAAGAAATTATTTACTGAATTAAAAATTGATACATTTCTTTTTATTCTGTTTCTGTGTCTTTGTTTAGGTTTTCAGTCTTTATTCTTTCATTATTTTTTATAGCGTTCGTTGTTTAATGTATTTGTTGGATTATATGTTGTTAGTATATTGTAATTTGCTAATTTTTGTTTTAAATATTTTATTTCGTTAATATTGACTGTATGCTTATTCGATTTAATCACTTTTATCCGACAGATTCCTTTTGCTGGTGCCATAGAGTTTGCTGTCTTTTTATTTATTTAACTTAAGTGGTAAAATTATTTTTGTTCTATTATTTCTATGTTTTTGTTTATAGGTAACTTCGTGTCTAATTGGTAAAATATATTTTTTGTTTTTAAAATTTATTGTTATTGTTAATGTTTCATTATCAGTTTTACAAATATAATTTACTTAAAATTCTCAACATAGGATTTCATCTGTTGCTATTGCGAAATCGTCATTTACTAGCTGAAAATCGTTTATTGCTTTATCTTTTTGTAAGGGGTGTTATTTTAGACGTGTGGTTTTCAATGAGTTGGTCTTTTTGACAGCTGTTCCTTGATTTATACTCAGTTTGGTTTGTTATTTCAAGATCCTGGAATGAGAATATTAGGCGCATTATTGCTGACATACGGTTGTCGAAATTTGGGCCTCTCGGTTGGAATTTATTCGAGCCAGCCCCGGCGGTCACTTGCCCGAAATCATTTTTAAAACAAAATATAAATCTTTATAAAAAAGCTAAATTCTTGGCCATAGCATTAAATTATATGCGTTTTATTTCTTCTTAAAAACCACATGTCTAAAGAAAACCCTATAAGAAAATTAAGCTTTGATGCAGCTACTGAATAAATTTCTTTCTTTGTTATACCTGTTCATTCACATTTTGCGTTGGTGTCAAATTTTGACTATTCGTTATTAAGCAGGTTTTTGCAAATTGAAATATCTGCTCTTGTATCTCTTCGAAATGTCCTTTGTTTTTAAATTCTGATTAACATAACATGTCTGCTGTCATGTTGATTTCCTTTTTCCATGTCTAGAGCGAGTTCAACAGCGGTATCAAAATATTTAGGTAGTGCAACGAATACTGTTCGTTTGCCAGGATGTGTCATAGCATATTTTAAATAATTGAAGTATGTTTGGCAAGATAATTATTTGGCAGGATCGTCTTGTGTTGTGGGAAATGTTATAAAGATCCTCTTCTTTTTGCCGATCAATAGGCAGCCGAAGGGCTGCCGTAATGTTTGAGAAAGAAAACAACAGTGTTTGTCTGCTAGTTTCTATCTGATTCATTCCACAAAACTTAAGTATATTTATACTAAAATATTAATGAAAGTCATTTCCATAACTCCACCTCTAATTGCAATATTGATACTCTTATGGAAGGGCAACCTATCAAAAGCGTACATTAAGTTAGCTATGCACAACGCGTCATCGAAATATTATTATTGCACAGTCACAGCGTCGCATCAATGCAGCCGGTATTGCGCTTAGCTATATAGTGCAATAGAAGAAGATAAAACTTATATGAAATTAATCAATTCTTATGCAAGTTAATTTTGTTATCTACTTATTGCAAGAGTAGCGGTGTAAAGGAAAATTGTCTTTGCGAATAAAATTAGTATAAGTAACGTAATTAAGGATTATCGATTTTATCCAAAAATTTAATAAGGGTATTCGTCTTAGCGCGTAAATGCCTCGTATCTGCGTAAACCCCATAAATAAACTGGATTTTCATACATAGATAAGAACGTTTACTAGGTTTACGCGGTTACGAGGCATTTATGCGTTTAGACGAATACTCATAATATTTTTAAAATATGTACGAATCAATGTTATTTCAATCATAAGCAATCTTAAATGTTCAGTATTAAATTTTTTTTATAAAGACATAGTTTTATTATTATTTTTCCACTTAGATCGAAGGTCTGACGATTTACGTTTGACATACACTTGTTTATGCTTAATTGTACAATTTTTTCCTCAGAGTACAGCAACCTATGTTTCCTGAATCGGCTAAGAGAATTTTAGGCAGGAGTTTTTGCGATTGCTAATTACAAATCAGAAGTCAGTTTTAAAGTATTCAAAATTACGTATGCTATATTGCGGATGTCGTTTTAAATTGTTTTTTTTTATGAAATACCCGTGCTAAAGCGTGAAGAAGGAGAGATTTTGGTACTTCTTAATTTTACCGATAAAAGAGTTTTGAAATCGTCGGCATAACAATAATTTAGCGTTTATTTTACTTAAGCAAATTTCCAAAGCTTGTTAAGTTTAAGAATTTAGTTCGCAGTTCTTATGTTTAAAACAGTGTTTAGAATGGCACACAAAAACCAAGTAGTAGATTAAAACTCTCTTTCGCAGAAAAAATAATATTAAAAGCAGAATTAGATTCTTTTTTAACCTTTTTTTACTAAGGTTCATACATAGTAGTTATCATACTAAATATATGTCTTTAACCACTTTTTAGGCTTGCTATTTGAAAGCGATTGAAACATGTCCGGGATTTGCAGTAGCTTGGAGTAATTTAGGATGTGTGTTTAATGCTCAAGGTGAAATTTGGTTGGCAATACATCATTTTGAAAAAGCTGTCACTCTGGATCCCAACTTTCTAGATGCATACATCAATTTGGGAAATGTGCTGAAAGAAGCACGAATTTTCGACAGGTAAGTTAAAATTTTTGGCAAAAGTGAAATTCTGTTATTAAGCATATAAAGCATTACAAAGTTTTACTTAAGTCGTGTTATATATTTATATATTTTGAAGTGAATTTTAGGGGAAACACTACTATGAAATCCCTCCGCTTTGAACCTTGTATCTATGGTGTACTCTATGAAAATAACGCATAAACCGTTTGATTAATCATTAATTTGTTTTCTTAGATCAAGGATGCGTGCTTCTATATTTACGAGCACACATTTTAATAGCTTCGTTAAGTTTTTCGGAAAAAATATATTACTGGTGGCCGCTGAAATCGGGGATCGAATCTCAGACAGGACAAATAAAATCTAAATCATATACAAGTTTTTTCTAATAGCTGTCGATAGGCAATGGAAACCTTCGAAGCTATTTCTGCTGTGCTTCTCACAAAATACATAAGTATCGAAGCTATTTCTGCTGTGCTTCTCACAAAATACATAAATAAGTATGCCTTTCGAAGTCAGAATAAAATTGCAGGTCGCTCCATTTGTGGTACAACTGTTGCAGTCACCCTACATAAGGTTACAATAACTTTGTATCCGCGGTTGCAACCCTGCACCTGCTTTTCGAACAATCCCTAATCAGCTGATATTGACATTTGACGTGGTACGGGCAAATGGCGAAGGTACGAAGTTGGGAGATAATTCTCCTTTTTTTCTCATCGACTTGCGGCTTTGACCAGAAGTGGTGCACCAGAAAGAAACTAAAAGTAAGAAGTAACATTTTTAACGGTTCACGCTTCACGACATAATCACAACCAAGAAAAGGAATTTTCCTAGCAGCGGCGGTCGGCAGCAAGGCTCAGTCAGTGGGGCCCCCATAGTGATTCCTCCTCAAAGCCTTTTTTGTAGCGGGTGGCAAGGGCCCACTGCACGATAGAGGGCGCGGTAAGGCGCTAGAATTTTCGAGTTGCTGCATGCAGCGAGGGACGCACGGTACCCAGTCCGAAGTCCGAATTTGAGTTGAGGCACAGGCTGGTGTGAATTTTAACAAGGCGAGGAATCCGGAGTGTCGCGTGAGCCAGTCGAGTCTAAGGGTGTTCCAGGGTGGCGGGCGTACCCGCGAACTTCCGGCCCGAAAGCAGCGCGGTTGTTGTCAGCGTGAGCAAGTGGTTCGTAGTTAAGCGGGGCGGCTTGGGCACCGTCCACGCGCGGCTAAACCACTTAAGCCGTGTATTAAACAAGTATCTCTAAATTATTTAATAATTTATTCTCACGGTCGGGTCGGGTTTGTTGGTAAGACGGCTTAGCCGTAAAGAAAGCAGGCAAGGGAAAGGCGTAGGGCGATCGTTAACTTAGCACGCGCAGGCCGCGAAAGACGTCTTGTAGTTGGTAGATAGCGGGCTAGGGGGGCGGCGAATTCACAGCCTTAAATCCCTACGGCCTCCGAACCAGTTTGTTTTAATATCCTCCGAATCGGGCGGAAACGTGTTTAAGGCGAAACCAAGTGAGATTGGGCGATGATTTTTTTTATACTATTTTTCTATTATAAAATTTTTGCGAGGCTAACTCAGCTACTTGGGTAGGATGTATGGCAGCATAGTTTTAAGCAAGATGTGTACCTTTTAAGCGATATCAATAAATAAGAGAATAGACTGTTAATTAAATTAAGAGGTTGCGTTTGACTTCGGGTGTGACATGGGAGGGGTACTTGAAGCGAGGGGATAAATAACACGCGGGTGCGAGCCTGGGATCGCTAGCGAATTTAGCAACAAGCGATCACGGTTGGGAAGGAAGACGGTCGCTAGCCACACAACATCAGTGGCAAGAAGGCTGTGAGGGCTCGGGCGCCGCACGTGCGCGAATGTAAGGGGGTTGGAGTGGTGTCCCCGTCAAGCAAGCATGGGTACGATTTTTTGTATGGTGCGGTCGCATGTATTGGTGGTCACAACAACCCACAGTCCGACGAGCTAGCTCGTGCAAAAGCAAGCGTACCCAGTGGCGAACCAGGCATGATGAAGGGAGAGGATATTGGCGTGGGGTGACGAAGACGGCGCGCGGAGGCGCGTAAGGCCGGTGTCCCTGAACCACCGTTCGTCGTAACACAACATAAAGCGCACATCACAGATGGCAGGAGAAGCTCGGCCTTAACAAATAATTATATAGTGTAGGAATTTCTACAGGTCCTGTTGGTTCATTTGTTATATATATATGTTTGAGATACTAGGCGTTCCGGTTAGTTTTCTTTATATCTCGCCTTGAAGATACGTTAATTGTAAGATTATTACGGATCTGCAAGATCTTTATTCCACCAAGGAAGTACATATCCTTTGCCTTTCAAAAAATATATTGCGGTTACATACCACGAGGTTAAAATTGGTTTACCTTCTTTCCATATGAGTTTAATAAGCTCGCATTAAAATAAATGTCCACAAAATTTTCAGTATTACGTTTTTACCCTAAAACGCAGAGATTTTCCAAATCCCTCGGGTTCGACCACTGGATTGTTAAATAAAACTCTCTGGGATTATCTTGCTGCTAACTTATTTACTTACAAATAATTTACAACACTTAACAACGCTTATTAATTCGCAGATATTAGTACATGCACACGCGCAGTAAAATGTAAGGAACGTAGAGCAACTCGCATAAACACCTTCTGCACCGACTCCAAACGATTTATATCAATTTCGTGGTAGGGCCTCCAAATGAAAACAGCACACTCAAGAATCGAGCGAACATAAGAAGAATACGATATCTTCAGACTTTACGGATCTGAGAAAGAAGATTTATGCGGCGCACAAATGCAAGCATCGCAAAGGCTTTATAAATTATAGAGTTAATGTGTGACGAAGCTAAATTTAACATCAAAATATACACCAAGGTCTTTAATCTTATTAACTGAATCTAAAATAAAATAGCAAATACTATAGGAGGTACAAATTCGATTTTGAAGTTTAGAAAAAGTTATTTGATGGCATTTCTTAATGTTGAGAGATAGCCGATGTTTTTCACACCACAAGTACAACCTATCAAGCTCCGAAGTGCCAGTGAGTCAAAATGTTTGTGGCCACCGAGTAAAATTTAAAATCATCTGCATACATAAGATATTTAGCTTACGAAAAGCAGTCCCCAATATCGTTTACAAACAAAATAAAAAACAGCGGACCCAGTATGCGACCTGGTGGAACACTCCAAGTCGGCACAAATTAATTAGAACAAACCCCATCAATTTCAACAAAGCTTCTCCTGCAACCCAGGTATGACTTAATCCACTGTAAAAATACAGAATGAAAGCCTATATTGTAAAGTTAAGCTATTAACAACTTATGCGAGATCATATAGAAAGCTTTTGAGAAATCCGTGTAGATGGTATCCACCTGATACCCATTTGTAAAAAAACAGTCATCAGAAAAAAACTGCTAGATTGGTTAATGTTAATATTACTGTTACAAAGCCATGGTGATTAATGCAAATTAAGTTGCTAAGATTAAAAAAACAGATTTCATTTGATGATACATTCTAGTAACTTAAGTATCGGACATAGCCTTGATATAGGTCTCTAATTTATAATATCACTATTATTACTACTTTTAACAGTCGGTGTGACTGGGGTCAGTTTCCAGTCGCCTTTAAATTATATATACCATCAAGAATATCCTCCTCAGTATCGGGAAAGACATTTGATGTAAAAAACTCAGCAAAAATATTGGCAGCTACCGATATTGATATAACACAGACGTCGTAATATTTGGAACCACTTGTTCGGAAGAGCGATGCTCCTTTGGATTTCGAAGCTGACACTATTATTAAAGTTAATGCTGGTTCTCTACCCAGTTTGGAGAATTCAGAACTTACTGCGCGGTTGTTATGACCGATGCGGCTTTGATGAATACAAAATAGCGTAATTGTGTACACACAGAAGTCGGACGTGTTTTTTTATTGCGCTTCTACAATTTAATAAAATATCGAATTCGTGAATATTGTTCTGTATCTTATCTAGTTGTTGTTGTTGTTGTAGCGGCTAGCTACACCCCACTGGGCTGGCGGGCTTCCTTAATCATTATCGTCAAGCCCAACTAACGAAAGGTCCAGGAAACGAGCCGTTTCAACAGGGTCGGACCATAGGGACACCCCTCTAGTTGAGTAGGTTTGGCCGAGCATGTGAATAGGTGATTGGTGTCGGGTGGAGACTCTCCGCATGCTGGGCAAGTGTTGGGGGTGTCGGGGTTGATCCTGGATAGGTAGGAGTTTAACGTGCTACAATATCCTGATCTGAGTTGAGCCAGAGTGACGCGGGTCTAACGAGGCAGCTGGAGCTCCTCAGCTGCTATGGGTCGTGGTTGGACTCCCAGGACTGCACTCACAGGGCGGGTGTCGATGTATTTGGACACCGACTCCCTGTGAATGCTGTCCAGAGCCTGTCGGTACGTCCTTGGGTCCAGCAGAAAGCATACGTATGGCTGGACCTCGTCCGTCAGTTGTGAGAGATGTTCCCTGATGTGCCTGGGTGCCGGCTCCAGCGCGAGCAGGTCTCTATTGGGTTGCCCCGGACGGTGGCACCCCAGTAGAAACTGTTTTGTGTGAGCATCATATTGTGCTCCTACACTGGAAGCACGTTAGCCTCATGGTAGTGGTGATCCACAGGCGTCATCAGGAGACATCCCGTCACTGTCCTAAGTGCGGCGTTCTGACAGGTCTCCAGTCTTGACCACGGAGTCCTGCTAGTTCCAGGCGACCATATTGGCACAGCATAATTTAGAACCGGCCGGCCAATCGTCTTGTATGCTGCCAACAACGTTTCTTTGTCCTTGCCCCAAGTGCTGCCGGCGAGCGACTTAAGGACTTTGTTGCGGCTCTGTACCTTGTTGACGATTGCGGTTGTATGCGCTGAGAAGGAGACCAGGCTGTCGAGGGTGACTCCCAGGATCTTTGGGTGGTTAACCGTCGGAATGGGGGTCCCCTCGATGTGGATGTCGAGGGTGAGCCCGACCTCCTTCGTCCAAGATGTGAACAAGGTCGCCGTGGACGTAGCAGGAGACAGCGTCAAATTCCGTCCCGTAAAGTAATGAGCAAGCTCTGGGAGGTAGCTGTTCACTTTAGAGCACAAGCTATCAATTCCATTGCCGGTAGCCATTATCGTGCTATCTTATCTAGTCCAATGAGATAGTGACTCTATTTTTGTCTGAATTTGAAGTGAATTTCTAATCTAAATCATTTTATATAAAAAATGCCGTGTATTTGTGCTCAAAAAGTTGATCGCAACCAAGCAAAAGTGCAATGCAATCATTGCAATGAGTTCTATCACATCAACTGTGTTGGAATTTTTCCTGCCGATCTGGATTATTTTGCTAACTCCGACAACAAATACATTTGCAAAAAGTGCGCGGGTGCTCACCGAAGATCCCTTCGCTCCGCTTCACCTCCTATTAGCCGCGGAGAGGATGATATATATTTCATATCTTTCTAATTCGCCTGTTCCTGCTCATCGAAACAACATCACAAACCCTGCGCATCAACATTTATCTTCTTCATCTCCTACGTCCACCGATAATAATAATGAACTGCAGCAACAACTATCTTTTGTACCAACTATTATTAGTGAGCTCAAAATACTTAGAGCCGAACAAGCACGCGCAATCGGCGAAATCAGTGCACTCCAAGTTGACAAAAAAACGTATACTCGATGGAACTGCAAAACTGCGCGCTGAGTTAATAGCAGTTCCGAAACTGCTTAACGATGTTCTTGCTGCTATTACTGCCCTTACTGCTGAGGTTAGTGAACTTCGCCTAATTGCTTCTCACTGCAAGTGCTCTCGCGCCAACTTACCGGTTACCCAATCGACTGTTGATATGTCAATCGTTGCTCATACAAATACACCAACTAGCGCTATTTTTTCTAGCACTGCGACTACTGCCAATGGTGCTGTTATGGATTTGCCAACACATGCTTTGTCTAATGCTTCAAGCTATTCTTCGGTTGCTGCTAATGCTCTTCGTTTAGAGAAAAACTCGAACACAAGTTCTGCACTCTCTACAAATATTACTCCAGCTATGTGTAATGTTGTTAACAGCGACGTCAGCAATTTCGCAATTTCTTCCAGCAGAGCAATGCTACTGCACTAGGGCCAGCCAAAGCTCGTACATATATTTTAACAACTGTTGACGTCATTAAAACACTGCCGTAGGTGATTTACGTAATAATGAATTAAATAAAGTCGTTAACGCAAATAAAAAACGCGTTGTTGGTTCGAATGTCAATACTGAACTTATGGTGGCAGTTCGGAGAAAGTGGTTTCACTTATCCTCCTTCAAGCCCACCGTCAGTTGTAATGACATACTTGATTATGTAGAAGCTCACTCGGGGATCAAAAAGGAGTTGTTATTATGTTATAAACTCGTGAAAAAGGCTGCTAGAGAGGATGACCTAAAACGTGTAAATTTTAAACTTGGGATGGACCTTTCCGTCAAACTACTAAAGTCTGAAATCTGGCTCAATAATGTCACAGTTCGCCCTTTTCGTTTTTTCGAAGAAAAGAAAAACCAACCGGTAAAATCATAGTTAGTAATAGCAATAATAAAAACTTTAAAATTTACTTTCAAAATGTATCAGGCATGCTGACCAAAGTAAATGCGGTTCTCAGACTTAGCTCACAGCTAGAGTATGATATTTTTGTTATTATCGAGAGTTGGTTGAATGTCAATTTCTTTGACTCCGAATTCTAAAACCGGTTGCAGCAGAGGTGGTGGATTTTTAATTGCTGTCCAGCGCAAGTATAGTTCGTGTATAGCTCAACTCCTAAACCCTGATTCTATACTCGATCAACTTTGTGTTAGTGTAAAAAGCAAGTCGGAGCGATTTTTTGTATGCGCATCATATGTACCGCCGAATAGTTGCAATGTAATCTACAAGTCTCATATTGACAATGTAGTTTTTCTAAGCTCCAAAATTAGTGATAATCACATGTGTGGCTTAGGCGATTTTAATCTGTCCTCAATCCTGTGGCACAAACTGAATAGTTCATCGATCTTGACACCTGTAAACGCTGATAACGATTACGATCTATTGTGATGGTCCTATGTGTCTTTATAATTTATGAAACTCCTCTTCTTTATTAAGGCAGAGAGGATTCTGCCGTTCAATAGGCAGCCGTTAGGTTGCCGAAATGATTTGAGCAATAAAACGTCAGTACTTCACTGTCAGAATTATTATAATTTTATTCAGTAAAACTTACAACTACGAGTATTTATATGAAATAATCATGTAAAGACATTTCCATAACTCCACCCTTTATTCCAATGCCTTTGTTGCCGATGGAAGGGCAACCAATCAAAACAGAGCATGCAGTTGGCTATGCACAATGTGTCACCGAAATATTATGCCGGCGAAGCGATAGCGTTGCTGCAGTGTAGCGGTCAATGCGCTAAGATATGTATTTGTTTACACTGCTGTACTGCACAGTCAGCGATTGGCTTTGTTTGTTGTATATTTGATGTAGGTCACTGCACTATACTCGATTGACAGTCTTCTTTGCATTGGTTTGTCACAAATCAACAATTTTCTCCATGGGCTTAATCGTCTTTTAGATTTAATATTTCTAAGTAATAACTTAAATTATCAGCTGGTTGAGTGTGACTCACCTATCTCCACGAGGAATGTCCACCATATCCCCCTTGTTTTAAGCTTAAAAATGTATGAATTCTCCGATCCCACTGTTGATTTTTGCAGGCGCTTTAATTGTAGTTCTTGCGACTTTGATCTTTTGAATTCGCGAATATTGGGCTATAACTGAGCGACCCTTCTTAACAATTTAGATACACGAAGTGCATATAGTACCTTTAGATCCTATATCTATGATTTATGTGTCGAACTTATTCCTACATTCCTAATTAAATTCTACCTATTGCCTTGGTACACGGAAAAATTAGAGAATCTCAAAAATCGCAAAATCAAATTCTATAAGACATATAAAATTACAAAGTGGCTAACGCACAAAGACCTATATCGGTATCATCTCAAGAAATTCAATGACCTTAATCAATTTCTTATAAGAAGTATATTAGAACTCAGGAAGCATTTTGGAGTTTTATTAAGGCAAAAAAATCCAGTTCTAGTATTCCCTCGTCAGTTTTTTAAAACGACAAACATACGGGTACTGCTGAAGAAGCAGCCGACCTTTTTGCAGATTACTTTAGTGCTAATTTTGTGTCTAACATACACCAAGCCTCTAGCTATGTTTCCAGTAATCTCCCATCCTCTTCGCTTTCTTTTGGATCGCTTGTCTTAACTGATAATGACGTTCAAAAGGGTAACCTTTCCATAAAAGCATCTAAACAAATGGACGTTGAAGATCTGTCGGCTATAATTTTTAAAACTGGTTTGCTCTAATTGAACCCCTGACTGTGAGTTTTAATAAGTCATTGTCTAAGGGGGAGTTTATCGACGACTGGAAAAAACATCTATAACTCCAATTTTTAAAAATGGAAATAAGAGTGAAGTCGCAAACTATCTACCGATTTCAAAATTGTCTACAGTCTCAAAAGTTTTTGAATGTGTGGTTAACGAAAAGATGTCGTTCCCAAACCAACACGGTTTCGTCAGTGGGCGGTCAACAGTTTGAAATCTCGCGATCTTCACTGAAGACTGCCTTGCGGCTATTAAGGAGGGTCATCAAGTTGATACAATTTAAACTGATTTTTCTAAAGCATTCGACAGAGTTGCTCATAAGATATTGGTTTATAAATTATAGAATATAGTCCAATTTCCTGGACTGGATTAGTTTTGGTTTTCTCACATCCATTTTCTACCACGTCGGGCGTCCCTCAGGGCAGTATACTTGAACCTTTGTTGTTTATCTTATTTATTAACGATATCAGTTCCTGCTTTTAAACCTCTAAATTTCTACTATATGCGGACGACCTTAAAGTTTACTCGGTTATCAGAAATTATAGTGATTCCAGGGCACTTCAGTTAAAACTTCATAAGCTACACTCATGGTGCTCTCAGAATCAACTTTTTCTGAATGTTAAAAAGTGCTCATATTCTACTATTCCGTATTGCTACGAATTATTTGGAAAACAAAGATAAGAAGTGAAAATAGCATTGCTGAATTTCATCATTATCATTGATTTATTTTTGTATTCATAAAATGTGTGTTTTGACGTATGTTATTTATATGCGAAAATTGGAATTAATATTTTAAAAATTAGCACTAACAAATGTGTCTCAAATTATTTAAAATTTAATAAAATGCATTCCTCTTTTTCGCATGTATAAAGACCATTTTTTAACCAGTCAATATTTATAGCACCAATCACTGGTTTCGGAGTATTATTATTTCTAAGTATTTACGCTTAGCTTGGCTGTTGTCATTTTCTTTTTGCTTTAAATTTTTTAATTCTCTGATTTCATTGCATATCTACGAATTTTCTGTTTTGGTTTTCTCCAATTCCTTGAAGCAATTCGTTGAAGCTCACATACAATAACATACTTCTTTCTTCCATCACTCCCAAATACCTTTTGATATCTTTATGTTTGTTTTAACGAACATTCGAAATTGTTTTACAATAGAAAACAAGTTACTTATATCCACCCTACACCCATCGCATATGTTTGTAACAAATATTATAAAATTGATTAACCCATATTGGTATATTCCCGAGCATTTTGATTCAACATACTGTTATAAAACTCTTTAAAAATAGTCGTTTTACCGAAAATAAGCCACGCAGTGGTCGTCTGTGAAAACTATCTCGCAAAAATATCAGCTTTTTCTCAAAGAAAGCGAAAAAAATCCAAAAGTTACAGCCCCAAAATTAGCTGTACGTGTAGCTGTACGTGTAGCAAGAACTTCAAAAAAGGATGTCCGTTCAAGAACAATTCGAGAACTCCGAAAAGCCTCTTCTTTCTGAAAAACTCCGCTCGCCAAAGCACATAAAGAAATGCAATGGTTAATTTATACTCCAAGTACAAATATACATATTTGGTACAGAAGAAAATACGCCTACATAAAGTAAAATTATTTTTAATCATTGTTTGAGACCGATATTAAATATTAATATATTACCATTCAGTATAAAAAGTAAAAATTAAATACATCACCCATTCCATTTTGAGCGGGTCAGAATTAATCCTTATTTTTGAACAAAATGCAATCTTTAATAAATTAAAGCATTAAGGTTGTTATGCTCCAACCTGTACATAAATTCGTTGCATATAAAACCTGCAGTGTATAAGCACTGCTGCGCCTCAACACTTGTTTGATGGATTGTCGAAAAAAAGGTAAATGCTCTCTGTAAGACAAAGCATTTATCGCCTCATAACATAAACTATCCATTTCTTTCACCAAGCCTTCTGATAAATTGTATGCCTCTCGATTATTGGACAATTGCGATCTGCTCGTTAAAACTTGATGCAATTTATCTTTGAGACTTTCTGCCTTATCCACTTCAAGCACCTCGTCGTTAGTTCTGCATATTAACATCGCTTTCATAGTAAGGCTCATTTTCTACTCGAGTGGGATATTCTCCAGCTCATTTATGTATAATGGCAAACAAAGCCTTTAGGGAGTTAACAAGCCTTGTTATTTATCGTACTTCTATAGTCCGTTATTAAAATAATAGCGGAACGTAGTGCATCTAGTGCAATTTCATTTATTATTGTAGGTGTGGTATTCAGGCAATTTTACCCTTGAAAGGGAAATTTTTTTAATGATACAAAGTTTAAAAAAAATGGGTATTAAATTCACTGTTTTCTGCAATTCCGGGATTTGAATAGACTTATCCCGGGATATTCGGAAGTTAAAAAGGCCAGGATCCCGTGATTGACATGCCTACAATGTACATATTCAGAACTATCCATTGCAAGTACTTTGTATTTTTTTGGTAAGTAGAGAATTTCACATTTTACAATATTTTAAGTGAAGTATATACAGACTATAAAAAGAAGCAAGATTTGGAAATATTACCATGCGAAAAATTAAAGGGAGACGATTTGCAACATTTTCTTTAAGACCATAAAGAGCTAGGGAAAAACCTCAAACTTACAAAGGCACATTCGGAAGTACGAGAAGTGGTATTATTCTAACTCTTAAATGCAGATACGAGAATACTTATATGGTACATATGTAATTCTTTATATTCCAGCGATTAAAGGCATGTGCATGCCTAGTTATGGAGATTTTAATGGGTATTAAATAAGTTAATATGTGTTGGGATTTCAGCAAGCCAGTCGGTGTAGTAAGTAAATACTTCCGAAGTGTAGATTTAAATCATTGTTAGAAATAGCAAAAAAAAATTTTTTGGAAATTTGGTATCGATATTTTTTTATCGAGTCTTTTTGTTTTTATATTAATGGGTACCCGATATTTTTAGAGCGCTTCTTTAAACTAAAACTAATTCGATACTTTTATTCCGATATCGTTTGCCTAGTCCCATGACTAGCTGCAACCCTGTACAATCCCAGGCCTTAGGGACTGCGTGATAATTATGGAGATGCCAGCGTCGTACATACATATGTATGTCAACACAAGGTGTGGGCTGCTGGGCAAACTAATTTGGTGTTTCTAACTGTCTGGTAAATCGGTGCAATCTCGACGACCACCAACCTTGATAAGCTCGAACCCGGTCGAATTGTCGATAAATAAAATGACAAATTTCAAGTATATTTTTAAATCCTGCATTTTCTTCGGCAATTGAAGGTCATTTAAGAAGTACCTTTTTTATTAAGACTTTTGATTTGCTTTAAGTTTATCTACGCAATTAGCAAATCCGTTTTTTGTTTAATTTATCGTATTTTAAGTTTTAAAGAATTGTGTCCGCAGTGGTCGAGTGGGTAGCGGTGCGTGCTATTACTCGATACGCCGCTGAGTTCGAGGCTAGAATCTCAGCCAGGCAAGTAAAATGTTAATAGTAGAAAAAGTTGTTTTCTAAAATCGGCCACCCCTCGGCAGGCAATGGCATACCTCCTAGGGTATTTCGGATATGAAAAAGCTTCTAATAAAATACACCTGCCGTTCAAGCTGCTGTATACCACCTTAGTTAGATCCAGGCTTGATTATGCGGCCTTTCTATGGAGACCATATCACGATACCCACATTAATCGCATATATTGAATTCAAAAGATCTTTATTAAATATGACCTTCGTTCCTTAAATTTCACTTATCCTTTACCATCCTATGAATCTCGTTGTCAGCTGATATCTCTGAGTACTCGACAATCTAGATCTGCCTTTCTTTCATGCAGCTTTATTATAAATATTATTATTTTCAGTTGACTGCCCTGCGCTCTTGGAAAAACTTAACTTTTTCGTTCCTTTCCGTAGTTTTCGTCATGTCCCTTTGTTTTATATCGCATTCTCTAAATACGATTACATAAAGTTTGCTCCTTTGTCTAGAACCTTGTCCGAATTGAATAATGTTCTGAATTTAGATATTTCCCTGCCAACTGCAGTAATCCGTAGTATATTAAGTAACAATTTTTAACTATGCATAAGTATATTTTAAGCATTTGTGATCTTTAGTCAGTAAGTATTTAATGTTCATTTGACTGAAATATGAAATAAATTAAAAAAAAGGTGGTGCGTGTCGATTCTTCTTTCTCGGGTCTTTTCAAAGATCTGGCGTATTGTTAATACTATGTGGTCGGTGGTAGATTTACCAGGTATAAAGCCACACTAATAAGGTCCAATCAGTTCATTGACGGTGGGCTTAAGTCTTTCACACAATAAATTCGACAGAACCTTATACGCGATGTTAAGAAGACTAAACCCTCGCTAATTGGCGCAATCTGCAGTATCACCCTTTTTGTGGATAGGGCAGAGCACACTTAAATTCCAATCAGCAGGCATACGTTCTTTCGACCATATTCTAGAAATGAGCTCCTCCCACAGAGGCGCCTGCGCATCTTGGCTGCGATAATAGGCCGAGTCACTGTTCACTGGAAGCATGCCTTCCGTCTATCACAACATGGTCGATTTGGTTTCGTGTTTTACCATCTGGAGACAGCCTCGTAGCCTGATGTATATTCTTAAGCTGGACCCTGGTACTACAGACTGCCATGTTTCGGGCCCCGGCGAAGTCGATCAGTCTCAATCCGTTATCAGACGTTTCGTCGTGAGACTGAATTTTCCGAATTTGTCGCACCAAAGGTGAATTTAATACCAAGGTAAGCAAGGAGGGCATACCTTGGTATTAAAATCACCTATCACGATTTTTATATCGTGTCGGGGGCAGCGTTCGAACGTGCGCTCGAGGAGTTCGTAGACGCGATGTTTGGTCCCATCGTCCTTCTCCTCCGTCAGGGTATCGGAGCAAATCTGGAAGATGTTGAAGAATCTCGCCTTGATGCGAATTGTGGCAAAACGTTCGTCCACCGGCGTGAACGACAGTACTTTACAGCGAAATCTCTCTTCCACTACAAATCCGAAACTGAATTTGCACTCCTTTACATGGCAGCTGTAGTGCCGATTTCTTCCCTTGCTCCGTTCATCGCATTTCTTGGATCGCGGTAATGTCAGCCTTTGCTCTGCTGAGGACATCAACCAGCTTGGCAGAGGCACCCTCCCAATTAAGGGTCCGGACATTCCAGATGCATGCTCTCAAATCATGGTCCTTAAAACGTTTGCCGTGATCGTCATCTAAAAGGGAGTCCGAGGCTTTGCTTTACTTTTCATTGGATACCTGTTTTACATGGCGAGTCCCAAGCCCTGCGTACAACCCACTGCTGGGAGTTAAAATTTTGAATTCGTTTATATAGCGAGCCGCTTGCTGCAATACAGACACCCGCTTGCAGCCGCACCTCCTGGTGAACAGACGCTGCTGACTTTAGTGGACCCTTAAACCGAATATGTCGGAGTGGCTCCACTACTGCTCCCTCTCTATTAGCCGTGAACCAAGGCGCCACACGGATTGGTTACCGCATCTTGCACACGGCTTGCTCATGATGCCCAGCGTGCACGAACGTAGACATAAGAGTAATGATTGAGTACAGCCGTGCAACTGTAACCGCATACCCACAGGCACCACTGTACCCCATTGCACCCAAAGCTTCTTGTAATGGTCTGAATATTAGTTTCAAAACTCCTTATATACTTTTTATATCGCGTCCTATTCAGCTTATTAAATTCATTCTTGTAAGTATAAAATAAATCATAATGCTTAGGATCATACGTAATCTTAAATCGTTTAAAGTCCTTGGTTTTGACGTTCTCAAGCGTCTAATTGAGATATTAGTCCGGAGTCAGATTGGATTCGCTATAAATAACCCTCACCCAATTATCCATGAATTTTATTGTGTTTCCTTTTCTCGAAAAAATTTTGGCTTGCCTCATTGTAACTTTTGCATTAGACTATTAATCTTCTTGAAAAATGGCTATGTTAGTAGAACTGGTTTCAACTTTGATTGGCCAGAGTCCAATAATGTGGGAAATGGACACCCAACGTGAAAGGGCTGAGAAAAACAAACATCAAGTTAAACTTAGGTGGAAATATGCGATTGAAAATCATACAGATACCACACATGTTTTTCATATACCAATTGACGATAGTGAATTAAATTTGCTGATATAGTTAGTTTCATTTATATCTCTTATTAAGATAAATATTTTTTTTGTGTTAAATTTACAGGTAATGTACAGTTTATTTGTATATAAATAGTTACATAGGTATTTAGATTTTTTCGAAAGAAGGTATACATTGCGACTTCAAAAATCCTCTTGCGCCCATGCGTATTTATGTAGAATGATGCTTTTTGTCTCTTGTTCGTTTATTATAATTTTTTTTGTATTGGGCTATTCATGTACTTTTCACGTTGATTACGTGCATTGCCATTCTAAAAATTTTTTAAACTAGTTCTATAGCGTTTATATAAATTATAAACCATAAATATCCCCAATTCCCATTTATAAATCAAGGTCTTCTGATATTGAGCCGATTACCCTCGTTTTTGGATATCTTTGATTCAAAAACAAATTCAACCATCCCGTTTAATTTCGTTCCACTCCATACATCCATAGTTATTTATTTATTCTATTTGTTTATTGAAAAGAGTAACAATTATAAATAATTATTCCACTTAAGTAATAATAAAAAGCACTGGCTGCAGCGGCCTTCAGCTAATCATTTAGTAAACAGAGCAGAAGAATAAGAAAGGAAAGAAACAAAAATAGGATATTCTATGTTCATAACCTAATAGAAATAAGAGTTTAATAATATAATTAGGTTTATAAGTTTTAATAGTGGTTAGGTTTGTATTAAGAGGAGAAATTTTAAATATAAAATGAATAATCAACAGAAGGTAAAATGGCAATTGTATACATTTAGGTGTAGCCACAAGGTTTAATCTTTAATTTACAGCGAGATACAAATTGATTTATAACACTCCGTTGTCAGTTTGAGGAGTTCTGATGGCTTTCTGCATTTAAACACCGAGGCAATGGCAAACCTCCGAGGGTATTTCTGCCATGAAAAATCTTCTCATTAAATACATCTGCCGTTCGGAGTCGGCACAAAACTGTAGGTCCCTGCATTTGCGGTATAATATAAAGACTCACACCACAAATGGTAGGAGAAGCTCGGCCAACACTGAGCTATATAGTGTAAGCGCCAAAATTATTTTTTATTTATTTTCATTTATTTATTTACAAGAGAAATAATCATAAATAATTGGTACACTTACATAAAAAAAAAGCACTAGCTGCCAGGGCCAGGGCCTTGATAACTAGATGAATTTATTAATTAGATTCGAGATACTAACAAATTTGGAAATTAAATTAATGCTAGTGACATTAGATGTTTTAAGATAATTGCAGGGTCTAGAGGCGGCGAACAAAGAGGTGCGGATGTGAAGGACATGTTCTGAAGGTGAGCTACAGTTAAGATGTTAAATCCACAGAACGGACAAGGTTGTGCGCTTGTTCCAGCAAGGAGATGAACGTGGGTGGTGATAGTGTGACCAATTCTGAGGCGTGTAAAGAGTTTAGTGTTACTGCTGCTCGCATCGGGGGTAGATAGTATGCACACCGGTAGGGTTTTATGATTATATAAGCAGCTATCCATGATGTGAGAGACGGTGAATTCATTTAGGCCACAAAAGTGGCACTGGGGTTTCGCCAAACCGTTTAACAAATATGAGTGTGTTGAAAGTGTATGGCCAATTCAAAGACGAGCGACTGTCCTAATATTACCGGCAAGGTGTTGTTGACGGGTATTGGTTTTTGATCCTCAATGGATTGAAGAGTTCGTAGGATTGTTGGTACTGATTCCTTTCATAATTAGTACGCCAAACCAGTATTTTTTATATCTTTCGGAAAAACATAGTTAAAAATGTGTAAAGGTTCTCGGTTTGCCTCCTTAGCTCTACTATCAGCCTGTTAGTTTCCTTTGATGCCGCTGTGACCCGGAATCCACATAATCTTGATGGAACCTTTACGTTGTACGAGAACGTTACTGATTTTTGTGATCAGTGGGGAGTTATTGCTCCATCTTGTCCTGATAGTCAGAAAGCATAGTTTCACAGACTTTCATGCGACGCTGTTTTTCGAAAAAATTTAGTGTTTTTGGCACCAATCGCGATTTGACTCTTTTTAGGCACAAAACATCTTTTAAAACGGTGTTGACTGACCCATTTGAAATTCAAACAATATCAGCAAGCACTCTAGTAGTCACAAAATTACTAAGGAAAAATAACACCATAGTGAATGAGATTTTTAAGCTAAATAATATTGACGCAAAATTAAAACACTACTTGACATGCAATGCAGCTACAGCACCTAGATTATATGGACTTACGAAGATTCACAAGGAAAATTCCCCCCTGAGACCGATTTCATCCTCAATTAACGTACCTTGTGGAAAACTTTCAAAATATATTGGACAAACACTCAATAATTTAATTTTGAAATACCATAATATTAACAGTTCCTTCCAACTTAAAGAGAGACTAAAAAGTTTGACAATCGACGAGGACGAGATTCTTATATCTTTTGATGTTAAATCCTTGTTTAAGAACATACCAACACAACTAGCAATACATACGATAATGCAACAATGGACTTTATTGGAAAAACATACAACGATTACAAAGAAACAGTTTTTGCCGATTTTGGAGTTCTGTTTCCGGGACAACAACTACTTACTATCAACAAGTTCAGGGAATGCCAATGAGAAATCCACTGTCACCAACTGTAGCCGACATTGTTTTAGATAAAATATTGGACGACAGCATCGCTGAACTTAAATCTAATGACATATATATCAAATACATCACAAAATATGTAGATGATATATTCGCCATTTTTAAAATTAAGGACGTGGAAGACATATTAAAAACATTAAACGCACAACATACTAAAATAAAATTCACTACTGAAACTGAGAACGAGAAAAAACTGGCCTTCCTAGACATGGAGATTCATAGAACAGAGAACAAAATTAGAACTAATTGGTATAAGAAGTCAATAGCGTCATCCAGGATTATTAATTTCCATTCAAATCACCCTTGGTCTCAAAAAAGAAATACAATACTGAACTCCATCAATAAAATATATTCGCTGAGTTACCAGGAGTTCAGAAATGAGAACAGAAATATAATCAAAAAAATATTGCGAAAAAATGGATACCCTAATATAACTATTGACCAATTCTTAGCAACTGCAAAAAACAAACAGAATTCGACGAACAAACGTTTAGAAAGAAACAACGAAATTACGAAATACACAGGTATCACATACATACCAAGCCTAACGGACACAAAAATATTAAGAAAAAACGTAAAAAACAATAAAATTGGCTTTGCGCATTAACCACACCGCACGCTTAACACAATATTTACGAAGATTAAGGACAAAATTGGCAAAGTACAACAACACAATGTTGTTTACGAAATCAAGTGCAATGGAAAAGTAGGCGAAAGCTGCGACAAAATTTATATAGGCACAACTAAACGGGCACTGGGAATTCGAATCAACGAACACAAAATAGATGCGAAACGAAACAAGACAACAACAGCACTTGCACAACATCTAACAAGTAATGGGCACTCAGCAGACTTCGAAAGCACGAGCATATTAGACGTAGAGAAAAAAGAGAGGACAAGACTAACATTAGAAAGCTTACGTATACAACAAAAAAATACGTAACGCGATGAAGATGTGGACAATATAAACTGCGCGTATAGATCAGCATTGACGCATAATAAACAAGCTGATCAGTGATGTGGTTGTTTTTAAGGAATTTTGTATTGTTTAAATGTTGTTTTTTGTTATTTTTGTCTACTTTGGCGGTTTGATTTGTTTCAAATGTAAGGGTAACAATTGTTTGTGATTTGAAATCTCATTGTTGTATTTTTATTTAAATTGTTTTTATGTTCTATGTACAAATAAAATGCAGACTCCCTGAAGAAGGCGCGAATGACGACGAAACGCGTAGGAGAATAAAAGAAACTTTGTTTACTTTGTTAAAAACTACCGGCCGAAAAGCTCCAAAAACATCCCAACAGGAAATCATCATTGGCCCGAAATAAATGTTAAAAATGTTAAGCTGCGCCAACAGTATAGATGTCCCCAGCGGAACAATTTTATCGGACAAATTTTAACGATAATATTAATATCTCTGGCCCTATAACGAGACACCCTTCGAAATTTTGTCAGTTTATTCTTTATACGTTCTATCATATATTTTTGTTATTTTGAAATTTTTACAAACATGCAAACATGATATTTCAGTAACTTGTTTTTTTTTTATTAACATACGTATGAAAAATTTTACTTTATTGAAGTACTAATTCACAATTTTATTTAGCTCGAGGCCAGTTTGTGAAATATTTCATTGGGAAAAAGCAACAATAGCTCCGCTATTTCGGAGATCACCACTTCTCCTCATCAGACTTCTTTTTATTTAATTAATTTTATTTATTCTTCATCACCACCTTCCAAGGCTTTGAACCAAGGACCACGGGTTTGCATAGCCAACACGCTACTGTGCCACGCTTGCCGAGTGAACTGTTGTGTTTATTCCATCCTCCTTAAACCAACCAACTGCAAACAAGAGCAGCTATTTTCAAAATACTTTGCTCTTTATTACAAATTGAAATGGGTAATCTCATACCATCAAGTAAACGCATCGGTGGTCCGTTATATTTCAACCGTTATGTATTCTGAGTCACATTAGCTTTGGTGTGTTCCTCCCGGTTTGTCAGCCACTAATGCCGCTATTTTTCAAATGCACATAATGGCTGACATGCCGTTCACATATTTTGCCAAAGGTTGCCACGTTATTACAAATCAATCTTATTTTAATTATGGTTGCCAACAATATATAAATCTTTAGACTAAAAAATGTTAAGCCGCGCCAACAGTATAGATGTCCCCAGCGCAACAATTTTATCGGACAATTTTTAACGATACTATTAATATCTCTGGCCCTATAACGAGACACCCCTTGAAATTTTGTCAGTTTATTCTTTATCGTATATTTATTTTATTTTGAAATTTTTACAAACATGATATTTTAGTAACTTGTTTGCTTTTTTTATTAACATACGTATGAAAAATTTTACTTTTTTGAAGTACTAATTCACAATTTTATTTAGCTCGAGGCCAGTTTGTGGAACATTTCATTGGGAAAAAGCAACAATAGTTTTTTAATGGTAGAAGTTATAGCCGCAATTTCGGAGATCACCACTTTCCAAGGCTTTGAACCAAGGACCACGGGTTTGCATAGCCAACACGTTACATACTGTGCCACGCTGGCCGAGTGGACTGTTGTGTTTATTCCATCTTCCTTAAACCAACCAACTGCAAACAAGAGCAGCTATTTAAACTTGCTTATGTGGTTGTTGTTTGGGTGTTTTAGCAATGATATATATTTTTAATTACTTTTACTAATTTTTTGAATGCATTTTGGCGTAATCATCCATGCATATAAAATGTTTTTTAAGTACAACATGTTTTTTATAAATCTCCGAGTCTTTGTAAATAAAAGAGTACTTAATAATTTTTTTGATATAACTAATAATTTGCGAGCTATGAAGTGATAAACGTCAGCTTACATCGAGACACCTAACCAGCCCTATGGCTGAGTACTTTCGTAGATCCTACGTCGTATATTCGAAATTCGTAGAGTTGCATCAGTGAGTTCATTCGTAGCGCAATTTCGTTGATTTTTCGATGAATTTGTTACGTGTTTTGGTTGTAGGAGAAAATTTTAAAAATGATATTCTGAAGGAATATCCACTTTATTTCAATAATTTATAAAAATACAGAAACATAGTTAAATTGTGAGTATTAAATTTGATAAAAATGTTTTTAATTAAAGCAATTTTCTTTCTTGTTCGTTCTTTTCCTTTTGAGTTCAAAAATTTAACAACGCGTTCGCATTACGCTCGGATGCTGGAATAGTTGCAGACAAATTCAGAATTTGGATAACACAAAATTCAAAAAGGAGGAGTTGGACAAGTTTTGGACACAATTTTACACCCGAAAACCAGTATTTTGCGGTAGGCTGCAATAACGTCACTGGTAATAACGTCACTGTGACTTTATTTCCACTTGGAATGGAAATAAAGGCACTGGACATTATTTCCAATTGAAATGGAAATAAGAACACATTAAAATGGACTGTAAATGAGAAATAAAGACACATTCCACATATTGCAAATGAGAAATAAAGTCACTTTTTAATTTCGTACTCTGGTAACGCTACCTTCTGTTATTTGAAACTTTAAAATCGATTACACCAACCCGATTTGTCAATAGGATTGACATTTGTTAAATATTAGTTGTCCACGTGCTCTTGCAAAAAGTAAATGTTGTAAAAATGGAAACTTATGCAATCTTATAATACGAGTTAATACCTGGTTTTAGGCAAACCTCCAAATTACTATTAGTTAGAAGTGAAGAACAAATTTATAGAAAAAAATACAACCGAAATGTAATAATATATTATCAATGTTATAACCGCTTTTGTAAAGCAAGTGCTATAGTGGAATTTAATAGTAGCAGATATTGCAACCGAAAAAGAAATTCCACCAATGTCCACAATCACGATTCACAAAAAGATTTAATAAAAAAACTAGAATTATTAAATTCTATAAAAAATGAGTGTAAGACGGCGTCACTCAAAAGAACAGGCGTTTGCGAGATCTATGATGAGGAATGCAAAAAATTCAAAGATTCGGCACATTTAGTAGAATTTGGTACTATAAGAAGACAGCTGTTAAATCTAAGGCAAAAAGAATATCCTAAAGCACCAATGTGCTTTGAGGATATTATCGCAGTATTCAAAAATTAAAGTGTATCAAAGGAATTTGGCATGTCAAAACATGTTGAAGATAAAAAATTTTATATAGATACGATAATAACAGAACAGTTTTCATATAGTGTATTCGCTTCACCAACAATTGTTAATGTTATAAAAGACATGCAAGTTTTAGAATCACGAAATTATATTGCTGATAGTACATTTAACATTGTGCCTGTCTCCAATGAATTTAAACAATTGCTGATTATTCACATTCAACATTCAGATCATGTAAGAATTGATTTTAAATTGATTTGACTTTACATACATATTTTTATTATAACTAATTGAATTTCTTATTTCAGCCTTTTCCTTTTATATATTTATTAATGTCAAATAAATCGGAAAGAGCATATACACATGCTCTTCAGTATATTAATGCAAATGTGCTCAATTTGAATCCAACATCTGTGGTTACAGATTTCGAATTTAGTTTGCGTAACGCCATCAAACATGTCTTTCCTGCTGTTCAATTGAAAAGTTGCTGGTTCCACTATACGAATGCTTTGCGACGAAAAGCTTCGAAAATTCCTAACTTCATTCGCAATCTAAATAAAGACAAACAAGCCAAATCTATATTTCACAAATTTCTAATCTTACCACTACTGAAACCGACTGATATCAAAGAAGCATTTAAAATTTTAGAAAAAGAAGCTATTAATTTGAAAGATACTACGAAAGAACATATGGATAGAAGTTCTCTTCTTAATGAATTCTTGAATTATTACAGACGTCAGTGGATGAAAAAGGTAAAATAAAGTAGATGTATTTTGGAACGATTTTCCGTCGATCCTTGTCAAATTTGGTTTTGAAACAAACCGGTTTCGGCGTTGTGCCATCTTCAGTGTTATTTTTCGTTCGAATTTGACAAGGATCGACGGAAAATCGTTCCAAAATACATCAACTTTCAACCTTGTCGGAGTAAAAAAACAACAAAAAACTAAAATAAAGTATTTGAAATTATTTTAAGGCATTAAGGTGTAGGCATTTTGTAAAAGGAAGAATTATTAGTTTTTTAAATTACAAAAAAAAACAAGTAATGATTTTTCCTTTTACAGAATGTTTACAAGGAGATGTATGCACTTTGTAAAAGGACAATTTTTTAGTTTTAAATGATAAACATTGTTTTCAACGCTAATGCATTGCGTAAATTATTGTGTTTTGTTATTTCAGGAACGCCCTGAAAATTTTTCAATTTATAAGGAACCCATTACTACCAGCAGCTCTGCAGAATCATTTCACAGTCAATTAAGAGCGAAATTGCCAAAAAAAAGGAAGTTTTTATAGATTTTTGGACATTTTGACCGATATCGATGCAACGAAATCAATGAATTTTTTGAAATCAATTGGTGGATGTACTAGTTTATATAAAACTAAACAAAAAAGGTTTAAAACTCGTTCAAATTTTGTTCGTGAACGCCTCCATCTATTGCATCAAAAAAAAATTACATTAACAGACATTCTCAACCAGCTTTCATTAAAAGAAAACTGCATGTTCGCAGAAGATTTTGTCAATGAAATTCCAAGTGATGATAATGATGATGATGATGATGATGATGATGACGATGAAGCGGATTATGTTAATAATGAACATGTTGATAAACGCGATGAACAAAAAGATTCCCTTTGTTTAACATGCTATGACAAAGATTGCGAAGTTTTGTGTTTACCATGTAAACATTGCAAAATTTGTCGCGATTGCTTCAAAAAAATAGAAGAATCATCGCAAAATAAAGGAATAAAAGTATTGTGTCCATTTTGCCGTTCCATTGTTAAGGATAGTATGATAATTTATAATTAAATGTTAACGTTTATTAGGGTTTCATTGCCTTTAAATAATTTTTTTCCAAATGAAATCGCAAAGTTGAGGAATAAACATTGTGTAAACGCAGAGATTATAAGTTTCCTTTCATATAATTTACAATAAATAATGGATATAGATTTTCTTATTTTTATTCATTTTTTAAATTGTTGGCTTTTAACTGGCGGGGTGATATAACGTAAAAGGTGATAAAGCAAAATTTGCTTCACTTTAGCAGTTTTATGGGGACGGCACAGCACGAGGCAGGAAAGGGGGGCATAGCCCGGTTGTAAAAATTTGTATCTGGGAAAAACTAACAAACTTATTCGCGAGCGGAGGGCGATGGTAGGGGTTGTGGGGGCGCGCGCGAGGACGGCACAGCACGGAGACGGGCGCACTGCAGGACGCGCCGCGGCGGGAGAGTGGTGCAAAGGAGAGTAATCACAGACCCGCCAAACTACTATCCTGATATACTCACATTTTTCCCTAAAATATTGAAAGCGAAATAATGTCACATTTTGTTTTCAGAAAAAATGGTACAAATAATTGCAAATGGTAATAACGTCACTGCGGCTTTATTTCCATTTCAAATGGAAATAATGTCCAGTGCCTTTATTTCCATTCCAATTGGAAATAAAGTCACAGTGACGTTATTTCCAGTGACGTTATTGCACCCCACCGTATTTTGCATAGAAGTCCGTTTTCGCATTTCGTTTTTCCTCGTTACTCATTTCCAGCTTTGCCCATAGAAGGCATAGCCGTGACTGCAATGTATTCAAAACTTGAAAAATATTGATTGGACCATTAGTATATCATAGCCTTTTCGAAATCACGGCTGGTAACCACCTTCCGCCAAAATCTTAGCACCAGTTTAAGGATCTCATTCATTGATGGCGGTTTCGGAACACTTCAGACGCCACCTTTTAGAACCCCAACCACATTCACAAATGCTGATTTATATAATCGAATATTTTTAACAAATTTGTAAAAATTATACATTTATTTCAACAATCGAAACTTTTTCATAAAAATTGTCATCAGATTACAGAGAATTAAAGGTATATCTTAAAGTGTTCCGCTGCATTTTAACTGTTGTTAAATTTTGCCGCCTTTATTAATTGAGAAATATTATACTGACACTCCCAAGGATATTCAATTTGTTAAATAAATTCAGAATAGAGCTACCCAATTAAATTATTCTGCTAAAATTTGTGTAATTACTTTGTGCGAGCTGATGTCGAAACCTCTAAATTTGTCATTTGAGTTTGGCAGCACAATTTCGAGTTCACACGGAATCAGCGATAGCAAATTTTTTCGTATTCGTAGCGGAGGGTTACGTTCGTAACTTTTCTACGACGTACTAAGCGATAGGGCAGAACATCTTTGATATTGCATATATTTGGAAAAAAATATTTTTTTTGCTTTGTTATACGTTCAGAGACATTTTAAGACGACGTCATAAATGATATCTGAACTCATTTGCGTTTTTGTTTTTTACAAACTGCGCCGAGCTTAGAGAGCACGCTACTCCGAACGTCATCACATTCATCACGTAAGCGTCCAAATGATTTTCAGGTGATTCTCTCCATACGAAGCGCGCTGCTACTTGATCGTCATCACGAATCTTTACTTGGTGGAACATTTCCACTATATCCACGCATACATCTACCGGCCTCTGTCTAAACTTCACTAATATGGTCGCTAACGGTTGGTTTAGATCTGGTCCACTAAGTAGCATCGATTTAAGAGAAACGTTATTTACTTCTGCAACTGCGTCGAAGAGAAGTCGCATCTTCCCTGGCTTTTTCGGGTTCCAAACGCCGAAGTGAGGTAGGTACCAAATTTGTTTGCTGCCCGCGGCTCTTTCGTCTTCCCTCAGCTTTCTTGAATACCCTTTAGCTTCGTATTCTTTCATTATCCTGGTATACTCTCATTTAATAATAGCTTGAACTTCTTCTCAAGAGCCAGAAATCTGCCAGACCATAATATTAACAGCTCCTTCCAACTTAAAGAGAGACTGAAAAGTTTGACAATCGACGAGAACGAGATTCTTATATCTTTTGATGTTGTATCGTTATTTAAGAACATACCAACACAACTAGCAATACGTACGATAATGCAACAATGGACTTTATTGGAAAAACATACAGCGATTACAAAGAAACAATTTTTGCCGATTTTGGAGTTCTGTTTATGGGACAACAACTACTTTGTTTACGACGATACTTACTATCAACAAGTTCAGGGAATGCCAATGGGAAATCCACTGTCACCAACTGTAGCCGACATTGTTTTAGATAAAATATTGGACGACAGCATCGCTGAACTTAAATGTAATGACATATATATCAAATACATCACAAAATAGGTAGATGATATATTCGCCATTTTTAAAATTAAGGACGTGGAAGACATATTAAAAACATTAAACGCACAACATACTAAAATAAAATTCACTACTGAAACTGAGAACGAGAAAAACTGGCCTTCCTAGACATGGAGATTCATAGAACAGAGAACAAAATTAGAACTAATTGGTATAAGAAGTCAATAGCGTCATCCAGGATTATTAATTTCCATTCAAATCACCCTTGGTTTTGAAAAAAGAAATACAATACTCAACTCCATCAATAAAATATATTCGCTGAGTTACCAGGAGTTCAGAAATGAGAACAGAAATATAATCAAAAAAATATTGCGAAAAAATGGATACCCTAATATAACTATTCACCAATTCTTAGCAACTGCAAAAAACAAACAGAATTCGACGAACAAACGTTTAGAAAGAAACAACGAAATTACGAAATACACAGGTATCACATACATACCAAGCCTAACGGACACAAAAATATTAAGAAAAAACGTAAAAAACAATAAAATTGGCTTTGCGCATAAACCACACCGCACGCTTAACACAATATTTACGAAGATTAAGGACAAAATTGGCAAAGTACAACAACACAATGTTGTTTACGAAATCAAGTGCAATGGAAAAGTAGGCGAAAGCTGCGACAAAATTTATATAGGCACAACTAAACGGGCACTGGGAATTCGAATCAACGAACACAAAATAGATGCGAAACGAAACAAGACAACAACAGCACTTGCACAACATCTAACAAGTAATGGGCACTCAGCAGACTTCGAAAGCACGAGCATATTAGACGTAGAGAAAAAAGAGAGGACAATACTAACATTAGAAAGCTTACGTATACAACAAAAAAATACGTAACGCGATGAAGATGTGGACAATATAAACTGCGCGTATAGATCAGCATTGACGCATAATAAACAAGCTGATCAGTGATGTGGTTGTTTTTAAGGAATTTTGTATTGTTTAAATGTTGTTTTTTGTTATTTTTGTCTACTTTGGCTGTTTGATTTGTTTCAAATGTAAGGGTAACAATTGTTTGTGATTTGAAATCTCATTGTTGTATTTTTATTTAAATTGTTTTTATGTTCTATGTACAAATAAAATGCAGACTCCCTGAAGAAGGCGCGAATGACGACGAAACGCGTAGGAGAATAAAAGAAACTTTGTTTACTTTGTTAAAAACTACCGGCCGAAAAGCTCCAAAAACATCCCAACAGGAAATCATCATTGGCCCGAAATAAATGTTAAAAATGTTAAGCTGCGCCAACAGTATAGATGTCCCCAGCGGAACAATTTTATCGGACAAATTTTAACGATAATATTAATATCTCTGGTCCTATAACGAGACACCCTTCGAAATTTTGTCAGTTTATTCTTTATACGTTCTATCATATATTTTTGTTATTTTGAAATTTTTACAAACATGCAAACATAATATTTCAGTAACTTGTTTTTTTTTTTATTAACATACGTATGAAAAATTTTACTTTATTGAAGTACTAATTCACAATTTTATTTAGCTCGAGGCCAGTTTGTGAAATATTTCATTGGGAAAGAGCAACAATAGCTCCGCTATTTCGGAGATCAACACTTCTCCTCATCAGACTTCTTTTTATTTAATTAATTTTATTTATTCTTCATCTCCACCTTCCAAGGCTTTGAACCAAGGACCACGGGTTTGCATAGCCAACACGCTACATACTGTGCCACGCTTGCCGAGTGAACTGTTGTGTTTATTCCATCTTCCTTAAACCAACCAACTGCAAACAAGAGCAGCTATTTTCAAAATACTTTGCTCTTTATTACAAATTGAAATGGGTAATCTCATACCATCAAGTAAACGCATCGGTGGTCCGTTATATTTCAACCGTTATGTATTCTGAGTCACATTAGCTTTGGTGTGTTCCTCCCGGTTTGTCAGCCACTAATGCCGCTATTTTTCAAATGCACATAATGGCTGACATGCCGTTCACATATTTTGCCAAAGGTTGCCACGTTATTACAAATCAATCTTATTTTAATTATGGTTGCCAACAATATATAAATCTTTAGACTAAAAAATGTTAAGCCGCGCCAACAGTATAGATGTCCCCAGCGCAACAATTTTATCGGACAATTTTTAACGATAATATTAATATCTCTGGCCCTATAACGAGACACCCCTTGAAATTTTGTCAGTTTATTCTTTATCATATATTTATTTTATTTTGAAATTTTTACAAACATGATATTTTAGTAACTTGTTTGCTTTTTTTATTAACATACGTATGAAAAATTTTACTTTTTTGAAGTACTAATTCACAGTTTTATTTAGCTCGAGGCCAGTTTGTGGAACATTTCATTGGGAAAAAGCAACAATAGTTTTTTAATGGTAGAAGTTATAGCCGCTATTTCGGAGATCACCACTTTCCAAGGTTTTGAACCAAGGACCACGGGTTTGCATAGCCAACACGCTACATACTGTGCCACGCTTGCCGAGTGGACTGTTGTGTTTATTCCGTCTTCCTTTAACCAACCAACTGCAAACAAGAGCAGCTATTTAAACTTGCTTATGTGGTTGTTGTTTGGGTGTTTTAGCAATGATATATATTTTTAATTACTTTAACTAATTTTTTGAATGCATTTTGGCGTAATCATCCATGCATATAAAATGTTTTTTAAGTACAACATGTTTTTTTATAAATCTCTGAGTCTTTGTAAATAAAAGAGTACCTAATAATTTTTTCGATATAACTAATAATTTGCGAGCTATGAAGTGATAAACGTCAGCTTACGTCGAGACACCTAACCAGCCCTATGGCTGAGTACTTTCGTAGATCCTCCGTCGTAGATTCGAAATTCGTAGAGTTGCATCAGTGAGTTCATTCGTAGCGCAATTTCGTTGATTTTTCGATGAATTTGCTACGTGTTTTGGTTGTAGGAGAAAATTTTAAAAATGATATTCTGAAGGAATATCCACTTTATTTCAATAATTTATAAAAATACAGAAACATAGTTAAATTGTGAGTATTAAATTTGATAAAAATGTTTTTAATTAAAGCAATTTTCTTTCTTGTTCGTTCTTTTCCTTTTGAGTTCAAAAATTTTAACAACGCGTTCGCATTACGCTCGGATGCTAGAATAGTTGCAGACAAATTCAGAATTTGGATAACACCAAATTCAAAAAGGAGGAGTTGGACAAGTTTTGGACACAATTTTACACCCGAAAACCAGTATTTTGCATAGAAGTCCGTTTTCGCATTTCGTTTTTCCTTGTTACTCATTTCCAGCTTTGCCCATAGAAGGCATAGCCGTGACTGCAATGTATTCAAAACTTGAAAAATATTGATTGGACCATTAGTATATCATAGCCTTTTCGAAATCACGGCTGGTAACCACCTTCCGCCAAAATCTTAGCACCAGTTTAAGGATCTCATTCATTGATGGCGGTTTCGGAACACTTCAGACGCAACCTTTTAGAACCCCAACCACATTCACAAATGCTGATTTATATAATCGAATATTTTTAACAAATTTGTAAAACTTATACATTTATTTCAACAATCGAAACTTTTTCATAAAAATTGTCATCAGATTACAGAGAATTAAAGGTATATCTTAAAGTGTTCCGCTGCATTTTAACTGTTGTTAAATTTTGCCGCCTTTATTAATTGAGAAATATTATACTGACACTCCCAAGGATATTCAATTTGTTAAATAAATTCAGAATAGAGCTATCAAATTAAATTATTCTGCTAAAATTTGTGTGATTACTTTGTGCGAGCTGATGTCGAAACCTCTAAATTTGTCATTTGAGTTTGGCAGCACAATTTCGAGTTCACACGTATTTTTCGTATTCGTAGCGGCGGGTTACGTTCGTAACTTTTCTACGACGTACTAAGCGATAGGGCAGAACATCTTTGATATTGCATATATTTGGAAAAAAATATTTTTTTTGCTTTGTTATACGTTTAGAGACATTTTAAGACGACGTCATAAATGATATCTGAACGCATTTGCGTTTTTGTTTTTTACAAACTGCGCCGAGCTTAGAAAGCATGCTACTCCGAACGTCATCACATTCATCACGTAAGCGTCCAAATGATTTTCTGGTGATTCTCTCCATACGAAACGCGCGGCTACTTGGTCTTCATCACGAATCTTTACTTGGTGGAACATTTCCACTATATCCACGCATACATCTACCGGCCTCCGTCTAAACTTCACTAATATGGTCGCTAACGGTTGGTTTAGATCTGGTCCACTAAGTAGCATCGATTTAAGAGAAACGTTATTTACTTCTGCAACTGCGTCGAAGAGAAGTCGCATCTTCCCTGGCTTTTTCGGGTTCCAAACGCCGAAGTGAGGTAGGTACCAAATTTGTTTGCTGCCCGCGGCTCTTTCGTCTTCCCTCAGCTTTCTTGAATACCCTTTAGCTTCGTATTCTTTCATTATCCTGGTATACTCTCATTTAATAATAGCTTGAACTTCTTCTCAAGAGCCAGAAATCTGCCAGACCATAATATTAACAGCTCCTTCCAACTTAAAGAGAGACTGAAAAGTTTGACAATCGACGAGAACGAGATTCTTATATCTTTTGATGTTGTATCGTTATTTAAGAACATACCAACACAACTAGCAATACGTACGATAATGCAACAATGGACTTTATTGGAAAAACATACAGCGATTACAAAGAAACAATTTTTGCCGATTTTGGAGTTCTGTTTACGGGACAACAACTACTTTGTTTACGACGATACTTACTATCAACAAGTTCAGGGAATGCCAATGGGAAATCCACTGTCACGAACTGTAGCCGACATTGTTTTAGATAAAATATTGGACGACAGCATCGCTGAACTTAAATCTAATGACATATATATCAAATACATCACAAAATATGTAGACGATATATTCGCCATTTTTAAAATTAAGGACGTGGAAGACATATTAAAAACATTAAACGCACATCATACTAAAATAAAATTCACTACTGAAACTGAGAACGAGAAAAACCTGGCCTTCCTAGACATGGAGATTCATAGAACAGAGAACAAAATTAGAACTAATTGGTATAAGAAGTCAATAGCGTCATCCAGGATTATTAATTTCCATTCAAATCGCCCTTGGTCTCAAAAAAGAAATACAATACTCAACTCCATCAATAAAATATATTCGCTGAGTTACCAGGAGTTCAGAAATGAGAACAGAAATATAATCAAAAAAATATTGCGAAAAAATGGATACCCTAATATAACTATTGACCAATTCTTAGCAACTGCAAAAAACAAACAGAATTCGACAAACAAATGTTTAGAAAGAAACAACGAAATTACGAAATACACAGGTATCACATACATACCAAGACTAACGGACACAAAAATATTAAGAGAAAACGTAAAAAACAATAAAATTGGCACCGCACGCTTAACACAATATTTACGAAGACTAAGGACAAAATTGGCAAAGAACAACAACACAACGTTGTTTACGAAATCAAGTGCAATGGAAAAGTAGGCGAAAGCTGCGACAAAATTTATATAGGCACAACTAAACGGGCACTGGGAATTCGAATCAACGAACACAAAATAGATGCGAAACGAAACAAGACAACAACAGCACTTGCACAACATCTAACAAGTAATGGGCACTCAGCAGACTTCGAAAGCACGAGCATATTAAACCAAGAGAAAAAAAGAGGACAAGACTAACATTAGAAAGCTTACGTATACAACAAAAAAATACGTAACCCGATGAATTATAAGGAAGATGTGGACAATATAAACTGCGCGTATAGATCAGCATTGACGCATAATAAACAAGCTGACCAGCGATGTGGTGTTTTTAAGGAATTTTGTATTGTTTAAATGTTGTTTTTTGTTATTTTTGTCTACTATGGCTGTTTGATTTCTTTGAAATGTAAGGGTAACAATTGTTTCTGATTTGAAATCTTATTGTTGTATTTTCATTTTAATTGTTTTTATGTTATATGTACAAATAAAATGCAGACTCCCTGAAGAAGGCGCGAATGACGCCGAAACGCGTAGGAGAATAAAAGAAACTTTGTTTACTTTATTAAAAACTACCGGCCGAAAAGCTCCAAAAACATTCCAACAGGAAATCATCATTGGCCCGAAATAAATGTTATACTGCGCCAACAGTATAGATGTCCCCAACGGAACAATTTTATCGGACAAATTTTAACGAAAAAATTAATATCTCTGGCCCTATAACGAGACAGCCTTTGAAATTTTGTCAGTTTATTCTTTATACGTTCTATCATATATTTTTGTTATTTTGAAATTTTTACAAACATGCAAACATGATATTTCAGTAACTTGTTTTTTTTTATTAACATACGTATGAAAAATTTTACTTTTTTGAAGTACTAATTCACAATTTTATTTAGCTCGAGGCCAGTTTGTGGAATGTTTTATTGGGAAAAAGCAATAATAGCTCCGCTATTTCGGAGATCACCACTTTTCCTCATCAGACTTCTTTTTATTTAATTAATTTTATTTATTCTTCATCACCACTTTCCAAGGCTTTGAACCAAGGACCACGGGTTTGCATAGCCAACACGCTACACACTGTGCCACGCTTGCCGAGTGGACTGTTGTGTTTATTCCACCTTCCTTAAACCAAACCTGTTAAGTTTTGATTACTAATCGTAATCATTAGTAATCTGATTACTTTGTATTTGAGAGTGAAATAATTGATTACATTACGATTATCTTGGTCCCAACTAGATTACGTAATGATTACGATTACAAATAATCAAAAAATAATCATGATTACTCTAGATTACTAAAAAGAATCAAAAAGAATCAAAAATAATCAAAATAAATAATTGATTCTTTTCAGCGATTCTTTTTGATTCTTTTTGATTCTTTTCAATCCAAAACCACAAAAAAATTTTCTCTTTTTGTTTTTTTAATTTTTCATAAATTTTTTTACGTAAGCGTTCCAACAAGTTTACAACCGTTCTTGAATTCTAACACTACTCGCTGCAGCATTGTTGGTTTTCATAAAGGTGTAAATATCAGCTACGCTCATTGAAGCTTATTCTGATGATCAGAACTGGGAACTTTCGCGATGGGGCTGATTATATTGAATGGCTGAATTGATAATAATAATAGCAAAATCTGAGACTCAGATTATACAAAAAACAATTTTAAAAATTTTAATAAAAAAAATGTCTTAAAATTTAAAGAGAAAAGTTGTTTGGTATTTTGGATTGAAAATAATCAAAAAGAATCCAAAAGAATCAAAAATAATCAAAAAGAATCCTGAATATAATCAATTATTTATTTTGATTATTTTTGATTCTTTTTGATTCTTTTCAGTAATCTAGAGTAATCCTGATTATTTTTTGATTATTTGTAATCGTAATCATTACGTAATCCCAATATTTGAAAGGCACAATTAAATAATAATTACAATTCTTTTTTGAAAATAATCTAACCGATTACTAATCGTAATCATAATTTAACAGCTATGCCTTAAACCAACCAACTGCAAACAAGAGCAGCTATTTTCAAAATACTTTTCTCTTTATTACAAATTGAAATGGGTATCCTCATAGCATCAAGTAAACGCATCGGTGGTCCGTTATATTTCAACCGTTATGTATTCTGAGTCACATTAGCTTTGGTGTGTTCCTCCCGGTTTGTCAGCCACGAATGCCGTTATTTTTCAAATGCACATGCCGTTCACATATGTTGCCAAAGGTTGCCACGTTATTACAAATCAATCTTATTTCAATTATGGTTGCCAACAATATATAAATCTTTAGACCAAAAAATGTTAAGCCGCGCCAACAGTATAGATGTCCCCAGCGCAACAAGTTTATCTGACAATTTTTAACGAAAAAATTAATATCTCAGGCCCTATAACGAGACACCCCTTCGCATTTTGTCAGTTTATTCTTTATCATATATTTATTTTATTTTGAAATTTTTACAAACATGATATTTTAGTAACTTGTTTGCTTTTTTTATTAACAAACGTATGAAAAATTTTACTTTTTTGAAGTACTAATTCACAATTTTATTTAGCTCGAGGCAAGGCACATTCAATAGGTAGCAGCAGTAGAAAAATGGAAAAAAAAAATTTTAGCTCTGTATATTTTGTTTTTGCTTTTAAAATCTAAAATTTCAAAAATATTTTATCAACTACCTTGAATTGTACTGAAAGCATTCTTATCACAACGAAATTCAAAATTTGACAATTCAAATTAAAATAAAATATGAAAAAAGTTCAAAAAAAAAAGTTTGCTGCGGCTACCTATTTGATGTGCCTTGGCTCGAGGCCAGTTTGTGGAACATTTCATTGGGAAAAAGCAACAATAGTTTTTTAATGGTAGAAGTTATAGCCGCTATTTCGGAGATCACCACTTTCCAAGGCTTTGAACCAAGGACCACGGGTTTGCATAGCCAACACGCTACATACTGTGTCACGCTTGCCGAGTGGACTGTTGTGTTTATTCCATCTTCCTTTGTAAAAAATCCCTGGGGATATTGTGGAATAGCGCAGGGTGCACTGGTTAAATTGAAATATGACTAGAAGTCGGTCTACAGAACAAACTATAATTCAAATTGGAAATAGGTTTGCAATTCAAGGTTTATTCGCTTTAATAATAAGGTTGATACAAATTAATGCAATAAAATTTATATTTGCCAGAGTGGCGTAAAAGGAGCAAAGAACGATGCAGATGCGGCGGCGCTACTTTTTGGAATGAAATAAAAAGAACGTTTAATTTTACTTTACGTACGGCCCTGGGTCACCCCCATGGTACCGTTTCCAATTCAGCAAATAGAATTTAGAACAATATTTTCGAACAATGGTGTTGCCGGCCGCACCGACAAATAACTTTTACAAATATTGAATTATAAATCAATGAGGTTGGGGCTCATGTCCTCAACATACCGGCCCCCCTGCACCGGTTCTAGGTGTAGTAGTTCCTTCAGCTTCTCTAACGTCAGGACGGCCTCGCTGAACTGTTGGCTGATGCGTCGTTGCACTGCGCTGCGCCCATAAGCAGGCTTTGGGGTTTTCTTCGCCACACGGCTGGCTAGCGTCGGGCGTCGGTGGCTTGTTGTAGCGTGCTGCTCGTTGCGCCATTGACGGTCAGGTGGCGGCGAGGTAGAGCGGTGCAGCAGGGTGTGGTGGGCCCTCCCGCACTTATGGCAGCTGTCTGCGGAGTCACACGCTCCAGTTGAGTGTGACGTAGCCAGGCAGTTTATACAGTAACGATAAATTCGCGCGGACTCATACCGTTCTTCTGGCGTCATGGCCATGAAGGCGTGACAAAACCGCAGCGAGTGGAAGCGGCAACACAGACGACACTGGCTGAAGTCCTTGACTGTCCGGTCCATCTGTGGAGAGAGAACAAAAAACAACAGAGAGTTTATGAAACGAAATTAGTCACGTGCCCGGGATAGTGAATTTTATGAAGTGGTTGGGTGAAGTTGGGTAGTGGATAACATTACGATGAGGGCAGGGGACAGAGATTTGCAATGCTGCGTGTGATAATTCCTGCTTGAGTGCAGATATCTGCCACACGAACGTTATTATCCTGACCGGGGTGAAGTTTTACAATGCGCCCGAGTCTCCATTCGTTTGGAGGTAGGAGATCGTCTTTTACGACGACGAGATCTCCTTCAATGAGGTTGGTTTCCTGCTGCTTCCACTTATACCTTTTATGGAGTTCTTTAAGGTATTAATTCTTCCACCGAGTACTAAATTGGTGATGAATAACCTTTAACTTTTGCCACTTATGGACTAGAGAGAGATTGTCGGCTTGGGGTTCGGGCAAGGAGCGCAGGGGTGCGCCTATTAAGAAATGTCCAGGGGTAAGCGCCAGCAGGTCAGTGGGATCCTGTGACATGGGCGAGAGTGGCCGCGAATTGAGGACTGCCTCGATACGGATAAGGAGGGTGGTGAATTCTTCAAAGGTGAACTTGTGGTTTCCTGCCACCTTAGTGAAGTGTGTCTTAAAACTTTTGACAGCCGCTTCCCATAGACCGCCCATGTGAGGAGCGTAGGGTGGAATAAACTGCCAAGTGAGTCCGTGGGTAGCATATCTTTCGGCGATATCCGTAGCAGATTCTTTGAGAAATTGGGAAATTCTCTTTGCAACGATCGGCTTGCGCCTACGAAAGTCTTTCCCGTTGCCGGACATTATTTTGTGTGGGATTCCACGGCGGCCGACAAATCGGGTGAAAGCAGCCTTAAAGGTTTCAGTAGTGAGGTCTGAGCATAATTCTAAGGGCCAGTTTTTCAGTGCAAGTTAAACTCTGTTTGCCGTTTAAACTAAGTTTAAACTCAGCATGCTTGTTTTTCAGTCAACTTTAAACGTAGTTTAAACTAAGTTTAAACGGCCGATCTGACACGGTTAAACTCCGTTTAACGAATCAGCTGTTCGCCAACTACTTTATTTTGGTTGCAACAAATATTTGAGCGCAAGGTCCTCTAATTGAATTTTTATTTTAAAAAAATGGATATTTCCTCTGGTAAAAGTGACTACAGTGACACAGAAGTAAGCGAAATACTTACAATTACTATATTAAGGAGAAAAAGAGTAATATCTACTCATCCGAATCATTTTGATATTTTTGGCGAAAATTATTTCTTCGACCGCTTTCGCTTGACAAAAACATCCGCTTATAGTGTCTTGGAACTTATTGGAGAACATATCAGGCACCCCACAAATTGGTAAAAGTTAAGATTTCAATTTGCTTCAAAATATTTAATTATCGGAATTTAAGGAATCACGCATTAACGGTAGAACAAATGCTACTTATTACTCTACGGGTATATGCAACTGGTGGAATGCTTCAAACAATTGCCGATTTGTAGTAGTTTTATTAAATTCCCGGAAACCGAAACGGAGAAACATGAAAATATGAAGGATTCTTCAAAATAGCAAAGTTTCCCACAGTAATAGCGTCTTTGGATTGCACACACATAAAGATTATTTCTCATGGTAATAAGTTTACTTTAACTTGATACCGAATTCATACTTATTTACATAACTCTTTTGAAGGTGGCGACAATCCGGAGCTGTATCGGAATCGAAAGGGACTTTTTTCTATAAACGTACAAACTACATGTGATGCTAGCCTCAAAATAACAAATATTGTGGCCCGGTGGCCAGGATCTGCTCATGATTCAAATATATTAAGCAATTCGAGGATATACTCACGGTTTGAAAGTGGTGATTTCGGTAACGGTTTAATTATTGCGGATAGTGGATACCCGAACAAAAAATTTCTGATAACTCCTTTGACAAATCCGATGGCTCCAGAAGAAAAGTAATTTAATAAGTCTTTAATTAGAACACGTTGTACCGTTGAAAGAAGTTATGGAGTATGGAAAAGGCGCTTTCCTATTTTATCTCTTGGAATTCGTTTGAACCATAGAAAAGTCCAAAGTATAATTGTAGCTACCGCAGTCTTGCATAATATTTGCTGCATGAACTGCGAGCCTGAATTGCCAATATTACCACATGACATATCATCTGCTGTGAATTTCGTGCTAACAGTTCCTTGAAACACACAACAGGAATCATCAAATGTAAATAACTCAACAAGATCTCTTTTAGTAAACCATTATTTTAAAGATTTACTTCGTAGTGAAAGACGATAGATATAGTTAATAAAATGAGTTCATATATATTTTGTGTTTTCATTTAAAGTCATTCATGTAAATACTTCTCTTAATAGCTATAGTTAACTGTGTTATATATCCATTAAAATATCACATATACATAAATGCATTCAATTGCGAGTATTTTTTGTACGTTAACATTATTGAACAAAAAAGGCACATTCTTGGTATTATTTTCTATAGTAACTATTTACATATCTATGTATAACAAAATTTGTATAATAATCTTAATACTAAGTAAACTAAGGAGGTACAAATTCAAGTCTTTTAATTTATTTCTTTGGTATTATGGAATCTCTTGTTCCACCGCCGGTCGTATACATCTTACGTCTTTCTGCTGTCAACCTCTTCTTCGACTCCTTCTTCACGTTTTCAAATTTGGTCTTCAGCACCTTTGCGCTTCTATACACTTGGCCACCAAACTTTGCATTATATTCTATTTCTATTTGGCTCTAAACTTTGAGTTTATCGTCTGAGCTGACTCGGTCGGTTTTTTTACATTCCAGTACACTTTTATTCACTTCTACCAATTCTAGCAAATAGTTAACTTCAGTGGATGAAAAATTGTTACTTCTCACAGACATTTTTATTTATTATTAACTTAATTTTATCACAGCGATATGTAGTAATAGAAAATTATTTAGCAATGGCATCAAATTGTCAACAAACATCAGCTGTTGTCTTATCTAGATAAAGAAAAAAACAATGTTGCCATACAAAATGGCCAATGTTAACTGCGGCCTTAAACTTGCACTGAAAAACAACTGTCCAGTTTAAACTTAGTTTAAATTTAATCTGAGTTTAACTAAACTCCGTTTAAACTGAGTTTAAACCAGCACTGAAAAACTGGCCCTAAGTGTACTGCTTCGGTAGAGAAACACACAAACACGCACACGTACGCTTTTGTGTGAGAAGCGCGTCGGAGTTTGGAGGTTTTGACGAGAAATGGTCCGGCGAAATCCACACCGGTGGTATGAAACGGAAGAGTATAGGTGGAACGTTCCGGGGGCAATGCGGCCATTATCTGCGAGCGCATCTGTTTTTTGTAAAGGGTTCAAACTTTACAGTGAAATATGCATTTTTTTATCTTTTGCTTCAGTCGGGGAATGTAGTATTCCTGCTGAACCATGCGAGTCATCAGCTGTTTTTCAGCGTGAAGCAAAGTTGTGTGGAGAAAATGTAGCAGCAGTGAGTAGAATTTTGAGTTATCGGGGATTATTATGGGATGGCGTTCATTATAGCTAAGAGCTGCGTAAGCTTAACGACCGTTTACTCTTAGAACACCTGCTTTGTCCAGCATCGGGTTCAAGGTTAATAATGAACTTTTTTTGTTAATGGAGTTTAAGGACTCCAGGGCACTAATTTCGTTAGCGAAATATTTCCGTTGAGTAATGGCTATTAATCTTATTTTGGTGAAATTTAGCTCCTCCTGAGTGAGTGCTAATGAAGTAGGAGTTCGAGATTTTTGTGAATTGTGGATAAAGCGATATATATAGGATACAACTCGTAAAGCTCGTGAGAAAGAGGAAAATCTATCAAGAATGTCTGGGTAGTCGACTGTGTGAAGAGATTTAATCCTTTTCTGTTCAGGCGGTGATGCGTTAGAGGGAACTGCTTTGGGCCAAGACGTGGAGGGTTTGGAGAGCCATTCTGGCCCGTGCCACCATAGAGAACATTCTGCTAAATCTTGTGGCTTGCATCCACGAGTTCCTAAATCTGCTGGGTTGGCTCCACTTGGCACGTGTCGCCAAGTAATATTGCTGACATTTTGGAGGATCTGAGTGATCCGGTTGGCCACATACGTCTTCCATGTATGGGGTGGTTTCTCGAGCCACGCCAACACGATAGAGGAGTCTGACCAGAGTGTCAGTTCGTAAGGTGGCAGGTTGAGGTGGGAACGGGTATAAGAGATCAATTTTGATAGCAGTACAGCGCCACAAAGCTCTAACCGTGGCAAGCTTATCGTTCGCAAGGGGGCCACTTTGGTTTTTGCAACAAAAAGGTGAGTAGAGCCAGAGTTTTCTGCTTGTTGCACAGTTATATAAACGCAAGCACAAAACGCTTTTTCGGAAGCGTCCGAGAAACCATGCAATTGTATGCGTTTATCTGGAGTGAACTGCACCCACCGCGGAATTTTAATAGAGTTTATAGCGTACAGGCTCTCGCGAAATGTGTTCCACTTGTGGAAAGTCAAGGGTTTTACGTGCTCGTCCCACTCGGTTCCTTCCAACCAGAGTTCTTGGAGGAGAACTTTGGCGAGGATCATTACTGGCGATAGCCATCCTGCCGGGTCGAAAAGTTTCGCAACCGCCGACAGTATTTGTCGCTTTGTGCTTGATTGAGATGCAGGTAGAGGATCGTATGAGTAAGTGAAAGAGTCTTCAAGGGCATTCCATCTTATTCCGAGTGTTTTAGTGGAACTCGTATCTTGGAATTCGAGAAACTCAGTATCTAGAACATCAGAGTCTGGGATTAACTCGAGAATCTTCGGGTGATTCGCGGTTAATTTCCTGAGTGGAAAGCCAGCCTGCCGATTTCAAAGCTTCGATAGTTTGGGTCATTGAGTTTATAGTGGACTGTATATTGTGTCCGCCGGAGAGTACATCATCTACGTATGTTTCGTGTAGAATGATGTTTTTGGCGAGAGGGAATCTTTCTTGGCAACCGTTGGCTAATTGGTGGAGCGTACGAATTGCGAGATTTGGGGCACAGTTAAGACCGAATGTGACGGTTTTTAACTTAAAGTCTTCGATTGGCAGGTGGGGAGCTTTTCGAAAGAGAATTCTTTGAAAATTTTGATGTTCTTTAGAAACGAGTATTTGGCGATACATTTTTTCTATATCGCCATTGAAAACAAACTTGTAGAGACGCCATTTTAGGATTATAGCGGTCAAGTCGTTTTGGAGAATTGGGCCTGTAAACAGTACGTCATTCAGAGATTTTCCTGAATGTTTGATTCTGGATGCGTTGAAGACGACTCGTACTTTTGTTGTTTTGCTGTCGGGTTTTTGGACTGCGTGAAGGGGCAAATAGAAAGATATGTATTTTCCGTTTTTGATGATTTCCATGGGCGAGGAGGGCTTCATGTGGTCCATCGCTAAGTACTCATTCAGCACTTCCGAGTACTTATCGCGTAATTCGCGTTTTTTCTCCAGAGTCCTTTCTATACTGACGTATTGCTGCTGTGCTGCTGGGCGGGAGTGGCCTAGAGCGATGGAGTCCGGGAATTCGGGCTTAAAGGGGAGCTTGACTTCGTAGCGTCCATCCTCCCGTCTGGTGGTCGTGGTCTTGTAGAGTTCTTCGCAGAACTCGTCCTCTGCTGACCTGGGTTGTGTGACTTCAATCTCCTCCTGATCCCAAAACCTTTTGAGTAGTGAGCTGAGTTCAGGTTGTGGAGCTTCTGAGAGTTGAGTGGAAAACGCTGAGACTTGTTCCCTGACGGGACCGCTGAGTATCCATCCGAATATCGTGTTCTGTGCTACTAAGGTCCGGTGAATGTTGTGCTGAAGCCCTTCCAGGAGAATTTAGGGTGTGATGTCACTGCCGATGACCATGTCAATTTTCGCCGGTGTAAAACATTTGGAGTCAGCAAGTTGTAAAGAACCGAATTCATTTAAATTGACATTTGAGACTTTGAGGGTTGGCAGAAAATGTGGGAGAATAATAACGCTAGTAGTGATTTTTTGGGACAAATCGGAAGAGCATAGCGTTATTTCACTAATTTTGTTCGAGTTTTGAAAAATACTTCCTCCCATTCCAGAGATTTCGTAGTGAGTTTCTCTGGTGGGTAGGCCTAGTAATTTCTGTATTCGTGAGGCTAAAAAGGTTTTTTGTGACCCTTGGTCAATGAGAGCGCGAATTTTGTGATATTCGCCAGCGAAGTATATGGGGACTATCGCTGTGGGGAGTAAAGTAGTCGTACTGCTACTAGAAAAGTGTGATAAGGTTTTTTCAGGTAGGTTTTTTGTCGAGGCATTCATAGCAGCCTCTTTGGATGTCGAGGGCTTTTCGCTGTGTGTTCGACTTTGAGCCACTTGACTGAATGTTTTTTGGGGCCTTGAGATCGTTTTTGTGGCTTGTGATTGGGGTTGAAAGTGAAGGAGAGAGTGATGTCTCCTTTGACAGTAGAAGCACAGAAAACTACTTTGACATGCATTTTTGAGGTGAGAGTATGAGAGACAATTTTCACAGTAATTATTCTCTCGTACAAACTTGAGGCGCTCGTTTATGGGAAGCGCTTTGAATTTCACGCAATTTTTCATTGGGTGATTGGAGTTACATAATTTGCATGAGACTTTCTATTTAGAAAAGTCGAGTTATAATTTGCTGCTCTGGGTGTAAAATTTGGTAAGGGCGCTCTTGGTTTTCCTTGGCGGTAAGTGCTCAGTCTCTCCACAACTTCATATCGAGATGTTAAGAAGTTGTTCATGTCTTCCCAGAGTGGAAGCTCTTTCCAAGAGGTGAGCGATTGTTCCCATAGAGAGAGGGTTTCGCTGGGAAGTTTTGAGGAGCATATATACACAAGGATTGGGTCCCAGTCGGAGGTTGGGATTCCTTGTGCTGCCAGAGTGGATAGGCAGTTATTTATTGTGGTTTGCATTTTCTGAATCTGCTCACCATTCTCGGTATATATTGGGGGTAAGTTAAAAAGGGTTTTTAACTGATTATCCACCAATATTCTGCGGTTTTCATACCGCGCCTTCAGAGCATCACATGCCAGGTTGAAGCTTGCGTCTGTGAGCGGGTATTGCTTCACCAATTGCCCAGCTTGGCCTCTGGTTTTTTGACGCAGGTGGTATAGCTTCTGAGCTGGTGTCAGCTTGGGATGGTTACCGTAGACTGCCGTGAACATATCACGAAAGGCTGGCCAGTCTTCGTACCCACCGTGAAAGACTTCGGTGTCACACGGTGGTACCTTAAGATAACCTTCAGAGCTGGTGGAAGCATTTGCGGGGTTACGGAGGTGTGTGGTGGGTTGTAAAAGTTGCTGACCGTCTAGAATCTGAGCTAAGCAATTTTCATAACTCTCTGAGCATTTCGTATATTTTTTCTGAATTGAGCTAATTGAATCGTCGTGATCGCCGGAGAGAGAAACTCCTCTGTAGCTTTCAACGAGTGATTCCCACAGTCTTTCGAGATCTTGTGTCTTCACTTTGAGAGGGATTCTGTGTGGTCAGATACCAGTGTGCCTGACCAAGTTGAGTAAAATGCCTCCAATCTGTCGCTTTCGAAGATGAAAGCCTGAAGACTTGTATTTGAATCCATTTTAGAGGTATGAGCTGACGTTTTGTTTTCCATAATGTGAGGAAATTAAATAGAAAACTAGTAAAAAGTGAAATTTGTGAATTTTTTTTTTTTTTTTCAAAAAGGGGTGAAAAAATAATTCTTTTAAGTTATTTTAAAAGTATTAATTTATTTATATATTTAATTTACTTAGTCGCGTTAATTTTTAATTTAATATAATTTATTTTAATTTGAGTAATATTTAAATCGTCTTGTCCCACTGTGATTTTGTACTGTTTCGTCCCACTGTACTACCTTAGCGCGTCTAAGTGTAGTATATACGCAGTGAGAGTGAGAGAATGGGCGAAGCTGGGTTGAGAGAGATGAGAAATTAAGAAAAAAAGGGGGTGAGTACGAATATTTATTTGCCCGATCAGCTTATATTCGAGTGAGAGACTTGCACTTATATACGTATGTATGTAACTATGTATATACTGAATGTACATATATATAAGTATGTATGTATGTCCTGACGTAGTTTTTGGGTAAAATAATAGGGTGGGTCGTTTTGGAAAATTTTAAGAGTATTTTCTTTAGTCGGGATATAGGGATTATAGACGTGAGAATATCGAATATAAATATATAATATAAATAATGGAGTATGAGATTATGTGAGGTAATATGAATGTATGTTTAAAATAAATATATGTATATATATGTTTATAAACGTATGTATGTATAGATATTTATTTTTTTTTTTTCAATGTGCAATTAGAACTTAGCTTTGTGTTGCCTTAGCGCGTCTAAGTGCACAACAAAGCCGTGTAGTCGCTTGTACTTATGTATTTGTATATACATAAATGTATGTATATACGCCAAAGTGTAGAGCAAGTGCGTTTGCTCTGCGACTGAACGGTAGCGGAGAATTTTTGTGCGGGATGTATGTATGTACATATATATGTGAAAATAAAATTCGGAAGAGAGAATGAGAATGAGATGTTTATAATATTTTTTCCTTTGCGTGGTTTTCTAGATGGGGAAACTGCGAATTTATATATATGTTGTTTAATTATTTACATACATATGTGAATATTTGGGCGCGAATTTGTAGCGTCAGAAAATTTGGCCGTTTAAATTTACCGTTTGGTCTAAGGCATAAGATGCCCGATGAGAACTTTGGACTTTGTGATAATTGGTATTTTTACTGAGTTGATTTTATTTGGAAGTGCGCGTGCATATGTTCGTATGGGTATGAGTATGTCATGTACATATGTCAATTAACGGATTTGCGGGAATTAAAATATGTAAATTTTTTAACCAATTTGGGTAAAGAGAATAAGTTATATTTACCGTTTCGGATACCCGTTTAACAAATGAAAATGTATGTATTAAATAAAACGAAAGTCTATGGGTAACGCCACGCCACTATAAAGTTCGCACTGGGTATGTACGTATGTATGTTGATATACAAATGTAAGTATGTGTGAAATGAGTTTGCACTTACAGTCCCGATACTTGTACCACGTGTACTTGGTTTGATGAGTGGTATTGTTGTTGTTGTGGTGCTATCTGATGCTTGGGCTGTTGTTGTTGTGCTGGTACTGCTGCTTGTCCTGTTGTTGTTGTTGCTGGTACTGTTGTTGTTGTTGCTGGTACAGTTGCTTGTGCTGTTTTTGTTGTTGCTAGCACTTTTTGTTTGTTGAAACCACAATAAAAAAATTTGTTTTAAATATTAACTTTTTTCACACTTTATGCGCAATTTGTGTTCCACTTTCCTTTTGTTTTAAAATTATTTACGTAATTTTCCGTATAACTTTTTGTTTAATTTTTAAATGTTTAACGCACTTTTGGTTTTGTATTTCGCTTAATTATTTTTAAACTTTACAAGCACCTTAATTTTCTCGACTACGCACTCTTTTAATTTCAATTGGGTTTTAAGTTTACACTTATGTACATACATATAAGTATATGTATATATATGTATATATGCACTTTTGATTTTAAAATTTAAGCTTTTCGGTTATTTAATATATGTATCGTAGCTTTAGTTAATTTTAAGATATATTTTAAATTTTGTCGCACTTTATGGTTTGATTTTAGGTTTATGACTTTTTAGGCTCACTTCGTTGTGTTTGCTCCGTACCTTATTTGCCTTTCAATTTTGGTTTTAAAAATTTTCTGCACTTTTGTTAAAAAGTTTTGTTTATTTTTATTTTATTTGCTCCGCAATTAATTTTTTTTCAATTTTGGTTTTAAAATTTTCGCACTTTTGTTCAAATTGTTATTTTATTTGCTTCGCAATTGATTTTTTTTCAATTTTGGTTTTAAAAATTTTCGCACTTTTGTTCAAATTGTTATTATTTTATTTGCTCCGCACTTTTGTTCACTTTTTTCTTATTTTATTTGCTCCGCACCTTTGTTCACTTTTTTATTATTTTATTTGCTCCGCACTTTTGCACACTTTGCCGGAGAAAATGACGCTGCAGCTTTGAGATGGCTGCTTGTTAGGTGTGTTTAATGAACACTAGTTATGGTTGTGGTTGCCAATTCGTTTGGTGGGTCGTAAGGACCATGTAAAAAATCCCTGGGGATGTTGTGGAATAGCGCAGGGTGCACTGGTTAAATTGAAATATGACTACAAGTCGGTCTACAGAACAAACTACAATTCAAATTAGAAATAGGTTTGCAATTCAAGGTTTATTCGCTTTAATAATAAGGTTGATACAAATTAATGCAATAAAATTTATATTTGCCAGAGTGGCGTAAAAGGAGCAAAGAACGATGCAGATGCGGCGGCGCTACTTTTTGGAATGAAATGAAAAGAACGTTTAATTTTACTTTACGTACGGCCCTGGGTCACCCCATGGTACCGTTTCCAATTCAGCAAATATAATTTAGAACAATATTTTCGAACAATAGTGTTGCCGGCCGCACCGACAAATAACTTTTACAAATATTGAATTATAAATCAATGAGGTTGGGGCTCATGTCCTCAATATCCTTAAACCAACCAACTGCAAACAAGAGCAGCTATTTAAACTTGCTTATGTGGTTGTTGTTTGGGTGTTTTAGCAATGATATATATTTTTAATTACTTTTACTAATTTTGGCGTAATCATCCATGCATATAAAATGTTTTTTAAGTACAACATGTTTTTTATAAATCTCTGAGTCTTTGTAAATAAAAGAGTACTTAATAATTTTTTTGATATAACTAATAATTTGCGAGCTATGAAGTGATAAGCGTCAGCTTACGTCAAGACACCTAACCAGCCCTATGGCTGAGTACTTTCGTAGATCCTACGTCGTAGATTCGAAATTCGTAGAGTTGCATCAGTGAGTTCATTCGTAGCGCAATTTCGTTGATTTTTCGATGAATTTGTTACGTGTTTTGGTTGTAGGAGAAAATTTTAAAAATGATATTCTGAAGGAATATCCACTTTATTTCAATAATTTATAAAAATACAGAAACGTAGTTAAATTGTGAGTATTAAATTTGATAAAAATGTTTTTAATTAAAGCAATTTTCTTTCTTGAGCGTTCTTTTCCTTTTGAGTTCAAAAATTTTAACAACGCGTTCGCATTACGCTCGGATGCTAGAATAGTTGCAGACAAATTCAGAATTTGGATAACACCAAATTCAAAAAGGAGGAGTTGGACAAGTTTTGGACACAATTTTACACCCGAAAACCAGTATTTTGCATAGAAGTCCGTTTTCGCATTTCGTTTTTCCTCATTACTCATTTCCAGCTTTGCCCATAGAAGGCATAGCCGTGACTGCAATGTATTCAAAACTTGAAAAATATTGATTGGACCATTAGTATATCATAGCCTTTTCGAAATCACGGCTGGTAACCACCTTCAGCCAAAATCTTAGCACCAGTTTAAGGATCTCATTCATTGATGGCGGTTTCGGAACACTTCAGACGCCACCTTTTAGAACCCCAACCACATTCACAAATGCTGATTTATATAATCGAATATTTTTAACAAATTTGTAAAAATTATACATTTATTTCAACAATCGAAACTTTTTCATAAAAATTGTCATCAGATTACAGAGAATTAAAGGTATATCTTAAAGTGTTCCGCTGCATTTTAACTGTTGTTAAATTTTGCCGCCTTTATTAATTGAGAAATATTATACTGACACTCCCAAAGATATTCAATTTGTTAAATAAATTCAGAATAGAGCTATCAAATTAAATTATTCTGCTAAAATTTGTGTGATTACTTTGTGCGAGCTGATGTCGATACCTCTAAATTTGGCATTTGAGTTTGGCAGCACAATTTCGAGTTCACACGGAATCAGCGATAGCAAATTTTTTCGTATTCGTAGCGGACTAAGCGATAGGGCAGAACATCTTTGATATTGCATATATTTGGAAAAAAATATTTTTTTGGCTTTGTTATACGTTTAGAGACATTTTAAGACGACGTCATAAATGATATCTGAACTCGTTTGCGTTTTTGTTTTTTACAAACACGTTAGCGTCCAAATGATTTTCTGGTGATTCTCTCCATACGAAGCGCGCTGCTTCTTGATCTTCATCACGAATCTTTACTTGGTGGATTATTTCCACTATATCCACGCATACATCTACCGGCCTCTGTCTAAACTTCACTAATATGGTCGCTAACGGTTGGTTTAGATCTGGTCCACTAAGTAGCATCGATTTAAGAGAAACGTTATTTACTTCTGCAACTGCGTCGAAGAGAAGTCGCATCTTCCCTGGCTTTTTCGGGTTCCAAACGCCGAAGTGAGGTAGGTACCAAATTTGTTTGCTGGCTCTTTCGTCTTCCCTCAGCTTTCTTTAATACCCTTTAGCTTCGTATTCTTTCATTATCCTGGTATACTCTCTTTTAATAATAGCTTGAACTTCTTCTCAAGAGCTAGAAATCTGCTCTCCGCGAGATGCAACATTGCAAGTAAAATCAAAATTACAAAAACAAAATCAAAAGTTCCCCTAAAGACAAGTTCATTTTGAGAGTTTTTGAAGACATAAAAACATTCATTGCAAAACATAAGGGCTCAATCGTTATCACACAAGCGGATAAAGGCAACAAAACAGTCATGATGAACAAGATAGATTACAAACAAAAAATGAAGAACCTTCTGAGCGACAAAGGCACCTAAAAACCATACGAAATGACCCGACACAAAAATTACTAAGGAAAAATAACACCATAGTGAATGAGATTTTTAAGCTAAATAATATTGACGCAAAATTAAAACACTACTTGACATGCAATGCAGCTACAGCACCTAGATTATATGGACTTCCGAAGATTCACAAGGAAAATTCCCCCCTGAGACCGATTTCATCCTCAATTAACGTACCTTGTGGCAAACTTTCAAAATATATTGGACAAACACTCAATAATTTAATTTTGAAAGACCATAATATTAACAGTTCCTTCCAACTTAAAGAGAGACTAAAAAGTTTGACAATCGACGAGGTCGAGATTCTTATATCTTTTGATGTTATATCCTTGTTTAAGAACATACCAACACAACTAGCAATACATACGATAATGCAACAATGGACTTTATTGGAAAAACATACAACGATTACAAAGAAACAGTTTTTGCCGATTTTGGAGTTCTGTTTCCGGGACAACAACTACTTTCTTTACGACGATACTTACTATCAACAAGTTCAGGGAATGCCAATGGGAAATCCACTATCACCAACTGTAGCCGACATTGTTTTAGATAAAATATTGGACGACAGCATCGCTGAACTTAAATCTAATGACATATATATCAAATACATCACAAAATATGTAGATGATATATTCGCCATTTTTAAAATTAAGGACGTGGAAGACATATTAAAAACATTAAACGCACAACATACTAAAATAAAATTCACTACTGAAACAGAGAACGAGAAAAAACTGGCCTTCCTAGACATGGAGATTCATACAACAGAGAACGAAATTAGAACTAATTGGTATAAGAAGTCAAGGATTATTAATTTCCATTCAAATCAAAATCTCAAAAAAGCAATACAATACTCAACTCCATCAATAAAATATATTCGCTGAGTGACCAGGATTTCAGAAATGAGAACAGAAATATAATCAAAAAAGTATTGCGAAAAAATGGATACCCTAATATAACTATTGACCAATTCTTAGCAGCTGCAAAAAACAAACAGAATTCGACGAACAAACGTTTAGAAAGAAACATCGAAATTACGAAAAGCACAGGTATCACATACATACCAGGACTAACGGACACAAAAATATTAAGAGAAAACGTAAAAAACAATAAAATTGGCTTTACGCATATACCACACCGCACGCTTAACAAAATATTTACGAAGACTAAGGACAAAATTGGCAAAGGACAACAACACAATGTTGTTTACGAAATCGAGTGCAATGGAAAAGTGGGCGAAAGTTGCGACAAAATTTATATAGGCACAACTAAACGGGCACTGGGAATTCGAATCAACGAACACAAAATAGATGCGAAACGAAACAAGATAACAACAGCACTTGCACAACATCTAACAAGTAATGGGCACTCTGCAGACTTCGAAAGCACGAGCATATTAGACGTAGAGAAAAAAAGAGGACAAGACTAACATTAGAAAGCTTACGTATACAACAAAAAAATACGTAACGCGATGAATTACAAGGAAGATGTGGACAATATAAACTGCGCGTATAGATCAGCATTGACGCATAATAAACAAGCTGATCAGTGATGTGGTTGTTTTTAAGGAATTTTGTATTGTTTAAATGTTGTTTTTTGTTATTTTTGTCTACTTTGGCTGTTTGATTTGTTTGAAATGTAAGGGTAACAATTGTTTGTGATTTGAAATCTTATTGTTGTATTTTCATTTTAATTGTTTTTATGTTCTATGTACAAATAAAATGCAGACTCCCTGAAGAAGGCGCGAATGACGCCGAAACGCGTAGGAGAATAAAAGAAACTTTGTTTACTTTATTAAAAACTACCGGCCGAAAAGCTCCAAAAACATCCCAACAGGAAATCAACATTGGCCCGAAATAAATGTTAAAAAATGTTAAGCTGCGCCAACAGTATAGATGTCCCCAGCGGAACAATTTTATCGGACAAATTTTAACGAAAAAATTAATATCTCTGGCCCTATAACGAGACACCCTTTGAAATTTTGTCAGTTTATTCTTTATATGTTCTATCATATATTTTTGTTATTTTGAAATTTTTACAAACATGCAAACATGATATTTTAGTAACTTGTTTTTTTTTAGTAACAGGTATGAAAAATTTTACTTATTTGAAGTACTAATTCACAATTTTATTTAGCTCGAGGCCAGTTTGTGGAATGTTTCATTGGGAAAAAGCAACAATAGCTCCGCCATTTCGGAGATCACCACTTCTCCTCATCAGACTTCTTTTTATATAATTAATTTTATTTATTCTTAATCACCACTTTCCAAGGCTTTGAACCAAGGACCACGGGTTTGCATAGCCAACACGCTACATACTGTGCCACGCTTGCCGACTGGACTGTTGTGTTTATTCCATCTTCCTTAAACCAACCAACTGCAAACAAGAGCAGCTATTTTCAAAATGCTTTGCTCTTTATTAAAAATTTAAATGGGTTCACCTCACCCTGTTGACCTTCATGCACGTAATCTCATACCATCAAGTAAACGCATCGGTGGTCCGTTATATTTCAACCGTTATGTATTCTGAGTCACATTAGCTTTGGTGTGTTGCCACGTTTTTACAAATCAATCTTATTTTAATTATGGTTGCCAACAATATATAAATCTTTAGACTAAAAAATGTTAAGCCGCGCCAACAGTATAGATGTCCCCAGCGCAACAATTTTATCGGACAATTTTTAACGAAAAAATTAATATCTCAGGCCCTATAACGAGACACCCTTTGAAATTTTGTTAGTAGGTCATAAATGATCTCTAAACTCATTTGCGTTTTTGTTTTTAACAAACTGCGCCGAGCTTAGAGAGCATGCTACTCCGAACGTCATCACATTCATCACGTAAGCGTCCAAATGATTTTCTGGTGATCCTCTCCATACGAAGCGCGCTGCTACTTGATCTTCATCACTTGGTGAGACATTTCCTCTGGTATACTCTCTTTTAAGGCTATTATCACGCTTGAACTTCTTCTTAAGAGCCAGAAATCAGCTCTCCGCTATTTTGCGACTTTCAGGTAGTTCTACTTTATTCTGCTTCCACAGCAAGCCCGTTTCGTAGCGTAAACCTTTTCTTACCGTTGTGCTCTCTAAAATATCTTTAGCTCTAACCAGGTCTGCAGATTCGCTTACTTTGAGCCCTTCACGTTTCTATAAATTTTCATTGATTAAATAATCGCTCACCAAATGCTCCAGTATCTCCTGACCATCGTTCACATTGGCAAAGTGTACACAGTTGTGCCGCTGTTCGATGTCTCGCCCTCTGTCTCCGTAGACTATCCAACAAGCTTCGTGAGATCCACCGAGTATCCATTTACTCCGTCGTCAACCGTTTTTCTGGGGATACTAAGGTGTGGGTTGTCTAGCCCCACTAATAACTCAGGAAACGCTCCAGCGTATCTCTTGATCGGCAAGTTTCGATACTGCAAATCTGATATTTCCAATGTCTGCGTGGCCAATTGAAGGGTTGTAACCGTTCTGACGTTCTGCAATAAAAACTGTTTCTTATATTTGCCCGTTCCGGAAATTCGTACGTCAACCCTGTTAGACTGGTCTGTTATAGTGGTGTTGCCAAACCATTGAAACGTTAGATTCTCTTTCTACCCCTTAAAGTCAAGGCGGCAAGCCAAGTCGCTATTCATCATGGATATGGCGAAGCTGTTAAATACTCGACCGTTGGCGTGTAACCTGACTGTCAATATTTTATACAATAACCTAGGTTCAGTGTTAAGGCACTTGTCAGAACTTGTCGCTGTGTTGCTGGCTCCGTTTGGCGCCGCCCCCTACAGCTTCTCGCGGGCAGGTATGTAGAACTTTTGCTGCTTTCTTGTACAACGGTCGTCCTTGCATTTTGTCGCCCTCGACCTCCAAATCTTCCATTTTTCCTAGAATCTGCAAGTAGTGGCCACCAAGCGCGAAAGTTCCTGAGGCCAATCACTGAAATGGCATATATTCTGTGGCGGCACAATCGTCAATGCACGTCTGGTCCAGTCGATCGTCTTCTGAACTGGCAACTTTGCCAACAATTCATCCATAAGTGTCGGGTTCGATAAGTGGTGATCGCAGTTCGCCGATAATAGAAAAGATGATAAATTTTGTACTTTAGTAGCAAACCGCATTATCTGCTCAATTCGGTTCTCCGATATTGGCGCCACTCCTTGAATTTTTGTTATTTATTTTCGCACCAGCTGCTCTGGTCTGCCGAAGCTATCTTCGAGAGTGCCAAGAATTCGCGTCACGTTACTGCTATGTATCAAGAGGCACTCAACTACCTCCCTCGCCTTGCCCTTTAGAGCCTGTAAGCGCATCATGTTTTGCCTCTCGCTGTACCGATACTCTTCCGTAGTCATAGCGAACGCCTCGTTGAACATAGGCCAGTCTTCAGGACGCCCATCAAACTCCGGCAAATCGTATAACTTACGCCCTTGACCTATTCGGGTGTTCCCGAACGTTTAGTTGGCATGTTTTAAGTGATTATGTTTTTAACCGAAAAAAGCTAATATTCTATCTGAACACCTGATATACCATTGTTGAAGTTAAATGAACATTGACAACCGCAAAAAACGTTATAAAACCTTTTGATTAAATACGCTGGTAAATTTGTCTCCTATTAAATTTCATGAAATATATATGTAGTAAACAAGTTTTTATTTCGAATGGCAGCTGCCTTTATTTTTAGCCAATATTATTATTATTTTTTTTCAAAATACTTTGCTCTTTATTACAAATTGAAATTGGTTCACCCTGTTGACCTTCATGCACGTAGTCGCATACCATCAAGTAAATCATCGGTGGTCCGTTATATTGCAACCTTTATGTATTCTGAATCACACTAGCTTTGGTGTGTTCCTCCAGTTTTGTCAGCCACGAATGCCGCTATTTTTCAAATGCACGTAATGTACTAATTCACAATTTTATTTAGCTCGAGGCCAGTTTGTGGAATATTTCATTAGGAAAAAGCAACAATAGTTTTTTAATGGTAGAAGTTATAGCCGCTATTTCGGAGATCATCACTTCTCCTCATCAGACTTATTTTTATTTAATTAATTTTATTTATTCTTCATCACCACTTTCCAAGGCTTTGAACCAAGGACCACGGGTTTGCATAGCCACACCGCTACATACTGTGCCACGCTTGCCGAGTGGACTGTTGTGTTTATTCCGTCTTCCTTTAACCAACCAACTGCAAACAAGAGCAGCTATTTAAACTTGCTTATGTGGTTGTTGTTTGGGTGTTTTAGCAATGATTTATATTTTTAATTACTTTTACTAATTTTTGAATGCATTTTGGCGTGATCATCCATGCATATAAAAGGTTTTTTAAGTACAACATTTTTTTATTATAAATCTCTGAGTCGTTGTAAATAAAAGAGTACTTAATAATTTTTTCGATATAACTAATAATTTGCGAGCTATGAAGTGATAAACGTCAGCTTACGTCAAGACACCTAACCAGCCCAATCGCTGAGTACGTCGTAGTACGATTTTTGTAGATCCTACGTCGTAGATTCGAAATTCATAGAGTTGCATCAAAGCGTTCATTCCTAGCGCAATTTCGTTGATTTTTCGATGAATTTGTTACGTGTTTTGGTTGTAGGACAAAATTTTAAAAATTACATTCTGAAGGAATATCCACTTTATTTCAATAATTTATAAAAATACAGAAACATAGTTAAATTGTGAGTATTAAATTTGATAAAAATGGTTTTAATTAAAGCAATTTTCTTTGTTCGTTCTTTTCCTTTTGAGTTCAAAAATTTTAACAACGCGTTCGCATTACGCTCGGATGCTAGAATAGTTGCAGACAAATTGGGAATTTGGATAACACCAAATTCAAAAAGGAGGAGTTGGACAAGTTTTGGACACAATTTTACACCCGAAAACCAGTATTTTGCATAGAAGTCCGTTTTCGCATTTCGTTTTTCCTCGTTTCTCATTTCCAGCTTTGCCCATAGAAGGCATAGCCGTGACTGCAATGTATTCAAAACTTGAAAAATATTGATTGGACCATTAGGTATATCATAGCCTTTTCGAAATCACGGCTGGTAACCACCTTCCGCCAAAATCTTAGCACCAGTTTAAGGATCTCATTCATTGATGGCGGTTTCGGAACACTTCAGACGCCACCTTTTAGAACCCCAACCACATTCACAAATGCTGATTTATATAATCGAATATTTTTAACAAATTTGTAAAAATTATACATTTATTTCAACAAACGAAACTTTTTCATAAAAAGTGTCATCAGATTCCAGAGAATTAAAGGTATATACCTTAAAGTTTCCGCTGCATTTTAACTGTTGTTAAATTTTTTCGCCTTTCTTAATTGAGAAATATTATACTGACACTCCCAAAGATATTCAATTTGTTTGATAAATTCAGAACATTTTTGATATTGCATATATTTGGAAAAAAAATTTTTTTTTTGCTTTGTTATACGTTTAGAGACATTTTAAGACGAGGTCATAAATGATCTTTGACCTGATTTGCGTTTTTGTTTTTTACAAACACGTTAGCGTCCAAATGTGTTTCTGGTGATTCTCTCCATAAGAAGCGCGTTGCTACTTGATGTTCATCACGAATCTTTACTTGGTGGAACATTTCCACTATATCCGCGCATACATCTACCGGCCTCTGTCTAAACTTCACTAAGATGGTCGCTAACGGTTGGCTTAGATCTGGTCCACTAAGTAGCATCGATTTAAGAGAAACGTTATTTACTTCTGCAGCTGCGTCGAAAACAAGTCGCATCTTCCCTGGCTTTGCGGGTTCCAAACGCCGAAGTGAGCTAGGTACCAAATTTGTTTGCTGCCCGCGGCTTTTTCGTCTTCCCTCAGCTTTTTGAATACCCTTTAGCTTCGTATTGTCTCATTATCCTGCTATACTCTTATTTAAGGCTATTATCACGCTTGAACTTCTTCTCAAGAGCCAGACATCTGCTCTCCGCTATTTTGCGACTTTCAGGTAGTTCTACTTTATCCTGCTTCCACAGCAAGCCCGTTTCGTAGCGTAAACCTTTTCTTACCGTTGTGCTCTCTAAAATATCTTTAGCTCTAACAAGGTCTGCAGATTCGCTTACTTTGAGCCCTTCACGTACCCATAAATTTCTTTGATAAAATAATCTCTCACTCTCAACCCATCGTACGGAACGGGTAACAGGACTCGAGAAAAGGGAGAGAAAGTAACGATTCCCTTTTCCCGTACTATCACAGCGACATCTGAAAGTGGAATTAATAATTTATTCAGAATGGCAGAAAACATTGTGATTGCTGAAACAGCTGAAGTAAACATGCCGCCCGCCTTGCAGTAACGCTGCAATAAGTTAACTACAAAAATTTGGTTAAATTATATAAAAAATGTTTGCTATTTCATAACAGTTGACTTCATTTGCGTAACAATAACATATAATTTAAAATAAAAATTCATTCAAAAATTCAAAATCAAAGGTTACAAAAAGTAAGAAATTAAAAAGAAATTGTAAGCTACGAGCTAAAATATTCTAATAGATGGTGCCGCCAGATATCATCCAGCCGAACATCGTGTTCTGCGCGGCTGGTCGGGTGGGAGTCACTGCCATCAGTTCCGGACGCAGGATCATCGCGTACACCTCCGCTCCTAGAATTAACGACACCGCGCTCGAGCGGTGGAAATTTGGGTCTGCCAACCGAAAGTTGTCGAATTCGGTTACGACACGCGCATCTACTGTGCGCTCGGGAGTAATGCGGGACAGTTGCGTCTCCACATTAGCTGCTACGTCGAGCCTCTCGTTCCACCCTTTTAGCGTGAAAAGACACACGTCTTGGCGCCCATTCGGCAGCAAATGCAGCCTTCGAGCCAGCTGCAGCGATATCGACGACCTCGCCTGCCCTGGATCGACGATCGCTCTCACCAACTTCGGTCTTCCTCTTGTCATTATCCGGACCGCTACCGTTGGTGTGAGGACAGATAGCCCTGAAGCGGTACGGGCTGTGCCCGTAATACGCTCTCGGGCGTCTCTCACACGCGGCGCGTCCGGATCTGTTGCGGCTTCTGTTGCGACTTCCGCATAAACGACAGTCGAGGTCTGGCTACCGGTGGCACGTTGGATACTGGTTAGGCAGAGTCCTCCTCCATCTCGTCCTTATCAGCTTCGAGCTCCAGGATCTCATCGTCGCTCGACTCGTTCAGAGGTTCTACGCCGTTCGTAGTTCTACGACACGACCTGAAAAGGCTCTCACTACTCTGCCAAGTCGCCATTCATTTGGGGGTAGGTTATCATCCTTAACAACCACCAGGACATCTGTCTCGATGTTACGTTGCGGGAGCTTCCACTTTGTCTGTTTCTGCAGCTCCTTCAAGTATTCCATCTCAGGCAAAACGTTTGCTGGATTGCCTTTATCTTTTGCCATCGATTGACAAGAGATATCGGACTCTCTGCGATTTCGGGCTCTGGAACAGCGAGGAGGGGTGCCAATAAGGAAATGGCCGGAGGTTACAGGTTCCATTGACTCCGAATCCTCAGAGATGGGGCCAATCGGTCTCGAGTTCAGACACGATTCGATCTTCGATGGTAAACCGCATTGAATGTGCTACCTTCCGGAAATGTATTTTAAAGCTTTTTACCCCTGCTTCCCAGAGGCCTCCCATATGAGGAGCTCCAGGGGGACTAAAATGCCATGTGATGACGTGATGAGCGTATGTCTGTGAAGTCCGGTTAGCGACCGTAGAAACAAACTGCTGAACATCTTTTCTTTTCTTAGTTCCTTGTTCGCTCCTACGAAGTTTGTGCCATTGTCCGAGTAAACATTTAGAGGGCAGCCTCGTCTGGATACAAAACGGGAGAAAGCTGCTAAAAACGTTGCTCTAGATAAATCGCTGGTGGCCTTCAAATGGATTGCCTTGGTCGCAAAACAGACAAACACGCAGACATAGCCCTTAGTTACTCGACAGGCTCTGCCGGTAAAACTTTTGATTTCAAACGGGCCTGTGAAATCGACTCCGGTATTTGTAAACGGCCTGGAAATTTCCGTCCGTTCTAGAGGTAAAGCTGCCATTAACTGTTCCCGCGCCTTCTTCCTGTAAATAGTACATACTTTGCATTTATGACCACAATCTTTTATAAGAATTTTCATACTTACGATCCAGTATTCAGACCGCAAAACTCTCAACATTAGCTGAGTTTCTCCATGCAGAGAAATCAGATGTGTTAATTCCTCTGTCTCCTGGTTAGCAGCCAGCTTATGGACCGGGTGGGTTCTACGATAGAATCTGAACATCCGTGCTATCAGAGTCGCATTCGATGTGCGCTCCCGAACTCTGATATATAACGCCGCTGCGTATGCTTTTCCGAGGCATCACAAAATCCATGGATTTCCACATCATTCCATGGCGTAAAATGAGCCCAACGAGGAATTTTAATGTTCTGAACACTATCATAATTGTCCAGAAATGTCTCTCATCGTAGCAGCAAGTTTCGGGGTAGACTATCGTCCCAGTCTATTTTAGATAGCCAGATATCTTGCCTCAAGATTTTTGCCACCACTACGATCGGCCCCAGCCATCCTGCTGGGTCGAACAACTTAGCTACACCAGAAAGTACTTCCTGCTTATCAGGAATCGACTGCACGATGAAGTGAAACATGTCGTGCACTACATTCCATCGGATTCCCAACATCTTTGTTTCACTCATGTCATCAATTTCCAGAAATTTCTCCATGTAGATATCTTCCTTTGGTAATCCGGCCAAGATTTTCTTGGAATTTGATGTCCACTTCCTCAGGGGGAAAACTTGCGCTTTTGAGAGCCTCAATCACCTGATCGCGCATTGGGCAATCATGTGCTCCTGCTAACGAAATTTTAGCGAAACCACATATCGCCCTTTCTTGTCTCTTGTCGTGGTTTTTGCATACAGTTCCTCACAGTATACCTCCTCCGGGGTAATCTTTCTCTTATATGGCACGTCTTCCAGTTCCCAGAAGCGAGTCAATTCTGGGCTGTTCATTTCCGCGCAGTACGATACGGCTGTACTGAAACTTTCCGTATTTTACTGGCTTACTTGACCAGTCAAGATCCATCCAAACACCGTATCCTGCGCGAGAAGGGATCCCAGCACGTCCCGCTGCACGTTGTCTTTGATGATTGCTGGGTACACATCCGCACCTAGGATGACATCCACCTGTTGACTCCTGTAGAAGTTAACATCCGCCAGCCTTAATGATGGCAGTGAATCAAGCTGCACCTGATCCACTGAAAATTAAGGGGGTTTCCGGTTAGTTGGGGAAGAACAAGGCCTCGTGCCTCGATTCTAAAATCGGGGTTATTTTCATATCGTTCAGATAGATTTTGCCACGCTGTGGCGAAGCCGTCATTAGTCAGAGGGGATTTTTTCACTATATCCTTTGCTTCACCCCGGGTCTTCTGATTCAAATGATACAGCTTTTCGACCGGGGTTAAGCGCGAATTGTTCACATAAATCGCTGTGAATAAATCCCGAAACGATGGCCACGACATGTAGTCACCGTAAAATATCTCCGTACCACATGGAGGTAAACGGATATTTGAATGAGCAGGCAGTTCAACTTCATAAAGCCCGGGATTGACCGTTGAACTGCTTTGTTGAACAAAAGGGAGACCATGAGCAGTCTCACCTATAAGTGCACCGCAAGTCAAGTATGCGGTGTAGCAGTTCTGGTATCGGCACTTGGCCAACCGAAGAGCGGACTGATCGCTTTCGTTGTCGGACAAGGTCTTTGAGTACTTATCAAATTCGTCTTTAACCTTGACCCACAACGTCTTAAGCTCTTCTCTCTGTATTTCCAGTGAGAAGATAGAATGGCAGTTACTGGGCATCGTGTTATAGCCTGACTCACACTCAAGCAGCGCATCGCATGCGCGCGAAAAATCGTTGAGTCCGGTTCGAAGGACCATGTTCGAGCGGGGAGGAGTTAGGGGCCGGGGATTCGTCTTGAATTCCACGGCAACGGGGATCGAGTAAATAGGAAGCTGATCTTCTGAAAATTTGAGATCTTTAAATCAATAAGCTGAATGCCGTATTGCTCTCGCAAGTAAAAACACAAAAGTTATATTAAATTTATAAATGCAAAAGGGGGCTTGTCAATGACAAGCAATTTATTTTATAATATATACCACTGCTGGAAAAAGTGGGGTTAAAATATACAAAACTTCACAGAACCTTACGTGTAGCGTTGGGGGCGTCTCTTCACAAAGTGAAAGAGCGCTGGGTTTTCGCATAAGGCGAAACCCATCGTACGGTACGGGTAACAGGACTCGAGAAAAGGGAGAGAAAGTAACGAGTCCCTGTTCCCGTACTATCACAGCGACATCTGCAAGTGAAATTAATAATTTATTCACAATGGCAGAATACATTGTGAATGCTGAAACAGCTGACGTAAACAAATAGAAAGCGATTTGGATTAAGATTTATGTTATTATTTCTCTTTATTGTAATAAAACAAGAAATATTTCACTTTTTATGTTTAACTTGGCGGATGTTGCTAATTTTTCAAAATTTTTATGATAAAATTATCATGAGACGCTCCTATGCTGACTTTGGTGACACTGCAACGATTACTTATATTTTTTGCCGCTACTTATACGGGCTCCCGACACTGTGCGCGTTGAGTCCCTGACAACGAAAGCGCATGACATTTTAAATATTGCTTCAACACAGCACGTGAGCGCATTCAACACAGCAGATAATGCAGATAACTTTTTATCGGATTTAGCGAATTTTAAGTCCTCCGTTTGGGGCGGCAAATTCAGAGAACATACATTGATGCCGTTTATAAATTCGCTATGAAATGACGTCATTAAATTTTTTAATCGATACGGGCAAACAAAGACGCAAAACTTTTGCCATTGAAGTTAATCGCAGCTAACAATAACCAAAATTAACACCTACGGAAGAAAACTTCTGACATTAGATATGGGTTTTCATAAGATATTCAGTTGGGTATTCTTATTGGCTGACGTGGCACAACCGATTATAGGGGCTGATTTTTAACATAAATTCGATATTTTAGTAGGTGTAAAGAACAAAATTGTAATATATCGCAAAACAAAATTACATACCGTGTGCCATATTGCAAAAATGGCACAACACACTGCCTCACTTAAAAAAGCAGAAAATTGTGTTACTGCTTTTGGCTGAAAATTTACGTGGATTACTATTTATTCGTTTATTTTTTTTTTACCATTTGAAGCCTAATGCTAAGGAAATGTTTTAAAATGAAAATTACTGTTTCCCTTTGACGTTTTCATTGGGGGTTCTATGCTGCAGAAACTTAGGGACTACAAATATAACGATTTCATTGGTTTTTATCGACGTATGGGCAATATACCGATTGACGTCGTACATGCCAAACAATAGAGTAACTACCTAATAAATCAAATACATAAGCTTCATTCATTATTATAGTTGTAAGCCACTTTGACTTATTTAAATGCTTACTAAAGACTATTTTCTTTTAGTATGAAAATAGACTGGCCATACTGTAAAGTTATATATGGAAAAACAGCATTACAAGTAAAATGATCACAAAAAATGTATAATATTAATATTTAATAAAACAATAGATTTACTACAGTTTTGGTAAAGCCCGATCACTGGTTGTATGCTCACAAACGACAGAAATAATGGTTCTTAAAGCGAGGTAACGCAAAATATAGTCTAGTAAATTTAGTTTATATGTATGGCGCAGCGTGAACATGATATTAGCTGATTGACAAAGCATTTAAAGCGAGTTCATGAATCAACAAAATTCTAATTTAAGATCGAAATTGTCAAGTTTTGCAGAAAGAAAAATTTAACCAAAATTAAAACTGGACTCCTCGTTATCAAAGTCTCAACCTTACTCACTATGTCCGCAGTATTTTTTCTTGAAAAATTATTGTGTTCCTCCAGAAGTCTTGAAATTCATCAATAATAAATTAATTTTTATTGTTGCTTTATCAACGGTAAAATTATTTGCCTCTGACGATCGAAGTTTCATACATCATTAAGCAATTATTGGCAAACATGAAAACGCAATCCGTCATTTCGACCATTACTTAATTTTTTTTAATGCTGAATAAATAAATAGCAATTCGTTGGAAACAGCGTGAATTTATTTTTATCTTAGTCATATTTATACAAATGTATGTATGTATATTTACCTAATCTAAAATCTACCTGTTATTTTTTGTACTATAAGTAATAGATAACAGATTGTATAGTATTAATATGTGTTTGCAATAAAAAATGTGTTTTTTTTATTTTTTTTCTCTTTCTAGAGCGGTAGCAGCATATTTAAGGGCTTTGAGTTTATCCCCAAATAATGCGGTTGTACATGGAAATTTAGCATGTGTCTATTATGAACAAGGACTCATAGACTTGGCTATAGACACCTATAAGCGAGCAATCGAACTCCAACCGAACTTCCCAGATGCATATTGCAATTTAGCTAACGCACTCAAAGAAAAGGGTCAGGTATGTTGTATGAATATAAATGACCTTATCCTTATTAAATCATAGATGTCTTCAATATTATCTACTTCAGATATTATTTATATTTTATTTATTTATTGGAAATTGAAAAAGGAATGAATTACAATAACAACATACGAGTATACCTATAACATTATATTTCAAAATATAATTTCATTTTGTTTATAAAGTACATATATGAATCTTTTTATGTTTTCTTCGTTTCCTTCGGTAAGAAGTTCATCTATTGTGCGGTTTGGTGTTGATTGTCTTATTGAATGTAATGCAGCACAGCTTGTGACGATGTGTTTGATTGATAGTAAGTATCTCTTCGTTGCAGAATTGACAAATTTGATTTGGGGATAGTTTTTTTTTTGAAAAAAGATGGTTGTGGGTTATGTGTGTGTGCCTGAGGCGAATGCGAGTGTATATTAGGGTATCTCGTCTTAAAGTTGTTGTTGCGAAGATTGGAGGAATGAGGTTTGGGTTTAGGCATTAAAGTAGTAAATTTGCCAGCGTTGATCCATTCTTATTAAAGCTGTGTGTAACGGTGAGTTGGTGGCAAGTTTTGCTTGCGTCTGCCAACGTGTTGCACATTATATCGATGTGACTGGTAATGCATATCAATTTGTTTTGTAGCATTAGATGTTAGTGTATATCTGATTTTAGATATCACGGTATCGTTGTTGTTTATGTTGTAAAACTAAGTTAAAGATGAGAGTGAATCACTACAGATAAGCCATTTGCCTACGTTTTTTCTTTGCTATAGTGGTGGTCAGTGTTTCGTACTCGTTAACGAGTATGGTGGCTTTTACAATATTTAGTACTGAATTTGTGTTACTTTTCAGCTTGATGTTGCTTAGGCGTTTTACGATATGTACTCTACATTGTAGTGATTTTGGTTAATAGCTAGTGTGGTCATTCCAGTTAAATTTGTTATTAGAAAATATACCAAGTATTTAAAATGGTGTAACATTTTTAATATAAATATATTCTAGGTTTAAAGTAAAGTTTTGACAATTATGTTTGTTGAATATGTGTAGATGATTAGATTTGGCTATGGATATCTTTGCTCCGCTGATTTACACCAGTTTATTCTATCTAGCCTGTCAAAGGTAACTAGAAAGAGAGTGACGGATAAGGGCGAAGCTTGAGGTATGCCGTTTTCAAGCGGCTAACAATCTGTTATGCTCTGAATTTTAGATTTAGTAGAAAACTTTTTAATAAAAAATTTGGTCCAATATGGAGTGCAAACCGACTCTTTCGAATGCCTTTTCCATATCTAGGGATATAAGAGAAGAGTGATTCCTGCTGGAAATGCTATCAGCGACATGTTCGTCTAAGCGAAGGAGTGGGTTTTTGGTGTTGCTTCCCGCTTGAGAGTAACTTATTTGTGTGAAGATACCACATAAGCCTCCGAGATATCATGAGATGAGGGATATAGGTAGATATCTTTCAGTCATGTTTTTTGGTTTCGGTATGGGTACCGTAAGGCAACTTTCCATTGTCGCCATTGAAGTATGTGTGTTGAAAATGCGGTAATACAGCTCACAGAGCTAAAGGGAGTTGTTTCAGCAATTCATAAGAGATTTTATATTGGCTACTTTTTCCTTTTAGCGAAGCTAGACATCGATCGAGTTCTTGTATTGAAAAGTGTTTTCTATTGCGTTGGTTTTTAACTTAATGGATACATTACATTTATTATATTTTTATATCGGTTTTTGTGTTCTATGAACTGGTCCGATAGTTAGAGTTTTTGAGTAGTCTGACCCTGCTTTTAGTGACGCAATGTATATTTCAAGAGGATTGGAGGTTGGCGAATTGTTTAAATTTTCAATTGAGTGAATAAGGTTGTGTGAGCGGTTTCCGTGAAGTAAATTTACTTTGTCCCATAGAACTTTTGATGGAGTATTTATATCGTAGTTTTCATATAGTAGTTTATATATTTAGTGATGTTAGCGAAAGCAACAGGTTTTGTGATTTTATCATATACTTTAATACATTATCAACACGGTGGCTTGTTGCTTGGGAAGTTTCCACAGGTCTTGTTTTGTTTTCTTTAGTACAGATAAGGTATCCCTCAACCGATATGTTGTGTATTTTTTTGTTTTTTTTATTTTTGAGTTGACATTGGAATCGTTTTGTTTTTTTGGTAAAGATAGCAGCGACTTTATTGTGATTCATCGTATTGAACCTCAAGGTTTCCAGCTCGCTTGTTAGAAGGGTTTGATATTGAGTCCAGTTTGCATCTTTTAATATAAATTGTTTGGGAGTGTGTCAAGTCATGTCCGGTACCTCGTTGAACAGTGTTAAGCCAACCGGAAAGTGATCTCTACCGCTAAGTTCATTGTTTGCTTGCCAGATTGATCCAATATTAAGTGGTGGAGTACATATGGTGATATTAATGTGAGTTAGTGTGCAGTGCATAGACCAGTGGGTTGGACTTTTGTCGTTTAAAACTAAAAGGCTGGTAATTTAGTGACAATGTATGTTACCCTTATTATTGAATCGTGGAGATCCGCATATAGGAGTCCAAACATTCAGATCACCCACTCTTAGTAGAGGCCCATTGACGAGTCCGTGTAAGTCGTGCTCAGCCATTTGGTCGTTAGGTGGTGAATATAAGTTTAAAATGGTGAAATTTATCTGGGAGTTAACTTTGATTGCTATTGCGAGTAAACGAATATGTAGCTCAAAGAGAGTAGATTCTATAATGTCTGTAAAAAGGAAAGCAACACCTCGTTTTGAATTTTCTTCTGTAGATATATTATTATTTTCATAAATAGAGAAGTTTTTTGGTATATCTCGTAAGGCTACGATTGTATATATATATTTTTTGTTTATAAGTAAGCGTAGTTCGTTATAATAGTTGTGGTATCCATTAATGTTCCACTGGAAAACTTTATGTACCATATTGAGAGTAACTTATTAAATTGTTTTACTCTTCTGTCATATAGAGATAATATTTTTAGGAAGCTGTTTTAATATTGTTGTGTTTCGATGATGTATTATATTGTATCGTTTGTGGAGTCTAAGTTTGTGAGTGGGATGTGGCTGTTTGTTGTTATTTGTGTGTTTGTTGGGTTGTTCGAATGAGTAATAAGGTTATAATGTAATGTATAATTGATTGGTATTTGATACATGTTTCCTGTTTGGTTCGTAGTTAGCGCTTTGTTGGGGGATGGTATTTGTTTGGTTATGTTTACGGACATTATTGTTGTCGTTTGCGTTTTTTGTGTTTTTTTGAATTTTTTTTGGTTTTGCTTCTTCGATGCATTCTCCATAGCTTCTGGTGATATATCGAATCGATACTTTATGTATTGATCGATAGTCGGTACCGACTTTAAAAGTATCCTATACTTTCGATACTAGCTACCGAAATATTGAGATTTCTAATAAGAACGAAAAACAACCAAAAATATAAAATAAAAGCAGTTCAGGGGAACCTCACTTATTGAAATTCGAATGCAGTTGTTAATAGAGCTTGTAGATGGATAATATGATAAGTGTAAGTTGTTCAAAATATATACCCAACCAGAACTTAAATAAAAACGATGTATTATATACTTACTTACATATACCTTTAATGTATCTACGAGTAAATTCAATGTTTTTTAATCCATTTACATCTAAATGGCTTCTTCGCACAGTTAATATTTGCTTTGAAAATGCACGTTTGCTTGGAACTGACTTCGCCACAATGCAAAAAAACACTTTTCCAAACTCTGCCAATCTGGAATAGAAATCCTTTTCCTTTCATCTTAAACCTTTTTATATAAATAATAGAATAACTATTACTGTCTCCTTGGACATGGCGATCAAAGTCAGTCCAAAGCAGTGGTCGGCAAAAGTTAAACTGTGACCGTGTTGGTGAGTACAAGCGAACTGCTCCGCATGAGCATCCCAGTCGGAAATTGCGTGAATTGAAACAAAAGTTGTCACTTATTGCGTTTCAATGAGAACATACAAAAAGGTTTTGCATATACAGTGTACATACGTGCTTAGATACAAACTTAAATAAAACATTCAAAAAGTCATTTGGATTTATGTACGTTATGTAACATACATAGTTACATACATAAAAATATAAATATAATAATAATAAAATCATTCCGTTTTTGTAAATCATTGTGAAAATATTCGAAATGTCTTTTCCAAGCATACTTTATGGTTTGTTTTTTTAATGTCTTAAAACACAAAATGCATTGCATGTCACCAAAAGCATTTTCAAGCATAAAGTACATATGTCTCGCAAGGAATCTTTGCATTTAAGAAACAAAGCGCAACAGTCATGCACGATGTTGATTCGTTGCTGTCTCGCCAACGACTAAACAAAAGAGCGTAACATATGCGTGTGATGAGAGCTTGAACAATTGTTCTATGGCGTGCCGACCACTCGTCCAAAGTCACTTATGTTGCTGTTTAAATTTTCTGTGATACCACTACTTGTTCAACGCTTGCTTAACTGAAGTGAACATTGTGCATCTTTTACGAAAGCCGAATATAATTTTTAGTTTATTTATTTTTAGGCGATGGCATAAAAATAACAATGAGATAAAATCTTTTTAATGTATATTGTGATGAAGTTTTTATGTTTCGAATCCGTATCGGATACCGAAAAGGAAGTATTGGGTACCTATATTTTTTTCAAGTATTGAGTACCGACAATACAGCAAATCATTAATAGCTTCCCTAAATGAGCATTTATTTATTGTTTTGTGTTTTAGAATATCTCGTCTTTTACTGTACGAGGGACATTGTTTCTTATTGAAACGATGGTTTTATTTGCAGTTTATGTTTTGCAGTTTTGAACATGGTGTGGAGTTGTGAATGGTAGATGAGGTAGAAGGAGTTGAAGGAGACGTTGTGAAGAGGAGTGTCGGTGGGCTTTCCTTCTATGTAGTTTCTAATTTTTTATCATTTCACTGTACCTTGTTGTTTTAGACCTTCTACGATTTCTTCTTCGCTTAAATGTTTTAGAAATCCGGACAGCAATATTGAAAACATGCGACAAATGTGTTGCTTTAAGGTATTAATTTACTTGTTGTTGAGTTTATGCTAGTAAACGCAAGTCTCTATCTCTTATGAATAATATTTTTAGGGGCTTTTCGGTTGTGATTGATTCTAGTGCTTTGCTGACGGCGAAAATGTTAAATGATTTAAGTGATTTTTCGGGTTTGCTTTTTATAAGTAGAAACTTTGGACATGGTGAATTTTGTTGAGTACTCGAAAGACGTAATTGTTGTTGAAATTGCAAGCCTTGCGTTTTGTTTTTTGTGGTTCACCTAGGATGGCGAAGTAGTTGCTTTTGCCACTTCGGGGTCCTGTTCCATGGTGGTTTGTGGAATCCTGCTTCTTTTTGGGTGATTTTTTTAACCAGTGTTTGATAGAAAAATTGAAGTGTTAGTTATACCCTGAAGGCACTTAAAAGTTACTTTTTCAAGTTTTGTTTGAAGTCCACACTAACGTGGCCGCATTCTACAGTTATCTCGTGGGATCTGTACTTCAGAAATTAAAAAAAGTACTTGCTGCATTTTTTAATTATTTAATCTGCAATAGATAAAAAATAGGATTTACGTATGTATATATTTTAAACTTTTTATGTTCATCTTTTTCTTTTAAGTTACTTCAGATTGGTAGGAAGATATTTTTGGCCGTCACTGATAATTCAGGGACACACTTAGGCCATAAGTAAAGGGCCGTTGTAATAATACCCGCTAAACGCACACTCCTCCTGTCTGAAGCATTTAGAATTCTTGACCTTCTCGTCAAGCATCTTGGGTCTATATCAGTTAATTCTCCGAGGTCCCCAGAAAGAGGTGCAACTAGAAAGGAGAGCCGGCTTCTCGCTGGCAACTTCTACAGCAAATGTAGAAGGGTACTCCGAGACGCCACGTGTGGTTGCCTATGAGGCAGTGCCCTGTTAGAGAGCCAATTACCTGGGGTATGGGACTGTTTACTAGGGGTGGGTAATGGCGCAATTTTTCATGCGTTGATACATATGCGCAAGCGTACTGTAATACGTTAATGCATTGAGTTAACTCAATTGCGCCATAGTTCATACATACATATACATATATGAAGTAGCTACATACATATATTGTAATACACATCGTATTGTGGACCAATGCGTTAACAATTTTGGTGTGTTTTTTTCTAATTGGAGCAATTTTATCTTTGTTTCATGTGAATGTTTGTTATCTATGTATATTTGTAATCAAAGGTTATTTTTACATAATCGTGTTCAGTAGTTTTCAACAGGAAATATGTACATATTTTATAGAAAATCTCTAAAACTTTATTTGTTTAATTGCTTGAGTGGGGAAGAATATCAAAACGCTCATTCATTGCGCTGAATCACTAAGGGCCGGTATTACAATGCATTTTTAAGTCGAACTTAAGTCTAGTTTAAGATTTTGCGTTTCACCAACCAAATCTTAAGTTCGACTTAAGTTGAACTTAAAAGAATTTTCGAAATATGGAATTTAATTGGAGTAGTGATGAAGTGGCCGCTGTGGTCGAGTTGGTAGCGGTGCGTGCTATAACTCGATATGCTGGTGAGTTCGAGGTTCGAATCTCAGTCAGGGCAGGCAAAATCTTAATAATAGAAAAAGTTTTTTCTAATAGCGGTCACCCCTCGGCAGACAATGGCAAACCTCCGAGGGTATTTCTGCCATGAAAAAGCTTCTCATTAAATACATCTGCCGTTCGGAGTCGGCACAAAACTGTAGGTCCCTTCATTTGTGGTAGAATATAAAGACGCACACCACAAATGGTAGGAGAAGCTCGGCCAAACACTGAGCTATATAGTGTACGCGTCAAAATTATTATTATTATTAATATTTGAACTTGAAAATACTTCTTTATTTAACCGCACACAAATCTATTAATATGAGTTGTTTTGTAATTGCACAAATTTCAAAATATGCGAAAACAAATTGAATTAAATATTTTCCATACTTAAGTCTTCATTGTGAAACGCAAATGTGTGCAAAATCTTAAACTGCTCATAGCTAAGATTTGTCTTAACTAGAACTTAAGTTCGACTTAAGATTGGATGGTGCAACCGGCCCTAAATGTGATTATTGAGCTCTCAACGCAGTATTGTGCCAAATTGCAGCGAATTAACGTATCCTATAATTTTATTTTTTGTTGTTGTTGAAGTATCCGACTTTCCTATCATTCTTGGTATTGAATGCTTTGTTGTGCTGTTAATGCTTTATTACGCTACTGAGTTCACAAGTTGGTGTATCAGCGCTCATAACTCGCCTTGAGTATCAACTCAGGAACGCAGCGCTGCGTTGCGTTACACATCACTACTGTTTACGGTCCCATCTGGGCAAAGTCTGAAGTAATTTGCACGAGCATAAGCAAATTCTTTAAAAAGCAGCTTGCAAGTTCCTAAGGGCATACCAATGCGATTTTTACGAGGAAGAATCTGCTTGGTTGTTCCATCCCTCGAAAGTTTATCCGCTAAACAGCTACCCTCGATGTGCCTGTGGCCTGGAACCCAAATGAGGTTAAGCCTGTTCTGCGTAGCCATCTCCTGTAGAGATCGGCGGCTTTCCAGAACAATCATTGATTTAATCGTAGCTGAGCTCACAGCTTTAATTACCGCTTGGCTATCACTAAATATAACGATGCATTTGCCTTTTAAAGCGGTTTGTAACATGTCCATAGCCTCCTAAATAGCTGAAATCTCTGCTTGAAAAACACTACTGTGATCCGGCAACAGAAAGGAAAAGTTTAGAGGTATGTCCGGCGAAAAGACCCTTCCTCCCCCTCAGCCATTCAGCTTCAACCATCTGTAAATACCTTGGGTATTAGAAGTTTCTTAGTTACTTTAGTTACTTTGATTGAAATATTTATGTGGACTTGTCTATGAAGTAACAGAAACACAAATTTTTATTCTGCTAACCGCTTTTTTCTGGTATTTCCCAACCCCTCTCAAGTTAAGGATGCTTAAAAATGTTCTTCGTTTTTAATGCTTTTTTTGACTTGGTGGGAAGTTTATGCATATTGATATGAGTTCTCGGCGATGTCCCATCTTCTTTGTAATTAGTCGTTCTAATTATGTTAGTTCCTGTTTATCTAGCGTTAAAAATTTCGTCTTCCGGTGAGTGATTATGCACCTGCGAGTTCGATCAGGGTGCTGTGTGTATGCTCAACTTGACCGTTGGTTGTCGAATGAAATATTGTTTGTTTCGCACATATGCCCGTGAATGTTGATTCGTTATCTGTCATTACATAATTGGCGTTTGGGTTAATTTGTGATAGTATTTCGTCAACGTCTTTGTATGTCTTCTTTTTACTTGGAATTTCCCGTATGTAGAAGTACGTTGAGTATTTATCAGTCTAATAAGTCTAAATGTGTGTTTACCTACGTGGTTTGATAACTCTCTGAAGTTGGCAAGCCAACTGTTACTTAAGGAAAAATTATCTATTGGATAATTTGCCGTAAATTATCCGTGAAAATAAAAATTTTGCCGCGGTCATATTCCAAGAACTGTCGCATGCACTGCTAACTTCAGCTGAAGTTAGCGTGCCACCTTTAAACAAAGTATGAAGGAGATCTGCTAGGAAATTTTTTCTTGCACAGTAATTTGCCGCTTTTTTGCCGTAATTAAATAGCATAAATCAAAAATTCTAAAAAAATTTTTTTTTTAATTTTCCATATACATATGTATGTATGTATGTATGTATGTACATTGCCAACTTCAGGTGAAGTTAGCGTGTCACCTTTAAAAAATGTATGATGGAGATAAGCTGGGGAATTTTTTCTTGAGCAGTAATTTGCCGCTTTTTGGCGTAGAATACGTCTTACCTTACGGTATGGGCACCCATGTCAGATTGTTATTGTTGTAATCTCTATTTCTTTAATTATAAGGAAACGGCGAGATAAATTTTTTTTAAAAATTGTTTGTAGTCCAATGAAGATGTTAGCTTTCGTTTGACATACATTTCATATTGGTTGATATCTTTCTAATATTTAAATTTCTCAAATGAAAATTTTATAAACACATCCAAACAAATATGTGTGTGGTGTTTGGTTGAGTGTGTAGTAGTGGTGAATAGACGTTCATTTTATTGCATAATTTTAGGCGGGAAAATTTTAGTAGAGTAAAGGCAGAGAAAGCGCTGCCAACTAATGCTTATTGGTGGTGATTTTAACACAGAAATCACTTCAAATACTAGATTGGCGAAATTTATGAGCGATACGTTTAATTTGGATTATATTCGAAATGATGCTCCCACAACTATTGATAACTCAACCATTGACTTAGTTTTTGCGAGAAATTTAAATGTTAATTTAAAAACATATTTATCCTATTTTTCATATCATAAGCCTATATTCTCAAAAGTAACTTTCAAATAATCAAATAGATTTTGGTCTGTTATTTATCATTTATCTTTACTATTGATAACTACCATTGACTTCGTTTTTGCGAGAAATTTAATTGATAATTTAAAAACATTTTTATCCTATTTTCCTATCATAAGCTTATGTATATCATCAAAAGTAACTATCAAATAAAGAAATTCATTTGCTTGTATTATTTATCGTTATAAATTATCATTATACATATGTTTTCTGTCTTATCGGATGGCGTATTCTACGTTAAACTTAATGGCCGTGTCTCTGACACAGCCTCCTTCTTTTTTTTTGCCGTAATTAAAAGGCATAAATCAAAAATTCTAAAAAAACAAAAGTTTTAATTATCCATATCACTGCCAACTTCAGGTGAAGTTAGCGTGGCACCTTTAAAAAAAGTATGAAGGAGATAAGCTAGGGAATTTTTTATTGCACAGTAATTTGCCGATTTTTTGCCGTAAGTAAACGGTATAAATAAAAAATTCTAATACATTTTTTTAAAAATTTTCCATATGCACTGCCAACTTCAGGTGTGGCACGCTAACTTCACCTGAAGTTGGCAGTGCATATAAAATTTTTTTTAAAAAATGTATTAGAATTTTTTATTTATGTATAACGTTTAATTACGGCAAAAAAACGGCAAATTACTGTGCAAGAAAAATTCCCTAGCTGCTCTCTTTGACATTTTTCCATAATGTGGCACGCTAACTTCACCTGAAGTTGGCTGTGCATATGGAAAATTTTTAAAAAAATTTATTCGCATTTTTTATTTATACCGTTTAATTACGGCAAAAAATCGGCAAATTACTGTGCAATAAAAAATTCCCTAGCTTATCTCCTTCATACTTTTTTTAAAGGTGCCACGCTAACTTCACCTGAAGTTGGCAGTGCATAAGAAAATTTAAAAAAAAATTTATTAGAATTTTTTATTTATACCGTTTAATTACGGCAAATTACTGTACTGTGCATATTTAATCCTGTCTTAATTTCGATTAAGTCGTCGTGATCGGATGTACCCGTAATAATTTTAAGAGCTGCCCCTAGAAAAAGAAGTTAAGGTCTAGCCCTAAAGATATTGGCAAGTAATTGTGACTTAAGTGTCTCTATTTTGTTGACTAATATTTGATCGTAAGTAGATCGTACTATTTTCTCATGGGGTGCTAATATTTTTGAAATGTTTGCTACATGATATAAAAATGAAGTGTCCTGAGACACGAATACTGGATCGGTTTCTATCATTACATATTTTTTATCCTTCAAATCAAGTATACTCTCGCAGAGGGTAGAGGTAGAGGTTAAAAATAAAATTATTATTCCTTACATGCTTGTACTCGTATATTGTCTTTGTGTATAACCGTACCACGATTTGTAAGTATTGTGTCACCTCTGTCTTCTTTTATTGTATGTTTCGCGTATTTTCGTACGTTTTTGTTTTGACGGTGTGTTTTGGAGTATATAACGTCCCCTTTTTTGTAAGTGATACACTTTGTTTTGATTTGCTTCGAGTTTTTTTTTAATGTCAGGATACCCTTCTCGAAAAACACGTCCTCGGGTTTCTCTACTGTGACTGAGTGAATTGTTTTGTTGTATTGTCGTACCGCGTTAAAAATTTCGTCTTACGGTGAGTGATTATGCTCCTGCGAGTTCGATCAGGGTGCTGTGTATAAGCTCAACTTGACCGTTGGTTGTCGTATGAAATATTGGTGTTACTGTATGTACAATTTGTAGTTTTTCGTGAACTTGTTTCGCACGTATGCCCGTGAATGTTGATTCATTACACAAGTCAGCAAAAAAAAAAGTAATTGGAAGCTGTTTTGGTTTTTTTATGTAATTGTTATGTTTTTGGGTGTGCTGAATCGGAAAATAGCTTTAATTTTATCATAGAACGTCACGTTTTCTGACAATGTAGGTGTCTATGTTAAACAAGTTATCATCTTAAAATAAAATAAAAAAGATTAAAAACATTTTTTTAATTTATAATTGAGTAACAAAACTAATATATTTATTTAAAATACATTAATTAGTAAGCACTAAACACATTTTTTTCTCAGTGAGACTCCTTTTGGTACATTTTCGCTCGTCCTCTTGGGCAAAGTAGGAAGCAAACTGCTTCTCAAGATATCTAAACCAGGAGGAAGACACTCCCGGCAAAAGTAAGTTCCTGCTTTTGAGCCTTAATCCAAGCAACTCACCAGCGTTTTTGGGAAGATTCAAGTCTCTTACCAAATTATTTAGCTCGCCCTGGGAAAACATTTTCGGACTGCTGTAATCTTCAAATTCAAAACTTGAGATGTCATCGGGTTCAGGTACAGCACCATCTTCGTCAAAACTTTTAATCTCTTCCAAGGTAGCAGGGACCTTGGCCACTGGTATTTCGGTCCCATGAGGGATGGGACGAGTAGCTGATTGCAGATTGGGGTATGAAATTGACTGCTTCCATTTTGAATTATACCCTTTCACATTACATGAACAAAAGTAACAATCATCACTATGGTTCTTTTGCTCGCGCCATACCATAGGAATCGCATATCGGAACGCTTTTTTCTTGCCCTTAAACCAATTTCGAAGATCTTCAACTCATCGTTTTCAGACTTTATGAGCATATTTATTTCATTATAACAACTACAAACAAAAATCAAAATAATGAGAAAATGATAACAATACAAAAAAATAAACAGAAAATTAATAATGACAATAACAATTAAATGTTGCGTGTCACACTAAATATAATAACATTGCAAGCTACGAGAATTCAATAACAAGCTTCGAGCTATCTGTGAGATATTTTACCAGATTTCTGAAATTATAACCGTTTAACAGAGCTACCACTTTCGCAATGTATAAGGTCTCTTCACCAAGTAGACGGATTCGAATATTTTTAAAACTCGGGCAAATGCCAATGAAGTGAAGTACGCTTTCTCTCCCCAAATTACACACTGGGCAGAGTGAAGAGGTCCCATTTTTATAAGCCCTTGCCCAAATATTTATATTCGTTGATGATGTCAATAATCTCATTACCGTAACGCCTAGACCACAGACCCCCAAATTATTAACCCAGGGTTCCTGGATAAGTGCGATATCTATGTTGTCGTCAAGTAGGGAACTCAGGAGAGCAGCGGATGCTGCCCTAGATCGGTGGAGGTTGATCTGCAGAACCCACATCATTTAAGGTTCCCGTCGTCTCCTCCACCGCAACGACAGTGACGTCAGCACACGCTGTCTTCCCCTTCGCTAAAGAGCAGCTCCTCCTCAGCATACATTCTTTGCATCGCCGATGCCAAGTTTGATTGCGAGGAGGTTCTGCTCTCCGCATCGGAAAAGTCAGCCTTCGGTTCAGGTCCCTAAATGTCCACCTCCATTGAGGCACCCGCCTCGGGGGCACGCTGCGCGTCACTACGGTACACTCGCAGAGTCACCTCGTCAAGGCCGTAGTAAACACGGCCCTGTCTCTTCTCCAGGATCTCCAAAGAGTCCCTGTTCAGAGATAGGACCACTTGCCTTGACGGCCCATCCGGCTCCTGATACTCTTACGATTTTTGTTGTGGTATGAAAGCACTTTGTTTTGATTTGCTTCGAGTTTTTTTTGAATGTCAGGATACCCTCCTCGATTTAAAACCACGTCCTCGGGTTTCTCTCCTGTGACTGAGTGAATTGTTTTGTTGTATTGTCGTACCGCGTTAAAGATCTCGTCTTCTGGTGAGTGATTATGCTTCTGTGCTAGGACTCTAGCGCGTTTGATCAGAGTGCTGTGTGTACGCTCAACTTGACCGTTGGTTATCGATTGAAATATTGGTGTTACTGTATGTATAATTTGTAGTTTCTCGTAAACTTGTTTCGCACATATGCCAGTGAATGTTTATTTATTTATTTATTTATTGAGTCTATTGAACAATAATTTCCTTACAGACTATTAACAATATTATGCTTAATAACTAAGAAAAGAAAATTTCAAAATTTAAAAAGTTGAATCCAAAAGATTTTTAAAAACATTTTTTGCATAAGAAAAATCTAATAATACCTTGTTCGATATCATATTAAATTCACCGGTTGACGAGAGTCATTCACTTCCATCGGTTCTTGGCGTGGTTGGTGGTTATATTGCACTTGCACATTTGGATTATGTCTCATTCTATAATCATATCTCTGTTGTGGAGGATTCAGTGCTTTGCTGATTTCGCTGTGAAATTCTGATAGTGTGCTCTCCCTTGTGTAATCTTCTGCATTTCTTCGAGAAGTACTTACAGCGGTCGTTGATCAGCATATGTGTAGTCAAGTCTGTTGATTATAGAATAGAAATTCAGGTTGGTGTGTTGTGGTTGATTGGGATGTTTGCTGCCTCCCCAACAATTTTCGAGTGAATAATTGTAAAAGCTGTATATTTATTTATTTATTATCAGAAAAATAATAATACAATTATTATTATTATTTTACTTAAAAAAAGGAGCACTAGCTGCCAAGACCTTCGGCTCGCTGGTCAATGAATTTAGATTTTGTTTAACATTTTAAGTTTGCCAAAGAATGAATAAAACATTTTGATGTGGTTTTTGTCACCTATTATAAGGAGATCGGAAGGAGTAGCTACAGGAAATATGGATTGGCGTATTGCATTTAGTTTAGTGCAGTCTTCGAGTAGATGGTCAATGGAAAAGTTTATGCTGTCGCAGAGAGGGCAAACTGGCTTCCTTTCCCCGTTGAGTAAGTGTGAGTGTGTCAGCGTTGTGTGACCGATGCGGAGACGAACTAGTAATTGGAATTCCGCGTGAGACAATTCCTTTAGATATACTGGTTTAGTGAAAACTTTGTTTTACGTGCCTTTTGATGACGTCATTAACTCGCGCTTACTACCAAAACATGTATAGTGAACCCTTTATGATTAGATCTGCACGAAAAAGTAAACACGTTATCTTTTTAAAGTGCGGAAATGTTAGTGGTTAGCCAGGAAGAGGCATAAAGATAAACACTTCGAAAAAAACAATGAGGTGAGAGTCCAGCTATTTTATAATACTCCAACTATTGGCTTGAGAAAAAGGGGAAAAAATTGTCGCAAACGGGATTTAAGGCCAATGAAGAAACTATACCAAAAAACCAATCGGCCTTAAAGCTCAAAAATATTTAAAATAAATAGTGAAATGGCCAAACAATAACAAATAAAATGTATAAAAAGGAAGAGCCAGCCTTATACAAACAAATTCTAACAAAATAGAAATTGTACAAACAACAACTACACAGTCAAGTAGAAATAGCGGCAGTACAGCCGCACTTAATTGAAGTAAGTTGTGAAGGGAAAGCAGGAAAAATATCAACAGCTCACACTGCGTAAGCTTAGCTGAATGCGTTTAGTTGTCGGCTTAAGTATTGCGCATGTTGTTGCGGGTTCGACTCCCGCAGAAGCCAAGAAGAAAGAAGTCTGTTGAGGAAATGTGGTGATTTCCGAAATAGTACTATAACTTCTACCGCTTTGAGTATTGTTGTTTTTTTCCTAATAATATCCAAAAAACCAATCGGCCTTAAAGCTCAGAAATATTTAAAATAAATAGTGAAATGGCCAAACAATAACAAATAAAATATACCAAGGAAGTTTGTTAAAGTCTGCTGAAAAGTTGTATTGATTGAAAAAAAAGTAATTGGATTTCAGAGGACGACCAAAACACCGAAGTCGTTTCCGTACGGCATGGAAAATTAAGTGGAATCGTAGCACATTTTCGTATTTTTCATTCAGTCAAAGTTGTACCAGAAATGCCAAACCATTTTTAACACCAGAGGTAACTGGACAAAATGTTGACAGTATTGGGAAAAAGATATCTGTTCTCACTTTCATAAAATATACTCTTATACAATACATTCTTTTATGGGCTTTATTAGCAACACTTTTTTTGAATAGTCTACTTACAATTTGGCGCAAAATAATCATTTAACATGGTTTTAGAATACATTATTTACTAAATAAAAAAAAAATGAGAGGGGGGGAAATCTTCATTTGGACTTTTACAATTTTTTCTGTTAATTGGAAAAGATGATATCCGTAAATGGTTGCCGCAAGTGTGAATACACATTCTTACCCCTTTTATTGCATTTTCCACGACTGCAAGATTTCCGGTGATAACTTTAGGATTTCTTGTCGAATATTCTCCTTCGTTGCGATTGTCTGACGCTTGTTAATATAAACTCGCGACTTCTAGTAGCCCCAAAGAAAGAAGTCTGGGATGGTGAAATCGGGTGATCTTGCTGACCTTCACAATATCCATTGGGGCCCGTTATAAGTATGCGGTTGCATCGTCTTATTGAGCCCCTCTCATCTACTTTCGGCAGTAAAAATCCTTTTTCATCGTACTAAGAGCGCCAGTAAAAGTGACTGTGTTGCCGATGACGTCAAACATACCGCCTAATCACTCCTCCGCCGTGACCACCGCACCACACAGTGTTTTTGAGTGAATGTAACGGCTTTTCAAGCATCACACGCGGATTTTCAGTGTCCTAGAAACGAATATTTTGCTTATTGACGTAACCGCTTACGTCTGGTTATGCCCAGTTGCGTGGCCCGTCATCTGATTGATATTTTTTCGTTCTCACAATTATTCCACGCTATCGCTAAGTATAGCGCTCCATTTCTGGTCTGTTTGTATACTGCAAACTGTCTAGTTTACAAATGGCAAACTCGATTGACGTACGACGCCACTTGCATCATCTTCCGATTGGGTGATTAATTAATATCCAATTTTTTACTGACCACATTTACATATGTATGTTTTACTAAAAGCAAATCTTTCTTTGGACAATTGAGAAATCCTCGTCTTAGATTTGTGTAGTACTAAATTTCCATTTATTCTGCTCAGACTTACCATTTTGAATAGAATTAAGATAAGTGTTTAAAACTGCCAAATATGCAATTTTCTCTGGATTCTGAAATTAAGTTCAGTTCTTCAGCGGATTTAGTCATTTTAGATCAGGTGTAAGGCTTGATTCATCATCGGTAGCCTGCTCAGATTTTTCAACGTCCGTTGGTACATAAACGTGCGTCTCTGCGTTTGTTTCGCCTTTGTGAGGAATAACAGCTTCGTCGTTTATTTCGCGAATAATAACGTCTCTTGAAATTTCAATTTTTCTTTCGTACGGCAACCAAATCTGATAGCTTTTACAATGATCCTCATATCCAACGAAAACACCTTTCTTCGACTTTGCATTTAGTTTTCGTCGCATCTCCGGTGGAGTATGTACATATGCATCAGAGCCAAAAACACGAAGATTCAAAATGTTTTGGGAATGACCGAACCACAAGTCATACGGTGTCATTTGATCAGTTTTGGTTTTGCCAGTTCGGTTTAAAGTAAATGCAACGTTTTGAACCGCCTCACCCCAAAGTTTTAGACTTAAACCTTTCGCATGTATCATCGACCTTGCTGCTTCTATTATGGTTCTCATATCTCTTTCTGCTCTGCCATTATGCTCTGGAGTATACGGTGTAGACTTTTGATGCAAAACTCGGTAATCATTAAGAATTCTCGCCACATCTTTATTTACAAACTCTAACCCATTATCTGATCTAATGCACCTCACCCTCTTCTGGATTTCAGATTCAACTCGATCTAAAACTTACTCGCAACATCTGCTTTGGAATTGATGCAGTAGACATGGCGGTAGTTTGAGTAATCATCGCGGAACAAGAGCATATAGCGAGCACCACCATGCGATGCTTCCTGCATAAGTCCACATAAATCTGTATGAACCAGCTCTCCGGCCACACTTGCTCTACTCTTGCTTTCGACAAATGGAAGCCGATGTTGCTTACCCATAACACATGTTTCGCAAAAGAAATCACTTCCACTGAAAGCTATATTTTGTTGCTTGAGTACTTTCTTTACTTGGTCCTTACCTTGATGGCACATTCGCTCATGCCATAGTTGAAGAGATTCACTTTTCACTGCCGTATTCGCTTCTGCTTCTGCAATATTCACTTTCAAGAGTAGCTTAAAGAGCTTCGCGCATTTACGCGTACCGTGCAGACACACCTTTCCATCCTTTTCGAAAGTGCAATCATTTCCATGAGCGCGCAAAATGTAACCCTTGTCCAAGCAAGCATTACAGGAAAAAAAGTTTAGCTTAATATCCGGAACATACAATACGTCCGCTAAATGCTTTGTATTCCAAACATTTCGTCAAAAGCTTCCACTACTATGTTGCCCTTTTCGTACGCTTGCACAACTGAACCGTCCGCAATTCTAACATCTTTTGGAATCTCTAGCTTAACATAATTTTGGAACCATTATTTACGAAACGTCATATGCTCGCTTGCACCGGAGTCCATATACCAAGTATATTCCTCCGATATACTCGACTTTACAAACATAACTTCACTTATAAATGCATCGCCGTTTGGCGACTTCTCCCCAGTTCTCTTGTTTGGACAATCCCGCTTCCAGTGTCCATATTTTTTGCAAATAAAACACTTGCTCTTCGGTTTCCTAAAGTTTGCTTTATTCAACCGCTTCACTACGAACGCTTCTGGTTTGCTACCGTTGCTAGAATGCACATCCAAACGAGATTCCTCCATACACAGCCGTGAGGTCAGAGTTTTCAAAGTTCTTTCTTCTTTCGATGTCGCTTCTTATGAAGCAAAGAAATGATTATATTGCTCCGGCAACGTCATTTGTGATGAGCATATTTTCGGAGATTTTCTCGCCAAGATCTTCGAGTTGCCTCGCAATTTTTTGTTTTTTTTGGATGTTTCGCATACTGAAAGAATTGTTGTTGCAGAAGGTGAATAGAAGTCTCCGACTTTTGCTCGTACACGCTTTCTAATGTTGAGTACATCTCAGCTGCTGTTTCACAATTTATGACATGCACTAGCGGCTCTTCTCCCATCGAGACTACCAGAATCTTTGTGCCTTGGCATCGTTTGCCATCCACTTCGTCATGTCACTACCTTCCGTAGCCGGCTGCACTTCAGTTCCTCTTACGGTATCCCAAAGTCCGCTTGCTTTGAGTATAACTTTTACCTGGAACTTCCAAAGTGTCCAGCCTTCTTCGCCGACGAGCTTAGCAATTTTAATTTCTTCCATTTCGCAAAAAATTGTGTTTTAAAATATTATTTTACTTATATAATTATGATCACGCTGGGCCCATAACCTGTTAATATACGCAGAAAAACGAACAGCCGGTCTCGATGCAATTAAAAGAGAGATGTGCCTTTATTAAAACAGTTTGCTTATTTATATGTAGCGGAAAATGTATGTACTTCAATACTTCTTATGTACTAAATAGAAACGTTATTGGAAAGTATGCACGAACGTACATATGTATGTATGTATGTAAATATGTATATATACTAAGAGAATAATGAAATGGACATCGAAACATAAGAGGAGAATAAGCTGATATGATAAACAGTAAGCGGCTCAAATATTGGCACGCTTAACAGAAATAAAATTGGTTTTCTCACCAACCGGTAGTTTTCATTGAATTAATCTCAACCTGTTAAAAATTGTAGATATCTGCCGGAGTTATCGTCGTAGTGGCGTACGTCTTAAGTGCTTTGATTTTAAAAACCGAATTTTTTTTGGTTTTGTTGGGCCACATTGTATGCGCCCTTTTATACATGCGCCCGTAAACCGCCGCTATACTGCATATTAGTTTCTACGCTTTGCCATGGTCCCAAAATCGCTTAAACATCATCAGCTGCTGTGATAAGAATTCAGCAAGCCGCTAGTTGATCGCCCTTGAACTTGAAATTTGGAGTAATGCACATATTTATGTATGTATGTATGTACGTATGCACATACGCTTGCATACATATATTTAGCTATTATTTTTTGCACATAATGTTAGTGGTATATTATTTTCGCAAACTTGTAATTTATATGTACGTAAGTTTGTACGGACATATGGAATCTAGTAACTTTGTTTGTTTGTATGCATTTAACATTGTGGGCATACATATTGACGTATAACGCTATTCATTTTTGTGTTTACCTTCGACTATAAATACACAGATTATGAAATAAGCATGCCACTTTTTCCGATAGTTTCTGCAACAAAGTTAGTTGTCGCCTTGTATTCAGCATTGCCGCCGGACAAACAAACTAGTTTGACCGTACATTTTGGCGCCCAACGTGGGGCACGAGGAAATCATTATAATGCCTTGCTTTTTGGCAATTGCTGAAAAAGGTCGAATTATTTTCGCATATACATATGTATCTGCATATCTACATCGTTCTGCCACTTCAAATAGTGTACAGTTGGGTAAAGCGCTACTCGACTCATGTGCACAGGTGAACTTCATCACCGACGAGTTTTCCCAAAAACTGCTTCTACCAAGAGACAGGCATTACATCGAGATACAGAGCATCGGAAATTCGGTAACCAACATAAAACACAAAACGTCATCCACTGTCAAATCAAGAGTGTCTGGCTATGAGATACGTTTATCGTTTCATGTGACTTCGCATATCGCATACAAGCCAGAGGCTGAAAACGACAAACCTTCTTGGAATTTGCCATCCGAAATCTTTTCCGACGCAGCCGATCGCAAATTCTAACGCATTTTATGGAGAAGCACGCCTGCCGAGGAAATTTGCACTTACCAATTAAACACAGCCACATATGGGACGGGATCTGCTCCTTAACTTGCTGTGCAGAGCCTCAACTACATTGCTGATACGTATGAAGCTGAGTATCCTGTTGGTGCAAGTACTATGAAATCGTCCTTCTATGTAGACGATCTACTTTGCGGCGCTGATAGTACGGCCGATTTATCTCGAATCAAACACGAATTTACACAGATACTGAGAGGCGGTGGGCTCACTTTGGCCAAGTGGCATTCAAGTCATCCCATGTTTAAAGATGATAATACCTTGAAGAATCTAAATTTAGGCGAGGATTAGACAACCAGCACTTTAGGTATCAAATGGAATCAGCTTCATGATAATCTCTTATTTTCGTTTCAGCATAACAGCCTGTGAATGGGCGAATCACTAAGAGAACAATCTTGTCCATTGCGTCAGCGCTGTTTGATCCTTTGAGACTAATCGCACCTGTTATTATTACTGCTAAGATAATTTTACAAGAGCTGTGGCTTTTGAAGCTGAAGTCCCTCAAAACCTACGATTGACATTGGAACGATTCCTCGCAGATATAAGCAATCTCGATACACTTTCAGTTCCAAGGTATTGCGGTGCAAAACACAATTCAGTGGAAGTCCACGGGTTTTGTCATTTGTACAAATTTTGTAGGTGCCTGCAGAAGGCTTCAGGAGTTAAAGTCGTTTCTATTCGAGAAGAAACATCAGGAATCTATAGAAAATTATTGCGTTAACCAATTCATAAATTAACATTTTATTCCTCCCAAGACCCCACACTTTGGAGGCCTGTGGAAGGCCGCTATGAAGTCAGCGAAGGGGCATCTGAACCGGAGCATGGTGAATAGTCAACTTACCTTCGAAGAAATGAATACAGTGATGATAAGCATCGAAGCGATACTTAACTCGCGTCCGCTATCACCGCTATGAGCAGACCCAAGCGATTATGAGGTGCTCCCTCCTGACCATGTTCTGATTGGCAGTTCTCTAATGGCAATTCCAGAACGCTAAAAAAACTGCAATATGGATTACATCAGCAAATGGGCTCGTGTCACAGCGATCAAGCATTTATTCCTGGCAGCGATGGTCGCATAAGAGTTGTTGATGTAAAAACATCGAAAGGAATATTGCGTTGACCAATACGCAAATATGCTTACTACCTGCTTGAAATCTATTTCAACGGGCGCGGGATGTTGGGTCACATTGTATGCGCCCTTTTATACATGGGCCCCGTAAACCGCCGCTGAACTGCATATTAGTTTCTACGCTTTGCCATGGTCCCACAGTCGCTTAAACATCATCAGCTAATGCGATAAGAATTCGGCAAGCCGCTAGTTGATCGCCCTTGAACTTGAAATTTGGAATAATGTACATATTTATGTATGTATGTATGCACGTATGCACATACGCTTCAAAAGGTTTTTCATGACTGCTTCAAACATGGAATCTTTCCTCAGATTAGGAAAAGACAAAAGCTTGTACTGATTCCCAAACCAGGAAAAGGGAAGTCTACAATAGATGCGACATCTGAAGTAGTAAGTTTTGCGAGCGACGCTATTAGTGGCACGCGGTGGTTAGGGGGAGGAAAAGAATACTGTGTAATCATCACCCTGGACATCAGAAACGCGTTCAATAGTGCAAATTGGGCCAAAATACTCGATAGATTAGAGAACATCGGAGTTTTGTACTATATACGCAGGCTTATCCGAAGCTACTTCCATTCCCGTGTACTACTGTACGAAACCGAGGAAGGTTTGGAAAGAGCAGAAATAACAGGCGGAGTTCCACAAGGGTCCGTTCTTGGACCTTTACTGTGGAACATAATGTATGACGGGGTACTCCGCGTGGAGCTACCCGAAGGCTCAACTATAGTTGGCTTTGCAGACGATATCGCAGTACTGGTAAACGCGAAACATTCTGAAACTATCTGCGAAAAAGCCTCGTCCGCCGTTACAGTTATTATAGACTGGATGGAAAGTTACGGGCTTAACCTGGCACCGCATAAAACATAAGCAATACTCATCTCGAGTCGAAAGAAGCTTGAAGAAGTGGAGCTGAAAATTGGCGAGTACACTGTCTCGACTAAGCCTAACATTAAATACCTAGGTATGATACTGGACAAACGCTTAACCTTCAAAGGCCTTGAACTACACTAGGGAAAAAGCAGCTGCAACAGTAACGGCACTGTCGAGACTAATACTAAATACAGGACGACCAAAAGGGCGTCGACGTCTGCTTTTAGCAAGTGTGGTTAAAAACCAAATTCTCTATGGGGCCTCTATTTCGGCACATGCAACACAGTGCGCGGCATTTTACCGCGGAATCAACTCTACATAACGCCTTTGCTCACTACGGGTTTGTAATGCATTTAGAACGGTATCTGATAATGCAGCTTTCGTAATAGCTAGTATGACACCCATAAACATACTGGCAAAAGAGGCGCATAGGCTGGCTACGGCATCACCCTACGTTACACAACAGGACCGAGATCGTGCTCGGAAGAGTAGCCTCATGGAGTGGCAAAACAGGTGGAATAACACCTCAAAAGGTTGTTGGACCCATCGATGTATTCCAAATCTGGCCACGTGGGTTAACAGAATACATGGAGGTTGACTTCTACTTAACGCAATTCCTAAGCGGACACGGTTGTTTCAAGGCATACCTGTTTATGTACAAACACGACAACGACCCATACTGCGATATATGCCATGGCGACGTAGAAGATGTCTACCATGTATTTTTTGTGTGCCCCCGTTTTAGTCGCCAAATGAATGTACTGAGGACTACAATTGGTGGGGTGCTTGCACCGAAGGCCATCATCAGTCACATGATGAAAGGCCTTAGTCAATGGACATCAACCAGCGATGTAATTGCTTAAATTTTAAAATAATTTAGAGGCCTAGAGAGACAGCGGCGAGCAAACCATTAAGCTACCACAAACCACGTGCTCAAAACAGGTTGCTCGGAATCTCGTCCATTCCGACAGCTAAAGAATCCAGCGAAGGCGATGCTCGGAACCCCGTCCGTTCCGACATTCCCCAAAATGTGAAGCTCTCTATCAGGCTGCTTGGAATCTCGTCCATTCCGACAGCCCCCTAATAGATACGGAGGGTGCAGCTCGGAACCTCGTCCGTTCCGACAGCTCTTTAAAAATATAAGTGTCCGATTGAAATACAAACAACTTTATAGACTTGGCATCCAGACAATAATAAAAGCCAACTAGTGCAGTAGTCAACAAACTAATGCTTCCGGGTCTTCATCCCTGGACGAAGCCTATCAGCGAGGCCGCCCGGAACCTCGTCCGTTTCGACGCTCGCACTTATTCAAAGCAGCGGCGAATAAATACTCTGCCATACTAAATGCTCTTAATGAAGTCTGCGGCAAGATAAATAGATGCAGCAACTATGGATTCAAATCAAAATATGGAAAACTATCTGTGATGTAATAACATATAAATGCATGTTTGTATGCATACATATTGACGCATAACGCTATTAATTTTTGTGTTTACCTTCCACTATATATAACAGAATATGAAATAAAACTTTTTCCGACAGTTTCTGCAACAAAGTTAGTTGTAGCGTTTTATTCAACTTTGTCGCCGGGCAAACAAACTAGTTTGACCGTATAGGTTTCTTATGACTTTTTCGAAAAGGTTTGTAATTTCGCGAAATTCTTATAATATTGGTTGCTTTCACTTGAAAGCTGTGGTTGAAATTGAAGACTTGGGGGTCTATTTTGATGTCAAACTAATTATTTCTACTCATTTTACTAACATATTTTCAAAATCGTAGTCAATGCTAGCTTTTATTCGTCTTACAGCTAGTCTTTTGAGTTTAAGTTTACTTCAGATTAATGGCTTTCTTAATTAACTAAATCGTATATTAGATTTAATCGGTTCACTAAGGTTAAATCATCAACTCAAATGGGTTCGGATGGACTATCTTCTATCCTTTTAAAAAAGTGTACATCGCTTGTTAAACCTTTAGGCATGATCTTGTCCTCTCATCTGGAATTTTTATTGATGACTGGAAAAAGTAATTTATAATTTAAATTTATAAAAGTGTGTGTTGGTCCTATGTGTCTTTATAATTTATGAAACTCCTCTTCTTTATTAAGGCAGAGAGGATTCTGCCGTTCAGTAGGCAGCCGTTAGGTTGCCGAAAAAATGTCAGTATTTCACTGTTAGAATTATTCTAATTTTATTCAGTAAAACTTACAACTATTTATATGAAATAATCATGTAAAGACATTTCCATAACCCCACCCTTTATTCCAATGTCTTTGCTGCCGATGGAAGGGCAACCAATCAAAATAGTGCATGCAGTTGGCTATGCACAATGTGTCACCGAAATATTCTGCCGGTGCAGCGATAGCATTGCGGCAGTGCAGCGGTCAATGCGCTAAGATATATATTTGTTTACACTGCTGTATTGCACAGTAAGCGATTTATTGTATATTTGATGTACATAGGTCACTACGGTTTTTCTTTCTATTCTCTACTTTTAAATAAACTTAGTCTCCTATTTCAAAATTACTTATATTTGCATTATTGTTATTATTTGGGTTTACTTTCTATTCTCTACTTTTACATAATCTATCTCTTCGGCAAATGAAAGTTAATTCGGTTTTTCTCAAGTGCGCCTATTGTAAATTACATACGTTATTCATTAGTTCGTTTACAAATTCTGTCCCTCTGTCTGATTTTAATGAAACCGTTCTTTAGAATGAGTTTTTCAACTAAAGTGGTTGCTATTGTTTTTGCGTCTTTACTTTCAATTGGGTGTGCTATTACAAATTTTGATAAGTCGCATTGTATTGTCAATATGTATCTGTAGCCATTAGATATGCGCAATGGGCCTACAGTGTCAATTGTTATGGTGTTATAAGTTGTGGTTGGTGTGTTCTTTTGTATGTCTAACTACTTTGTTTCGTGTGAATTTTTTGCAGTTGTTTATAAATTTTTTTACCATCTTTCTCATATTTTCCAAATATATCTTTGTTTAAGTTTTAAAATTATTTTTCGGATTCCTAAGTGACCTGCAATGTTAGAGCAGTGAAATTCATCTATCAATTTATATTTAAGTATCATACTTTCTACTTCTCTTGGAGCTCTATATATTTGTAATTTTATTGGCGCGCGTTTATTCATTTCTAATTCATTGTATTTTTTTTTTAATGTATTCATATCAATGTTTTTAAATATAAAATCTTTGTCACAAAGGGCTAGCTCCTTTATACGTAAACTTCTAAGTGAACCATGTAGTTTCTCCAACAATGAATCTAGATTCAAAGGGTCATCGCTACAGGTTACGTGCACTTCATTATCAATTATTTGAATTGTAGTTCCTCTTTCTTTTTCAATATAAAATTTCACTTTCTTCATTTTCTTTACGTTATTTAAAGATGTACATTCCCTGTATTTTCTTTAATAATGCGTGTATTTTCTTTAATAATGCGTGTACCGGTATTTATATTCTTTTGCGCTAATTTTTTTCTTCAATATTCCTTAATTTTGCGGCCTTGCTCCTTGTTATAACGTTAATGCTTTTAATATCGTCTTTTTCATTTTGCTTGTTGGAATCATTGCTTTAAGTATGTCACTGGCTTATCTTGCTTTGCTTGTATATAATTTCAAAGTCATATTCAGATAAATCTATTCTAATTCTTGTCATTTTTGATGATGGGTTTCTGTGCGAAAATAGTGATACTAGTGGTCTGTGGTCAGTGACTACGATGCATTTTCTGCCATATAGATATGTCCTAAAGTAATTAATTCCCCAATGGATTGGTAATTTTTTTTTCTATAATTGGTTTGTTAATATCGTGTATTTGTAATGATTTACTTGCGTATGATATTGGTAAATCATGACCTATTTCTCCTTGTGATAAAATAGCTTCTAAAGCAAAGTCAGATGCGTCCGTTGTGAGAATAAAAGGTTTGTTAAAGTCTGGATATTGTAATATCGGAGGGCTAATTAGCTTCTGTTTTAAATTATTGAATGCTTTTTCGCATTCGTCTGACCAAATAAAAGGTTTTCCTTTTATCAATAATGAATTTAAACATTTTACGATTTGGGCAAATTTTGGTATGAAACGTCTATAATAATTACAAAATGCTATAGATCTTCTTGTTTCGTCTGAATTTGTTGGTTTTGGGTAATTGCGTACTACTTCGCATTTAGCTGTGTCGGTTTTGATTCCTTTGTCTGTTATAAAATGTCCTAAATAAATTACTTCGGATTTAAGGAATTGACATTTGCTTGCATTTAATTAAAGGTTGTAGTATTTGAGTCTTTCAAAAACTTTTAAGAGGTTATTATTGTGGTGTTTTAATGAACATCCAAAAACAATAATGTCGTCTACGTAGAGGAATGCTTCTGATTTTAAACCGCTAAGTGCAATTGTTAACATTCTTTGAAAACTGTTTGAGGAAATTTTTAATCCAAATGGCAGACGTTTAAATTGATAGTGTCCGTCTTGTGTAGAAAAAGCTGTTGGTGGTCTTGAATCGTTTAGCAAAGGTATTTGGTGAAAAGAACTTGTCATGTCTAAAGTTGTGAAGTATTTAGCTCTTCCTAAAAGTCTAATACATCCTCTAATCTTGTTAACGGAAATTTATCGTTTACTATTTTGTCGTTTAATTTTCTGTAGTCAACTACTAAACGCCATTTCTTTTTGTTGTTTTCACTCTTCTTAGGTACTAGAAATAGTGGAGAATTGTATGGACTGACAGAAGGTTCAATGATGTCGTTGTCAATCATTCCCTGTGTTTTGTATTTCTTTTTGTTGTGTTTGTGGTAGTCTGTAGTTTTTTATGTATACCGGTGAGTTGTCAGTTAAATTGAGTTGTTGCTTATAGAAATTATTTACTGAAAGTTTTTCTCCTTCCAAGTAAAAAATAGATTGATATTTGTGAAAAATTTCTGTTAATTCTGTTTCTGTATTTCTATCTAGGTTTTTCGAATTTAATTCTTTCATTAATCTATTAAAGCGTTCATTGTTGTATGTGTTTGTTTGGTTATGTGTATTTAGTATATTGTAATTAGCTAATTTTTCCGTTAGAGGTTTTATTTCTTTAATATCGACTGTGTGACTATTAACGTTGATTAGTTTTACGTGACAAATTCCTTTGGCTGGTGCAATGGAGTTTGCTAAAAATACTCCTTTCTCTATTTCTTGGTTGAAAATAACGCTGTCTTCTTGTATATTTAATTTTATAGGTAGAATAACTTTGTTCTAGGTGGTAGTTCTATACTTTTCTTTAAAGGTAATTTCGTGTCTATTGGTAAAATGTATTCTTTGCTTTTGAGGTTTATCGTTATTGTGAATGTTTCATAATCAATTTTACAAAGGTATTTTACTAAATAGTCTCTTCCTAGGATTCCATATGTTGCAATTGGAAAATCATTATCTACTAGCTGGAAGTTAATAGTTACATTGTTTTTATCTATCAGAAAATTAAGATATGATGCACCTAATGAGTAGATTGCTACATTTGTTATTCCTGTTAATTTACATTTTGTGTCAGTATCAAAGTCAAAGTTGTTATTGAATGGGTTTTTGCAAATTGAAATATCTGCACCTGTGTCTATTAAGAATGTCATTTGTTTGTTGAATTCTATATTATGTATTGTTATATAGTTGGTTAAATTTTGAGTTATTACATAAATGTTTGTATAATTAATGTTTTCAATTAGTCCCTGTCCCCCGGAGGAATGGTGTTGGTATTGTAATCCTCCGGGTCGCCTACGTTCATTTCTATATTGCTGATTGGATGGAAAGGATCTTTGATTACTCCTAATGTAGTTATTCGCCTGTCCTTCATGTGAATTCTGATTGTTGATATAGTTCGAATTGTTTGGTCTCCTATTTGTATCGTAATAACGATAATTAGTGTTCTGTCTCTGGTCCTGACTGTTTCTAGTATTATTTTCTTGTCTTCTGTTGTTATTATAAGTGTTGTTGTTATTGTACCTGTTATTGAATTGACTGTTACTGTGGCTGTTTGAATTTTGCCTGTAAGAGTTATTGAGTGTTATGTAATTAAGTAGGGTTTTTGCTTCACTTTGTATTTATTTGTTAAAGAGTTTTTGAATTCTTCAAATATTGCTGGTGTTTGTATAGCAGTCACGTTTGTCTTCACCGTTTGACTTAGCTTTACATGAGTCACAAAATCTATTAGCTCTGTTTTGCCTGTTTCGCTAAGGCAATTATTTCGGTAATTTTTAAAAATGAATCCAATTCTTTGTGGTTTCCGGAAAAATTCGGAATAGCTTTCATAGCTCTCCCTAAATTAAATTGAGACATTTTGGTTTCACTTTGAATTGACTCCTTGCTGAAAATTTCTATTAGAAATTGAATTTTTGTATTAATAGAGTGAGCTATATTAATTTCAAAATCGTATTTTGATAACATTTTTATTAATTTGTCTCGCGTATTCCAAAACATTTCTAACACAATGTCTTTGTGTTCTGTTGTAAGTTTATCAATGTAAATAAATAAGATGCTTCTTATATTTTCTAGTGCGGTATATAATATTTGTAGATGCTTAGATAACGTATCTTCTTTGACTTTTATTGTTTTGTTTAAACATTTGCAAGATTTATTAAAGTTTTCTTTTTCTTCGTTTATTTTCTCTTTAATTACTATCCATTGTTCCATTTCAAATTTGGTCTTGTTTTATATTGTACGCAAAGGCTTTTTTAACTTACTTCTATAGATTAAATGTAATTTTAAGACAAAATCTGCAACTAAGATTACTGTTTGATAATTAATAATAGCTCTGTTAACGAGTCCTCGGGTTTTTTATTTTCACCTACTATTACTTCTTTAACAACATTTGCTTTTGGGTCCTTTATTCTTGATTCCTGTGAACCCATTGTGTAACTTCAAATAAAAATTTAATGTCTTTAGATAATTAAATTTAATTTAATTTTTCAATTATAGTTTTTTAGGCTTTTTATTTTCATTATTAATTCTACTGTATTTTGCTTACTTATTTTTAAATGTAATTTTTTAAATAAAATAGCTTTCTGCTTCCTTGTGTTGTATTGTTTGCCGCCTCTTTTAATCTTTTGGGGCTTCACTTCCTTCGGGGGTTTGAACTCTTTCTTCTTCTGTCTATTCTTCTATTGCTCTATAGTGATCTTTTTAGGTCCGGCGTTTATTGGTGTGGGTTTTTACGTTGTTGCGTCTACTGGGGAACCCTTGGGTGTGTATTCGAATGACTCAGTATTTCACTGTCAGAATTATTCTAATTTTATTCAGTAAAACTTACAACTATTTATATGAAATAATCATGTAAAGACATTTCCATAACTCCACCCTTTATTCCTATGTCTATGTTGCCGATGGAACGGCAACCAATCAAAATAGTCATATTTGTTTACACTGCTGCATTGCACAGTCAGCGATTGGCTTTGTTGTATATTTGATGTAGGTCACTAAGAACGATGCTGCCAACTACTGACCCTCTTAGGAATTATCGTCCGTATGTATGTTACTTGAGTGTGTGGTTAAAGAAAAGGGAGTGTATTTTGTTAAGAACTTCATCTGTCCCAACCAACATGGTTATGTAAGTGACCGCCTTCCGTGAAAGTTATCAAATCGATACTACAGACTTTTCGAAAGCATTCGATAGAGTCTGGCATAAGGTGTTAATTTCTAAAAGTGTTCTTACACGATATGTATTTGCGTCTGTAGCTGGCACTTTTTCGATACATACATATGTATGTATGTAATTCTGTAAGTCTGCCAAATTCAGCTTAGTTATTTGTTTTGCGTTTACACGATATGTATTTGAATCTCTATTTTATTGTTTATAATAATTATTGGCTGTGAAATATATGTTGTTAAAATAAGTTTACACACAGTTTGGACACAAAAAATAAAATAAAATAGTCTAATGCGCTATTTCTATGATTGTTGCTATTAAAAAAATAGAAGAAGAGATAAAAAAAAGGCGACAAAGATCCATGTGGAGCGAGAAATGGTTATTCCGAAGGAATTCCGGTTATTCTTAATTAAAATTTATGGTTCACAACATTTATTTTTGAAAACAAAATGTTAAAAGAATAGCTAATTATGTCTTGTGCGTCAGATGAAAACCTAATTTGTGTTAAAACGATATGCTTGCATTTATAATAATAATAATAATAATAATCCCAACGGTTTTTACCCTCCATTCCCGGCCGACAGACGCGAGGGGCGCATCCGCATGACGCACGGATTTAAATTTTTTTTGCATATGCAGTGCCGAGTCATGAAAGGCAGGAGTTTGTTGGATGTCGAGACTCTAAAACTATTCAGTTACAGAATTAAAGTTCATCAGCTGATTTAAAATTTAAATTATTTTAAAAAGTAAAAGTTGGTTTAAAGCGTAATTGTGTATGTAATCCATCATCTATTGAGAGTACAAAGTATAGTATTCTTTATGTAAAAAAGTGAGTCGGAAATATCAAAGGAACCGGAATGAAACTTAAAGTCCCGGCATAAACCACGGAGTGGCTCGTTTAATTCGAAATTATTTTTGCAGGGTTTCAGAAAAAGAGGCCGGAAATGCCTGGAAATTCGGGGGGAACCGTTCCACTTCACTTCCCTAAAAAATGACATGTACACATGCAAATACATAAAGTGTAAGCACACTTAAGTTGGAAATCCTGGGATTACACGCAACATTCCTTGGATGGATCAGGTTATACTTATGCGGACGTTATTATGTGGTTGCATTCGACAATGTTTCTTCTCGACCATTTATAGCAACTTCAGGTGTTGCCCAGGATAAAATTTTTGCTCCTTTGTTGTTTGTCCTATTCATTAATGATATTAGTTCCTGATTCGTTACTTTCAAGTTTCTTTTATATGCTGATGATCTAAAGATTTATTAGGTGATTAAAAGCTCTGAGGACTCAGATGTTCTTCAGGCTGATCTTGAGAAGCTTCACTTGTAACAGTATAAACTTAATCATCTCGCATTGAATTTTAATAAATGTCCTTACTCTACCTTTAGAAGGAAGCTTAACCCTTTGATTACAAGTTATAGCATTTCTGACTCGCCCCAGAAATTCATGAACGAAGTCAAAGATTTGGGAGTATACGTTGATGCTAAACTAAGTTTCTCAACTCTCGCATTTGTTCGACGCAATAGTAAACACTTATACATTCAAATTTCTTTACATCTTTTTAGTAAGGTCACGGCTAGAATAGGCCTCCCTTGTGTGGCTGCCAGGCGCGCACACAGAAAAATATTTCGGGGGGGTTTCAATATTCTTCAATAATTTTTTATTTATAGAACAATGTAAATTTTTCTATTGCTTTGGGCCATTATATTTAAGATGTCTGCAATACTTATGTTGACATCTCTATGGACGTTTAATAGAGCCAGACCGTTGAGCCTCTCTGCACCAGTTTTGCTTCTTAGGTATGTCTTGAGTCTTCGAAGCGATGAAAACGACCGTTCACTCGAAGCCACAGAAACTGGTAGAGTTGCACCGATTTTTAATAGTCGATTTGTGTATGGAAACATCCTGGCATCACACACATTTAAGCCATCAATAAATGTTCCAGGTGGATCTGTCTGATTCAAGTTGTGCCTGCAAATAGACGTTAAGGATACATTTCAAAGAAAAATATATTAGAAATAATTTGAAATCAAGTAAACTAATTATATAATTTACCTCTTCCACATTTTCAATTCTGGCACAAATTCTTCAGCAACCTCGAAATCATTAGGCCATTGCGATGCCAAAACCCGAACGGTTTCCTCTATATGTGCATCGTTGAGTGTAACGCATTTTTTCGGCAAAATATTTTCAACTTTTGACAACAGCTTCCCATGTTTCACAAATCTCTCCTTGAGTTGCTCCAGAAAATGATCCAAGAATGGTATATATATGGACCGCCGATAGTAGTCCTCTGGCCCACCTTCATAATTATCCCGATTTGTCCGGTGACAAGCTAAACGCGGAATTTTCATTTCTATATCAACATCTTTGGCAATTTGTTGTATAGTCGAAAATGCCTCTAAACGTTTGTTCGGCATTCTCACGCATGTCATTCACCTCGGCAAACAAATTATTGGAAAAGGCGACGCAGCTGCTTAAATCGCAGTTTTTTTGTTGTAACAGTATGCTTAAGTTTTTTGACAGAGGAAAATGGGCTTAAGGACCGCGATAGAAATAATAAATTGGGGCGTACGGATTGCCGCCAAAAGAGCATGTGGTTTTGACACGTCAGACCTCAAATGCTCATTATCAAGCTGCTCCAAAGCCGCACATATGCATTGAAAGACATCGAAAAATAAGGACAGGGAGTCTAAGTGCTCAACCCAACGCGTTTCGCAAAATTTCAGAAGGCGCACCTGCTTTGAATTTGGTGCCGATTGCAGAATGAAATCTTTCAGGACTTTACCAGCTTTAGAGGATGAACGAAACAGATTGACCGTCTCTTTTATTGAAGAAATACAGTTTCTAACAGCTGGTATTTTGCAGGCATTTGCAATGGCTAGATTCAAACTATGATTTCCGCAATGAACATAAACAGCCTCCGGATATTGCTTTTGGATGACCGCAGCACAACCGTTGAATTGTCCACTCATGGAACGCGCACCATCATAGCCTTTAAAAAAATGTCATAATATGACTATTCGAAAATAAAACATATGATAAATAAATTTACCTTGGCCTCTTAGATATGCAAGGTTAATGTTTAGTTCTTTTAGTTTCTCCATGATTACGCCTGCAAGACCCTTTCCAGTTGTATCTTCAACTGGAACAAAGCAAAGAAAGTCCTCTCTCAGCATTTGCTCGTTTTCGAAAATATGGACGTACCGAATGCACAGTGAAAATTGCTCAACACCGCTTACATCTGTTGTTTCATCAGCAATAACGGCGAAGCATTTGGCATTATTGATACGGTCGATAATTTTTTTTTGTATCAACTCGCCTGCTGTTACAATAATCTCATTTTGAATCCGCCAGCTGATGTAGTTAGCATTACCAGCTGCAGCTTCAATATGCTTTCTTAACGTCTCATTTCCACTGTCCATAGATAAACGTAATAAAGCTCTGAAATTTCCGTCATTTTCAGTTGGCGTTTCTAGAGAGAGTGGTCCTTGATCTCTATGACCTCTTAAAGCCAGACCTTGCCTTCCGCATACCAGAACCACACGTATTATTGATGCCAATTTGTCTCTATTTTCTTTTTGTTGTCCTGTGTCGATTTCAGATAAAATATTATTTTTTTTGTTTTCGAAAATTAATTTAAAATTTGCCGCGTCTATCATTGCCCTTTTGTGATAATCTTTTTGCTGGTGCTCGTTAAACTTCTCAATTCCTTTTTTCCAATTGCGGAATGAATTTTGCACAAATGCATTGGTTTTTTTGTTGGCTTGCATGTCCAACAGTCTCCCACCCACAAGCAACACAAAAACTGCATAAGGCACCGTCTTCAGATGGTGAATAAACTAACCAGGAATAAGTTGTTAACCATTTGTACTGGAATTTTAGGTTTCGGTCGCCAGACGACGGGAACTTAAAGGATAAGTCAGGTACCCATGCATTCGATAAAACTTCATATTTTTCTTTATCATTATTGTTTTTAGTAAAGTTGCAAACATCATTTGAAAACTTCTATAAATATATACAATTTGTATAACAACAATATCAAAACACGTAAATAGAAAAAAAACCTACATTTTGTGTTGCCACCTCCGCATTGCGAACTTTAGGTGCACTGGAAGTTTCAGCACTACTATCTGCTCCTCGTTTTAATATATTTTTGTGGAAATAGTTTGTAATTGAATTGGACATTATATGTTATGATGTTATCACTTTAAAACTTTAACACAAACTAAATACTTATAACTTACTTCGGATGACGTTGCAGTCAATCGCTACAGCGATAACGGTTCTTTAACGAAAATTGGCGCGTGTCTATCAAAAATAAGACAACAACAATTTCGCAGCGCTGCTCTCCGTCTCTGAGAGTGCTGAGAACGATACAGTCTCTTGCAGTGCTCGGACTTCAAAAAAATTGTATGTGCTAGATCGATCTGAAAATTGTGCTAGATTTCAACACCAAGAGGTAGATTTGAAATGGAATAAAACACAACACTTTTATTTGAATATGAAATAAACAATTTATTTGAACGAAAAATTTATTCATTCCAATATATACGTATGTATATGTAATACACATCCACATAAATAAATACATATTTTAATCTATATAAAGAACATATTGATAAAAAAGTTCGGTGATTTCAATAACATAAAGAATGTTATAAAAAAATTATAGAGGCAAATTTTCCGTCAACGAATTTGAATTTTTTATAAAGACGTATCATATCGTTTGACTTCTCTTATATTTTTAGTACTTTCTGACATTTCTTTGACTAGAATAATAATAATATAATATTATAGTAAATCTATCCACAGCATGTGTATAAAGTTTAGTCCAATTCTTTTTCGTTCTAAAAATTTCGAATACATAATTAAAATATAAATATGTAATTATAAACAAACCTGCACATAACGCGGCTAAATGGAGCTGTCAAATTAGAAGCGTGTTGGAATGAAATAGATATTGTAAAACTAAATATTGGGCTTGCAACATAATGTACGTATTATGTCAGCTGGGAATTCTCTTACCTATCATCATTCACAATGATCAAATAAAAAAATTAAAAGTAAATTAATTTACAAACTAAAAAATTTTAAATATGTGAGTGTTGAAATGACAAGCGAAGTAGGAGTAATAGAAATTAAATTTTTGAAAAATAGCGCTTGATCTAGCACAGTAGTGCTAAAGTCCGAGCTCTGGTCTGTAGTAGTTTCATGAATACATATGTATGTATGTATGTACAGCCTATCTCTCTGAGCAGAGAGATAGATTGAACCCCCAAAACCCCCCGCTGAGTGCGCGCCTGGTGGCTGCCTTATAATTACTCTTATATAAAACGGTTTGAGCAAGTACAAAAAACTGCGTTCGTTGAATTTCACCGACCTTTTCCCTTCTCAAGAAGCTCCATGCTCCTGCACTTAAAACCCTTGTACAGCAGAATTATGTACCTCTTATGTGCCCTTGTTTTCAACATTGTGAAAAGTGTAGTATATTGCCCTTCACTCCTTCTAGATTTGTCTTTTAATGTGGCATGTCATAACTTGCGAAGTATCCAATTATTTTATGTAAAATTAACTAAATCCAAGTATGTTAAAAATGCTCTGTTATCTAGAACTCAATCAGCATTTAACCAAATACCCGACCTGGACCTGTATAATCCGTGCGTTACTTTATAATTACTCATTTTACTAGATTTAAGCCATTTTCTTTTTTACAGTCAGTAAGAATTGTATTCATTTGACTAAAATAAAGTAAATAAATACCGAATGCTAAATACAATCACTCTCTAAATGCTCCATTGCACTATGGGTAATTTGACCCATTTTTGTGACAAAAATTAATCACAATTAAACTGAAAAGATTTTTGAAAATTTTGTTTTTGTGTTTATGTAGAGATAAGCTATCAGAAAAGTTTAAGTTAAAAAAAATTTGAAATTTATAAAGTTGTAACCCACTTTTGGAAATTTTTTTTTTATTATATTTAAAAAATTATTTTTATTTTGAAATGTACAGTGAAACTTCCCTTCAGCGGGCAGCACTGGGACCGAATTTTCTGCCCTTCTATAAGAGGTGCCCTCTCAAAGGAGGATTTTTTGAAATAAAATTTATAAATTAGAACGAAAACACACTGCTTATAATCACATACATTTATTTATATTTATATGCATTGACACACCTTTTTCAAACATTTTTAAAATAGGTGTTCATTGTAGTTTGACGTAAGTTTTGATTATTTTGTATAATTATTTTGTTACTGTAGTAAGTTTCAATATTTTTTAAATGTTCGTAAACATAATAATCATCTGTTGCAAATTCTTTGAGAGGCTGCAAAGCTTTAAGCGCTTCATATATTGTGTGAATAGTTGATTCGTTGGCATTATTCATATCCACTTCCTCTTTCAATATTAATGGGTTCCATTACAGTACTCATTAAGTCATTACTTTCGGTGTAAATGTCATCATCGAAGTCAACAAAGGAATTCAAATCTGCTGCTCCTATTTGAAAAATAGATTCGGCGTTCGCACCTGCTTCAAAATCAAAACTCACAAAGGTTGACAAGGGCAAGTCATCGTCGCTTTCGTCTACATTTGGTTGATATTTCACAAACCCAGCATGGCGAAAACAATTTGTTACGGTAGGTATCTTTGGTTATGTTTTTCCAAGCAGTTTTGACGAAATAAAGGGCTTCCAAAATATTTATGGATTTAGCCAATTCTGATGCATTGGATACACTCTCAGTTCCATAAATTTTTAATAAAATATGTTTTAAAATAAGTAAACGATAATGAAATTTAAAACATTTAATGATACCCTGATCCAACGGTTGGCAAATTGATGTGCAGTTAGGAGGTAAATAAATAACTTTGATGTTATCCAAACGAAGATTTTTTGGGTGCGATGTTGCATTGTCCAAAAACAGAAGAATTTTACGGTGCTCTCTCTTCATCTTTCTATCAAATTGTTGAAGCCATTCCGTCTTATATCTGTTCTCATCCATGCCTTTTTATTAAACTTCCATACAACTGGTAAGTCCTTTGCATTGACGTTTTTGAAAGCCCTTGGTTTAGCTAACTTACCTATGACCAAAGGTTGTTCAGTAGTGCCTGCCATGCATGCGATCTTTTGCCAGTTTACCACCAATGCATTTATGTGCTTTGAAAGCAAATGATTTTTGGGGTAAAGCACGGAAAAACAAACCAGTTTCATCGGCATTATAAACGTTTTCTGGTTGATAGCCCAAAAGTAATGATGGAAGTTTTTCTTTAAATAGGCGAACGTCATTTAGATTAACATCTGCGGCCTCTCCTTTAAAAAAAAAATAAGTTAAAATATTTATTCGTTATAAACGGATTGGAATTGCTAAAGTTTTTTCACCTGACAAACATTTGTAGCTTATGTTATTTCGGGTTTTCCATTTGTCTAGCCAACCATTTGAAGCCTTAAAATGTTCAACACCCAGACGCTGCGCAATTTCTATTGCCTTTGCTTTAATTACTGGACCAGATATGGGAATGTTCTTGTTTCTTGCTTGAGAAAACCACTCTCAACATAATTTGTCAATTGAAGTGCTTTGTGTTGCAATCACTCTTTTTTTAACATTCACGTTTTTATTGGAACACCACATAGATTTGAGAGTATCTTTATTTTTAATAATTGCTGCTGATTGTGATTTGCTACTGTTAAACTTAAGTGCTGCTGCTCTAGTAGACAAAGCATTTTTGTCAACATAATTTATTATTTCCACTTTTTCTGTAATTGTTAAAAAATTTCGTTTACTTGTCATTTTGAGCAACTGCTTTGCGTACCACTTTACTTTGAATGAAATATTCTTCTACGTTCAATGCTTCTCTGTGAATATTTTACATTGCAAAAAATAAGATTCCGTTATTTTCATAGTAATATTGTGTCGAGTTCATTTTTATTTTTTTCACTAGAATATTTAGGTTGAATTTTATGATTGCGCGCATGTACATATGTATGTATGTACATTAGGGTGCGCCTTATTTTTTGACTTTGAACTATGGGGCATCACACCCCCTAAAAATATGTATTACGGAGTAAAACGATGTTATGCAAAAAACTAGAGCTTTTGGAAAAGGGGAAGACATGCCGCAATGAGGGTAAAGTTTGCAAGATTCATAAAAATTGCAATATAAACCAATAATACTACAGTGATAATTTTATGTGCGATTTTATTTCTAAAATTTATAAGAAAAGGTATTTGCATTTTGAAAAAGAAAAGCGAGTTTAATAAATTCATTTTGTTCATAAATTTTTTTATACATATATGCATTTACACATAGTACATTAATACTCTTATTGCAAAAGTGTCGACTTTTTTGCGTCAGGGTAAAGTTTCCTATAAGCAGCTACAGTTTGAACAATAAATTGCTTTTCTTCCTCATTTTTTGAAAGTACGTTATTAAAATCTTCCATAAGCTTTACTGCTCTTTCTGCCGAATCATTAACAACATTTATTTTATTAACTATGTTTAATCCGATATTGTAAGACGACTCATCTTTCCATTCTACAGGATTTTTTGCTAAAAAATCTGTTGGTATACCAAATCTTTTAAAGAAAGTTTTGGTTTTTTGTGAAATGAAGTCTTCAATACTTTTGTCGGAATATAGGCTATAATCCTGTGAAGGTACAATCAACTTTTTTCCTCGGTATCGTTAACATTTTTCAAAGCGGTCACCATACGTTTTTTTATGTCATTGTTGATTTGTGGGTCAAAAAAGGCAAATCCAGCAGCTTCTGCAGTTAAATACCATAAATGGTTACAAAATTTGTGTAGCAGTTTCTGACTAGCCGTTTCATATACATATGATCTGTAAGCATACAAGTTCTTGATCAAAGCTAAATCTTGCCTAGGAGCTTCTGCAGAAACGGGTGCTCTTGTCCAGGCTCTCAAATAAACTTTTGCAACGAATATACAAATGTCCCGAATTCCATCTTCCTCATATTTGCTTAAATTAAACTCCTCCCGAAATAAAAATATTTTTAAGCAATAAATTGCCTTAGCCATCCACCTGGCATGATGAAATGCTCCAGGTGCCCGAAATACGAACTGGGATACCGTACCACCAAGAAAAACTACAACTAGCTGGAGTAATTCTTTATAATCCTCTCGTGGTTCATTTTCATTGAGATTCTGCAAGGCGAATTCTATAATTTCTGATGCGTCCACAAGTGTATCTTTCACATAGTTATCCTCAACACCACATTTGAAATTCATTTGATTTATTTTCTGCCAACTCTGTTAAAATCTGGTAAATATTTGAACACCAGGACCAGAAGACACTTGCATTTTTTGTTCAAATATGCTCCGCAAAATTATTTCCAGAATGTGATGTCGGCAGGGTAAATATAAAAGGTCTCTCTCTAATTTTTGCTCTAAAATTATACACGCCCCTTGAAAACGTCCCATATTGGACGCTGTAGTATCGCAGCAGAGGGCTTGCACTTTTTCAAGAAGGCCCCATTCGCTGAGCAAGTTGTATATGGCTGACGCCTGTTGCTTTCCCGTGCCTGCAGAAATAGCTGGGATTCCAAGCAATTGTTCAGTACCATTGAATGATATCACTACCGGTAGCCGATCAACGTGCTCTGAGTTGATCAAAGATGGTAAAATTTTACCATCCCAATGAACCACCACTGCAGTTATTTTCTGGTTTTTGAAGGCGCGATAAATTTTTTGGGCGGATTCAACTCGAAATCGTGAACGATACCGTCGAAGAGAGGTTCCATTTATAATAAGGTCGTTAACGTCATGTTTTAAAGCTTGAGCAGTTGCTATTAGTATTCGTACCGCATCACGATCACTTACTTTGCATTTATCCAGAACTGTGACAAGCTCGGGTGTAATAAAGTTGATTCGCGCCCGACTTTTCTTTACATTACTGGGACGCGGCAAATCGTCGAAATCTTTGGATAAATCTTCATCATCTTGCTCATTTTCACTACCTTCATCTTCAGTTAACGTGCATTCGGGATTTTTACACTCGCCTATTGAACAACAACACAAAAAGGAAAAAATTTCTACTTTTTGCAACACACTTGACACAAACAATAAAAATATGGTGAAACTAAAATTTTTACGCTAAACAACGTCAAACTCGAACCGTATTAAATTATAATCTTACCATGGATGTTAGCAAGATATTCGCCGCTTTTACGTTTTCCTACAGCTTTGCGATAGAGTTTCCTATTTTCTTTTTCCAACAAGACCCGATCTGAACCAATCATTGAACCGGGTCTCCCTTCCTGCCTTTGGCTTAGAAGAAATAATTTATCTTCCTCAATCGTAATTAGTTGTAGGGCATCAGCGTGGACAATGTCAAAAAGGTTAATAAAAGTTGCAACAAAATCTTGCTCCCGATTTTCCTGCGTTGTTGTCCGGCGATTAGAGCTCTTCTGCAACCCCTTCCATTCCTGATACAAGCCTTCAAGTTTTAAAACACTTTTGTCCACATTCTTCGTTGGTATTCGTGCTTTAGCCCAAAAAACCTCCACTTCTTTAATAACGAGGTAAGCAGCACCACGGAGACTTAATTTTACTTTACGAAGGTTATAAAAAAGCAAACGCAAAACTTGTTCGTTGGATGGCAACTTAGCACCGACAATTTGGCTTTCATCATAGTCAAGGAGATATAACTTTTCTTGTGCCCTGGTTTCCATTTTTAACTTAATTTAATTTAATTGTCTTATTTAAATTACACGAGGTAGCACACTTTATACTTCTTGATAAACTAAATAATTATCACGTCTGTATATGCTCGACCGAATTCACAGAATAATAGTATTTTTAAAAATTCTTTTAAATGAATATGCGAACCATGAAGGAGGCCATGACTTTAATAACAATCAGTTTTTCAAAAACATATTTGAATAATTTTGCTACATTCCATAAACCCAAAGCTATAACCGTGCTATAATTAATTTCTTGGGCCTGCCCACATTGAAGACGGCGGCTGCAGACGACAACGACAAAAAACCAAAGCATTGGCGACATAAATATAATAACGACAGCGACAACCTAACAGCTGATGCAAATGTTGTAAATTTTTAGCATTTTCCTCACCTTCTCGATTAGTTTTTAGTAAAAATTCATTTTCGGACTAATTTAACTATTGCTAATAATTTAAATAAGTTTTAAATGTAAGTAATAAGTGTCACGAAAATTTAACGCGCTTGGCCGCCTTGTCAAAATAGAAATAGATTTAATCTGGCGACAGCGGCATTCATGATTGACTGCCCCGTAGTCGTGTCGCGCCCAAAAAAGTCATCGCCATTGAATCATGTGTAAAAATAATTTGACAGATGCCGCGATGCCGCCGCCGTCTTCAATGTGGGCAGGCTAATAGTTGAGCAAAAATCAAGTAAAAATACAAATTCAAGCTGACCGGAAAAAAGTGCAACGAATGGGAAAAATATTTAAATTCCGTAAATCAATAAGCGATTGCTTAGGTTGTACGGTTATCGTTATCGTTTATGGTTATGGTTATAAATATGGCCTAAACTAAAGACGATTACGATTTTAACGTTAGTTGACACTTTCGTGACAGTAATTCCATGGAACATTATATTCCGCTGTAAGTGTTTTCTACACTGCTAGTTACATCAGATGCATTCTATGGTTATGGTTATGTCACCATAAGTTTATTCTTCAATGTCTCGGTTATAAATTTATTATAAATAATGCCATAATACTAATTTGTCAGTCAACATCGTAGTTATTCAAAATTTGTAAATGTAAGGTTTGAGTCGCTCTGGTTTTTCTACCTAAAACGCACTACGTCTCTAGTCCTATAGACGTTGTAGCGTGCAACTTATGTTTTAACAGCAAGCTGTCGATGCTGTATGTTTAGGCGACTCGAAAGTCAAGCCGGATTGTCGAGAAGTAAAACACATTCAGTTAGAGTGTAGTTCTAGTTCTGTTTTATTCGATCAAAAGCGTGAGTATTTATACAATTATCAATTACTTAGCGCTTCCATGACTCCGCCCCATTATTTCCAGTCAGAACTCGAAAAAGGTCGTTGACAGTTAAACAAATTGATTGCTGACTTTGCAGAAGGCATTGCACGTTATGAAATGTATAAAAGAGTTTCGTTGGTTATATGAAACCCTTTTGTGTATGGTGCACATGAAGTGTGACTAATCCATAAATTTGCTTATTGCTATTTATGAGTGCTGGTAAGTGGCGTTGAGGTAGGTCCACTACACCCTTACCCTTTAGAAAAATGATTACGTGAAAAATGAACGGAATAATTTTAGTTTGGTGAAGTCGTGGAGTCGCTTTACATGTTTTATATGTGTATATACATATGTATGTATATATTTAAAAAAATTTTTTTTTTTTGTTTGTATTTTACTTATGGTAGGGTGAGTGTGTGTACATATGTATGTAGCTCCGTGTGCGTTTATTTTGGTTCTATTCTTATTCTTTGTTGTATTAATGTGTCTTATTCGTAAGATATGATTATTAAATGTGTGTAAACTATTTGTTCTCATTAATAATGATATTTATTAAAATAATAGTGGTTATATGTATACTTAGTAATTCCTTATTGTAGTGTTGAATTAATAATTAATTGTATTCTAAATTTACGCCTAGGTATTTCTTTAATATGTTGTTGTGTAGTGTTTTGGGTTTGTTTTTTATTGCTTTTGTTGAATTTACACCATTTGTGTCTATGATTTTGTACGGTCCGTGATATGGACTTTGGTGTTTATATTTATTTTCGTTTTTTACGTACACCATATCTCCAATTTCTAAATTTGATTTGTTTATGTTTTTGTCATATTCTTGTTTCCTATTTATTTTTACTGCGTTTATTAATTTTCTGGCATTTGCAATTGAATTTTTTAGCCGAATTTGCAATTCGTTTGCATAACTTTCGATGTCATAACATTTGTTAAGTTTGTTTATATTGTCGCTTGGCAGAGATGGCAATTTTCCATATACTAGTTCATGGGGTGAATAACCAGTGTCTGTGTGTGGTGTTATGTTGTATGCGAATGTATAGTATGGTATCCATTTGTACCATTCGTAATCGTCAGCAAAAGTAAGGAGATATGTATTCGTTTAGTTTTCTGTGGTTTCGTTCTAGTGACCCAATTGTTTGATGGTGATATGGAGTTGAAAATATTTGCTTTGTATTTAATAGTGTGCATACGTTGTGCATTAATTCGTTGACGAATTCTGTTCCTCTGTCTGATTTTAATATTTGTATGAAGCCGTACTTTAGGATGAGCTGTTCGACCAGTGTAGTTGCAATAGTTTTTGCATCTTTTGTTTCAATAGGATGTGCTATAACGAATTTTGATAAATCGCATTGCATTGTTAGTATATATCTGTATCCGTTTGAGATACGAAGTGGGCCTACTGTGTCAATTGACACTGTACTAAATGTTGAAGTTGGCGTGTCTGTTACTACAAGCGGTTCTTTAATATGTTCAGTTGTTTTGTTTTGTGCGCACTTTGTGCAATTATTTATAAATTCTTTTACCATTTGTCTCATGTTTTTCCATATATATCTTTGTTTCAATTTTAAAATTGTCTTTCTAACTCCTAAGTGGCCAGCTATATTAGTGGAGTGAAATTCGTCAATTAGCTTATACTGTGTTAATGTACTATCTACTTGTTTTGGAGCTTTGTATATCAATATCTTTATCGGCACGCTTTTCTTATTTTCGAGCTCATTAAATTTTTCAATGAATGCATTCATATTAGTATTTTTTAATGTATATTCTTGTTCACAAAGGGCTAGCTCCTTTATCAGTGAACTGTACATAGTACTACATCCAACATTGAATCTAGTTTCAAAGGGTCATCACTACATGTAACTTGCAATTCATTGTTAATAATTTCAATTGTAGTACTACTTTTTTTATTAATTATAAATTTTAATTTCTTCATATTTTTAACGTCATTAAAAGATGTGCATCGCCAAATATGAAGGTGATCAGGCTTCTTTGGAGATGTATTTTTAATGCGTTTCCCGGGTGTATATTCATTCGCTTTATTTTCTATACTCGTTTGCGTTAATTCATTCTTTTCATTTTCATTAAATTGTGCGGCCTTGCTCCTTGTTAATATATTAATTTCTTTTTCATTCTCTTTTAAATCTTTTTCTGATGTTGGTATCATAGTTTTAAGTGTGTCGCTATCTATTTTGATGCGTGACAGTGCATCTGCATTTGTGTTTATTTTGCCTTGTTTGTAAATAATTTCGAAGTCATAGTCAGATAAGTCTATTCTAATTCTTGTCATTTTTGATGACGGATTTTTGTGTGCAAATAATGAGACTAGTGGTCTGTGGTCTGTTACCACAATAAATTTTTTGCCATAGAGATATGGTTTAAACTGGTTGATGCCCCAATGAATAGCTAATAGTTCTTTTTCGATTATTGGTTTATTGATATCGTGTTTTTGCAGGGCTTTACTGGCATAAGCGATTGGCAAGTCATGACCTATTTCGCCTTGTGATAATATTGCTCCTAGGGCAAAGTCAGATGCGTCAGTTGTTAGTATAAATGGTTTGTCGAAATTTGGGTATTGTAAAATTGGTGGGTTTATTAATTTATCTTTTAATGTGTTAAATGCTTTTTCGCATTCTTCTGACCAAATGAAGGGTTGTCCCTTTTTTAATAATGTGTTCAAGCATTTGGCTGTTAGTGCAAAGTCCGGTATGAATCGTCTGTAGTAATTGCAAAATGCAATAAATCTTCGTGTTTCGTCTGCATTCGTTGGTGTCGGGTAATTGCGTACAGTATCGCATTTGGCTGGGTCAGTTTTGACACCTTTATCTGTGATTAAATGACCGAGGTAGAGGACTTCTGGTTTTAGAAATTGACATTTACTAGCGTTCAATTTTAGATTATATTTTTTTAGTCTTTCGAAAACTTCTATTAAATTTTTGTTATGGTGTTTGATTGAACATCCGAATACGATAATGTCGTCTACATAAAGGAATGCTTCTGATTTTAGTCCAGATAGCGCTATTGTTAGCATGCGTTGAAAGCTATTTGATGAAATTTTTAATCCAAATGGTAGTCGTTTGAATTGATAGTGACCTTCTTGTGTGGAAAATGCTGTCAGAGGTCTAGAGTCGTTTTCTAATGGAATTTGGTGAAAGGAGCTGGTCATGTCTAAAGTTGTGAAATATTTTGCCCTTCCAAGCGTGTCTAATACGTCTTCTAGTCTTGTCAGTGGAAATTTGTCGTTGACAATTTTGTTGTTTAGTTTTCTATAGTCTACTACCAGTCGCCATTTTTGATTACCCTTGTCATCATTCTTTTTTGGTACTAGGAGTAGTGGTGAATTATAGGGCCTAACTGATGGTTCAATGATATTGTCTTCAATTAGGTTTTGTATTTGTTTTTGGATTTCGTCTTGTTGTGAATGCGGTAGTCTATAATTTTTTATGTAAACTGGTGAGCTATCTGTAAGACTTAGTTTTTGTGTGTAAAAAGAATTTGTGGAAAGACTTTCGCCTTCCAAATGGAATACTGATTGATATTTTTTGAATATTTCGTGTAATTCATCTTCTGTTTGTTTCTCTACATTTCCTAGTTTTAATTCCTTTATCAATTTATTGAAACGGTTGTTATTGTAGATGTTTGGTTTTTGGTATGCGGTCATGATATTGTAATCTGATAAATTTTCTGTTATGCATTTTATCTGTTTTATTTTTGCTGTATGATTGTTAATGTTTATGATTTTTATGTGGCAATTTCCTTTTGCAGGTGCTATAGAATTGGCTAGGAATACGCCTTGTTCTATTTCTTGATTCAAAATTATGCTATATTCTTTTATATTTAAATATATTGGTACTATGACTTCTGTTTTGGGTGGTATTTCGAGGATTTTGTTTGATTCTACTTGTGTGTTTATTGTTAAAATTTTTTTCTTGTTGTTAATTGATGCAGTTAATGTGAATGTTTCATAATCAATTATGCATAAATGTTTAATAAGAAAGTCTCTGCCTAAAATACCATCGGTTGAAGTTGGGAAATCCTCTGTAACTAAATGGAGATTGATGCTAGTGCTATCTTTGCCTATTAGGAAAGTTAGTTTAGCTGTGCCCATTGAGGTTATTTCGTCTTTGGTGATACCTGTTAGTTTGCATTTGTTCGTGCTTCCATAGTCGAATTCGTTATTGAATGGATTTTTGCAAATCGAAATGTCAGCTCCTGTGTCTATGAGGAATGTCATTTGTTGATTGAAATCTTCATTATAAATTGTGATAAAATTTGTTAAGTTTTTGGTTATTACCTATATTTTATTTGGATTTGACCCGGAGGGGGTTAATTGTTGTCCTCCGGGTCGCCTACGTTTCCCTGAGTTTGAGGACGTTTATTTGGCGACCATTTCTGTTGTGTTGTGGTGCTTGTCTGTTGTTATCGTGGGTCATATTGTTATTGTTATTCCTGTTGGTGTTTTGACTTCTCTGATTGTTATTGTTGTGAGCTGGTTGTACAGTTTTGATTTCGCTTTTCTAAACTGCACCTCCTTGCCTCCTCGTTTCCTTTTCTTTTTTGTTGCCGGGTGTGTGGTTGTGTTTGATCTGTGCTGTCGTCTCCTGTACTCCTCGATTGTTATTGCCTTTGGGCCGGCTTTTATCGGTGTCGGGGAGTACTTAGGATAGCTCTCCAATTGGTTACTGCCTACTGGCTCGTATCCTTCTGCTGATTGACTGATTGAAAGTGGTGATTCGTAATTTGTGGATGTCGCGTGAAGTTTTGCCTCGTCAGTGCCGGTCATTTGGAAGTTTATTAGAATTTGTTTATCTTCTTCGTTGGTCCTTATAGGATCGGATTTGCAGGATCAGGAGGCTTGGTCCGTTAGGGCAGGATCGCCATGTAAGGTTTGAGTCGCTCTGGTTTTTCTACCTAAAACGCACTACGTCTCTAGTCCTATAGACGTTGTAGCGTGCAACTTATGTTTTAACAGCAAGCTGTCGATGCTGTATGTTTAGGCGACTCGAAAGTCAAGCCGGATTGTCGAGAAGTAAAACACATTCAGTTAGAGTGTAGTTCTAGTTCTGTTTTATTCGATCAAAAGCGTGAGTATTTATACAATTATCAATTACTTAGCGCTTCCATGACTCCGCCCCATTATTTCCAGTCAGAACTCGAAAAAGGTCGTTGACAGTTAAACAAAGTGATTGCTGACTTTGCAGAAGGCATTGCACGTTATGAAATGTATAAAAGAGTTTCGTTGGTTATATGAAACCCTTTTGTGTATGGTGCACATGAAGTGTGACTGATCCATAAATTTGCTTATTGCTAATTATGAGTGCTGGTAAGTGGCGTTGAGGTAGGTCCACTACATAAAACATGGTCACTTTACCCTCGTTGCGGCACGTCTTCCCATTATCCAATCGCCAAAAATTTTTGCAGAACATAATATTATACTCTAATGCAACTTTTGGGGGGGTGTGATGCCCTGTACGCTATATTTTTTTTTTCTCCCGTATAGCTAAGGTGCACCCTAATGTACATACCAGAGAACTGCAACGAGTGCAGAAATTGTGTGTATACTCGCGCATGTAGCCGTATTTTGCATGCTTTATTGTTTTCGTGTACAAACCGTCGCTTGTCTGTTTGCTCATAGATCAATACGATCATGACGATGCATACATGCTCGCTACATTATCCGTCGGACAAATTTGCGTCAGCATACAAAGTTGCATGTATGTAACACACTCGCCGGCGACAAACGCTCGTGACACTCGAGGGTTGTTTGCGAGCCACTCGGGTTACCCGTAACAATATTTTTCTTTGCAAGCAGTAGTTGATTAGCGATCTTAAGTGTGTTTTCTATCATATTTTTTGTATTGTTTTTTTTTACGTGAGATGGCAGATACTGCAGATATTGTTTCTGAACAAATCCTTAGTGTGAATTACACTTTGTCCAGAAAACTTTAATTTTCTATCTAGCAGATTAAGAACTTTGAAATTAAATTAAGTCTTATGAAATGTTTATTTTCATTTTAAATTTAACTCCTACTATTTAAAAATTTTTTAAATACTAACCCTACATGTTGGATCTCATGAAATGTTTTTGTTAAATAAATGTATACAATACATATTAATTAAAATTAACTAAGTCGTTTCTTTTATCTGTAAATAATAGGATAAATACTTATGGCGTTTTCTTTTCTACAGAAAATGTTGCCTTAACATTGCCCTCTGCGCACGTACACACAAGAGCGGGGCAATGAAGTGCAACATATTTTGTAGAAAAGAAATCGCCATTAGTAGATGCCCGAGTGCACTCAAGTGTGTACATGCGCAAGTTTGCGCCTTCACATGCACGGCCAATCATGTGAACTACCACACTCGAAAATGTAATGATATATCCCGCACATGTCAGCCTTATGTTTATGAGTGAGCATGAATGAGCGCACAGCAGCAGACGGCTGTGCTTGCTTGTATCAAATTTTAGGGATGATGAATATGCACACTCGAGCGCACTCAATGCCGTTCTCTGGTACATACATACATAAAAAAATGAACTACTGCCCTGACAAGAGAAGTTCGCGACCTCTCAACAGAGGTAAATTGAAAAAAACAAATTGAAATTAGTGCCCACGTCCGCACAGTAGAAGTGCCCTGCTATTAGAGTTCAATTTGTATTGAATTTCTTTAAAAAAAAATGGGACCAACAAAATTGCCCGCTCAATAGAGGTGCCCGCCCAGAAGAGGTGCCCACTAATAGAAGTTTCACTGTATATTCATATATGTATTTTGTTTTCAGTTTTATTTTACATTTCGCTATCTAAATTAATCAAATTTAATTCAGTTTAAAAAATATCGTCTAATCCTCTCTCCAAACTATTTTCGCATTTGCCAATACTGTCATTCAACTCCACAGATACTTCTGAAACACACAGCGTATCTAGAACCTCTTGTGGCAAAAAGCTTCAAATTTCTGGGTATTCAATGGGAATTGACAGCAAATAGTAATGAGTATAATTTTAAGGGAATATATCAGCTCAACATCAATATCAACTATTTTCGAAAAGGTGGCATGGTCAGCAAAGGCTTTACGGGCTGTATTGCCATCATTGGTGTTTCCAAATCCACAGGTTTTTGGTTGGTCAACTTTAAGGCTCATTTTCGACCAAAATAATTTTTGTACAAGCTTTTTTTTCAGATAGGGTTTTGCGATTGTCATCAGTTCGAGTTTGCCATTTTTTAATACTGCTCTTGTATCCAGCATGCAAAACGAATTCAAAGAATCGTATCCAACAATGCAAAGGACTTACTTTAGAGTATCATTTTGTGGAAGAAATTTTTGGCTTTTGAAGTCTGTAATGGCCATAAAGCCTTTGGAGTTGCCTTGCAAATAGGACACGATTGACTAGATTTTGTATTTGTTAAAACGTTTAACACTTTACCATCAATCAACGTAAAAAATAGTTTAAAGTGTATTTCAATGATTTTTCCAACATCGATAACTATTTTTAAACTATTTAAGCCATTTATCTGTTGTTTTAAATCAATGTCCTCAAGCAACATTTTCTCCGGTTATTCCAAAGTGGTCTACCGACCGAATCCACAAGTCTTAAAGGAGTCATTGTTGTTGCAAACAAGGAATAATCGGAATTATCGGATGTGGATGTTCCCTAAAATTTCTGCTTATAAGAGGAATGCCCAGTGCTGCCATCAAATCCATAGCTAACAATCAGATCAGCCTTTGAAAAATTAATATTTTCTGTCATTAATGAGACTATGACTTCCTTCTGCATTGCAACAATTCTATTTGCAGTGTGCGTTAACAATGATTGAAGGGAAACATTTGCCTGCCTCTCATTGACTTCAATACCAACTGGTCTGCAACTTTTCTTAGTATTGGCGACCTCGTCATAAAGTCAGCATTTCGAATTTTATTTCCCTTTCTTGTATTCAAGTACTGTTCTTTTGTCAAATTGTTTTCTAACAAATATGCGAGTGCTTCATTTGCAGTGAAGCGAATTGGCTGATTATCAGCAGTGTGCGCTAATTATCTCATCTTGCTAGCTCTTGTTGGACTACCAATTGTCTGCCTGAGAACCACTGCCATATCTGCTTTATGTTGAACTCGAGCCGCTATGGAAGCTGCACGAACTAGCAATTCCGTTTCATTGTCTACTTTATTTGATAGGTCCTTTGCTTCTCTAAGCATTTCGAAGGGGTAATCTTAGTTGCCAAAATAAAATCCATTCTAAGCCAGTGAGCGTTTTGTTTTTGGAAGACATCTATCTTTCTATGGGACTTGTTCCATCTCTTAGCCAAAATTTTACAAAAAGTTCGGATTCTCTTTCAGAGATGATTCTTCCTCATTCAAAATATTTATATTTCCAACTTGGCCAATAACAAAAGTGAATACAGCATCGTTCTTCTCCTCTTTGCATTTTACATCAATCCAAACTTTCGCAAGGTTCTTATACTGCAAACGAAGGATAAATGTCATACGAATTTAAAACTGGTCAGAATATAAATGTTTTATATTTTTCTCGACTTCACTTCCTTATTTCGCGAGAGTTTAAGTTTGAACCACTGAGTCGTACGTTTTTTATATATAACTTAACTTCTAGGTCACCTAGGTCACCTGTCCTGGCACACAAACAAATCGGATTTGAAAGTCTTCAGAGAAGGCACATAAGCACCATCAGCGATCCCAGAGCTCTGATTGTGGCTTGACTGTCGGAGTAGATGTTTACCGCTTTCTTTGTTATAATGCTACAACGCAGGCGGTCCACCGCTTCCTTGATGGCAGCTATTTCAGCTTGCAAAACGCTACAATAATCTGGTAACCTGAACTTACTACTGAGCGATAGTTCCTTGCAGAAAACACGCCCTCCCGCTCTACACTTCAATTTCGATCCATCCGAGAACAAGTTCATTGCGCCTCTGCACCTGAGGTCATTCCCCTTCAACTTCTCCCTTGATGGGATGTGTGTGGTGAAGGAACCTCTAGGGGCGATCTTCGGCACGGACTGATGTACCACTTCCGGGGTGAATTCGAAATGCCGCTGAGTGCCCATGCTCTGGGGTTAGAGAAAACCCTGCGCTCCGCAGCCTAACGGCAGAGCAAGCGGCGGCAACTTTTCCCGCCATGTCCACAGGGATGATAGGTTTGGTTAGGTTAAAGTTGTTGCTAGCGATCCTGCCAGTACACTTAGGCCTTAGTTAGGCCCATTGTTGTACCACGCGGAAAGTCCCCCTACTCAAACGAACGTGTGGAATTTACGAAATTTGCTAGCTTGCCAGATCGCTGATCGTTTTTCCAACAGTCTCCTGCTTCCTTAAGGGATAAGTCCCTTAGAACGAGCTTGCAGGTAGCGAGCGGCATGCATAAACCCTTCCAGCGTGATGAAAGCGGAATGGATGTTCCCCTTCTTGCAAGCTCATCCGCTATTTCGTTGCCCGGTATGTTACTGTGTCCTGTCACCCATACTAATTGAAGAGAAAACTGCTCCGCCATCTCGTTCAGAGATTTGCGGCAGGTTGATACCATTTTAGAGTTGCAGTTGACCGAATCAAGTGCCCTTAGCGCTGCTTGACTGTCGGAAAAAATAAGATATCCTTGTATCCAACCTCTTCTGTTTTTAGGTAATCCACCGTCTCTTGTATTGTAGCGACGTCAACCCGAAAGACGCTGCAGTGGTCAGGAAGGGGGAAAGATATTTCTAGTCCTACCTGAGCTGAGAAAACGGCCGTCGGTGTCGGGATTGGCTTTTAATGAGCTAAATACATGGAGATCAGCCGGATTACCTGACCACTGACATCCACACTCATAGTTGTTGTGTCTTTATCACTAAATTGAGGAAGAAGAAGAAATCAGTTGCCCCACTTACCAGTGTATACTCCGTCGTCTGGAGTCCACAAATTCTATGCCCAACAGTGCAGGGCTCCTGGATGAGGGCGATGTCTGCTGCCCCCCTTTTCGCCAACTGGAGCAGCAGACGCTGCGCGCTGCATTAACGTCGTTTGAGTAAACCCTAACGCGACCGACGCCTTATTGACCCTATCCTCGATATTCGGCCTGCAGTTTAAGCTCTGTCCAGAATAGACCCCAAGTACCTAACTATGTCAGAAAGCACAAGAGGAGTGCCAGCGAGAGAGGGCAATTGGGCATCTGGCACCCTATACTTCCTTGTAAACAAGACCGGGTCTGTCGTGTTGGGATTTAAAACTAACCCACAGCTAGCGGACCAATTTATCTATTGCTGGGGTATACTCTTCTTAATATTAACTATAACTTAGAATTCCGAACGGTACAATGAACCGTTGTGTCTCTGTGGACACCTCTGTTGCTTGCGGAGCGGGCGCGACTCTAATATTGGGTGACGGCTGGGCAGGCGCTATTCTGGAGTGTTGCCGGACTGTGTTGCGAGCAACCGGTCAAGTACGCGACATAAGAGGAGGTGTCCGCTTGAGGTTCCGCGCAGTGGACTACCCGGTCAATGTGTACCAGTGGGGCGCGCGGATCCACCAGAGACGCGGAGAGGCTTAAGTCCACCGAAGTGGGGGGGAGGTGTGTGGACTTAATATCCGCCCACCTGAATGAAGCCCCCACAGTCAACACAGCCACGTCATCAACACAGCCACGCCACCAGCACAACAACGCGTGCACATGGTAACGCAACATGTAGCTCAGCAACACTCCTTGGCACACCGTCACCATAGCATCGCAACCGTAATGTCAAACAAACGACCAGCACACCGTCACCATAGCAACGCAGCCGCAATGTCATGCGATCGAGCTGCACAGAAAACGCTGCCTATAAAAGGAGCGACATGACACCAGCGGGACAGTCAGCGCGGAACTGTAGTCGTGGCAGGATAGCTACCTAAGAGACGGAAAAGCTTTGGAAGCGGGAAACTAGCCAAACCTTGAAAGTCGTTTGGTAGAAGCACCGTGGACTGAACACAAGTGGGGCAACGGGCAACTAGCCCCATCTTGTGCTTAGGTCATGGTCGAGTCGAAGCTAAAACGCCACAGTCCACCGTGATACGCGTATCAACAACGTCACCCAGTACAGTGCCGACAAAATACCGGCTGCTGCGACGCCAGCAGCCAACCGCAGCATACAGTACAGTGCCGCCAGAATACCGTCTGCTGCGACGCCAGCAGCCACCCGCAGCATACAGTACAGTGCCGCCAGAATACCGTCTGCTGCGACGCCAGCAGCCAACCGCAGCACACAGCACAGTGCCGCCAGAATACTTTCCCCTGACTATTAGTGCCACGTTGTCAGCGTAGACAACTACCTGACATCCTCAACCCTACAACTTCTCCAGGACCTCATTTATAACGACATTCCAGAGAAAGGGAGAGATAAACTCTTATGGAGTGCCCCTGCTCACCTTTTGTTCAGCCGAATAAATTCACTTAAAAAAAGATGAACTCCTTTCCGACTACGCATCCCGGTATACTATTAAAACAAAAATCATATATCTTTATAACTAAGCACGTATCGTCTTCTTGAATGTTAACTTTTGAAATTTTTAAGGGAATTGAGACGGGATTCTCTTTGGAAAATTTGTGTAGAAAGAAACTATTGGAATCTTACATTTTTTATATACGAGCAGTGCCAAGTGTAAAAGATGTACATAATACACAAAAAAAAAACAAAATAATGGCAACTATTTATATACTTATTAAAAAAATTATTGTCCGCTTCTAAATTTAATTGTCTCGAAGTAGAGTTTTAGATATTACCAAAGCTGATATCAGCGTCACACAAAAAATGCGATGGACGTGCAAGGGAAAAAGGCGATCTGCCCTTGAGACGTATATTACAGCTACCATGTAAATAAGCGCAAATTCAGTGTTGCATTTGTGGTGGAAGAGATACTGAGCCGTAAAGTACTGCCGTAAAGTACTGCCGTTCACTCCGGTGGACGAACGTCTCGCCACAAATCGCATTAAGGCGAGATTTTTCAACATCACGATGATTTGTTTGCACGTTTATTTGTTCGATCGAATTCAGCGGGGACCGAAACATGGTATTCTGTAGCACTAGGTTCCAGCGTAAGAATGTCCATCAAGCTATGTGGTTCTCTTCAGATTGTAAAACATGTAACCAAATCGACCATGTTGTGATAGACAGAAGGCATGATTCCAGTGTCCTTGATGTAACCCGGATCATTATCGCAGCCAATATCCACACGCCTCTGTGCTGCAAAAAGTGCGCGCAAATGAACACAAGGAAAGCGTGGCAATCGTGAGTTGAAACCGGAAGCGACACGTATTTTATTTATTTACTAAGGTACATTCCTGCAAGAATGGCAACGGCGACCTGGTCACTGATGTCCGCAGCATACACTTGTCCACCCTGCTTAATGAGAACAGCTGCAACCCCTTTGGAGAAGATTGCGAACCCGAATCGCCATTCAATGAAAATGGACTCGACGTACAGTCATACGGATATGATGAAATTCGGAAAGCCATAGCACAGCTGAAGAGCACAAAGCCCTAGGGGTTGATCGGTTGCCAGTTGCCATATTCAAACACCGAGGAGAGGAGCTGGTTAAGTGCATGCACGAACTCATTTCTAGAATGTGGTCGGAAGAACACTATTATGAACTATTTCGAATCATAACTGTCGAGCTCGACTTTGTCATCGATATTTCGTATTATAAAACTGCACCTTTTTGCAAGACTCGTAAACTTTTTTTGTTTATATTCTTATTCTTTTTTTGTTTGCATTTCACAATTGAGAAAAAAACATATGATTTTGCCGAGTCAATGTCGACTTTGTTTTATGATTGGAATTTTCAGTAGTGTGTGAAAGATCACCGTCAATGAGCTCGTGGGACCTTATCAGTGTACATTTAAACTTTGTAAATCGACCATCGATTAAATATACACAGTACGCTCTATCTTGAAAAACATCCGAGAAATAAGAATCGACACGCACGCAGATTTTCATAAATCAGAGGTAATTTTTAAAAACTTGGGTTCTATTTTATAAATTGAATCGGATATTAAACCTTAAGCTCTAAACTTATCTGAAAAAAATGAACTCTTAATTATTGAGTGGTCAAGAACGTTTTCTTGATCCGTATAATTTCCATTAAGTTGTGGGGGTGAAACCTTGAAATTAAGACACCGACCGTGTTGTTTTGCTGTACAAATTCAACTCGTTTTATTATTCAAAGCATTAGTTTCATCAAGCTATGATGGATGTAGCACGAAGCAAAACGTAAAATGTAAGTAATAAAGAGAATGTAAATATATACATGTGTATAAGAGTATAGGCTTGACTCTTTGCTCAGAAATGTAAATCTATAGTAATGTTATTTAAGTGGGAATCTGGTAAGGGTGAAGAGTGCTGGATACATACGTATGTATATACATGTGTACATTTCTGCGTCTGACCCAACATCCCGGCCCCGTTGAGAGTATTTGGCAACTTTCAAGATACTGGTAGCAAAGCCAACTTGTGTATGGGCCGCCGAATGTGTATGCGACGCCAAAGCTGTTGTTTGATCGAGCAAACTCTTCGCCAGTGCTCTGAAGGATCCAACTCCAAGACTGGGGTTTCAGGAATTGCACGCATTGCATCACCAATGAGGAAATGACCTGGTGTGAGTGCAGCCAGGTCATTCGGGTCCGACCAGAGTGGTGACAAGAGGCGAGAGTTTAAAATCGCCTCTACTTCTGCAGTAACAGTAGTTAGCTCTTCGAATGTAAGTCGGGCATTCATTAAAGTACGGTTGAGCAACCCCTTGACACTCTTCACTGCTGCCTCCCAAAGGCCGCCGAAATGGGGGGCCCTGGGAGGAATGAAATGAAATTTGATGAATTCATTTGAACAAAATTTATTGATGGAGTGGATGGTTTCATCATTGAATAAAAATTGTTTCAGTGCCTCCAATTTGTTGCTGGCACCTGTGAAGTTGGTAGCGTTGTCACAAAAAATGTCGGAAGGAAGTCCACGTCTGGCTACCAAGCGTTTTAAGGCCGCAATGAAGGCATCGGTTGACAAATCAGACACCACTTCGACATGCACCGCCTTTGTGGCAAAACATATAAAGATGGCGATATAGCTCTTAAGCGGAACCTTTCCGCGGATACGCAGGTACGTGTTGACAGGGCCACAAAAATCTACGCCGCATCTTGAGAATGGTCTCGATGGCATAAGGCGTTCGACAGGCAGGTGACCCATTATCTGCTTCTCCAGGGTTGGGCGATAGCGAACACAGTGAACACATGAGCGAACGACGCGGCGTGCTACTTCTCGTGCATTGACAACCCAGAATCGTAGACGGATAAGGCCAACTAGTGCCTTTGGGCCCGCATGGTAGTTCTGCCGATGAACAAATTGTAAATATCGTCGAACAAATTCATCTTTACCTGGGAGTAATATCGGGTGTTTCTGGGTGTTTTGAATGTTTGCCAACTGTAAGCGACCTCCAACCTTAAGCAGCATAAAGCCATCAGTCACCTGTAAGAAAGGATTTAAAAATTTAAGGTGACCGCTGACCTCTCTTCCCTTGCGAAGTGCTTTGATGTCATCGGTGAAATATTTGGTCTGCAAGTTCCAAATAATACAATGCATGGCACGTAGTAATTCTTGTGGCGAAGGAGAAGGTGTATCGAAAGAACACAACCTTCTACTTATGTAGCTAAAACGCAGCATGAAGGATACCATAAGCAAACAACGGCTATGCGAACTGATGTTGTAGATAGCTTCGAGTAGATAGTTCGTTGTGCTAGTAATAGCAAAGGCCGATTTGCGTTTTTCCGAGTCAACAATATTTTGGTCAATATCCCCAGGTTTGTGTGTTGGCCACTCGTCTTGGTGTTGCAGCAAATATGCAGGACCGTCGAACCACATAGACTGGTTCAGCTCCCTCACCGAACATCCCCTTGATAACAGGTCGGCGGGATTACAACGCGTTGGAACATATTTCCAATGACAGCTGGAAGTGTGCTCCTGTATTTCAGATATTCGATTTCCAACGAACGTGGACAGTGTGGCGGAATGCTGCTGAATCCAGAATAGCACGATTTGTGAGTCACTCCACAAGAACGTCGAATAATAGCTGTCCGCAAAGTTCACCTCGACCTTGGCAACAAGTTGTGCCAGCAAATGGGCGCCGCACAATTCCAATTTCGGATGCGATAATTTTCTAGTTGGTGCAACTCTGGATTTCGATGTAACTAGGTTCACTTTAACTTGGCCGTCAGAGCTAACCGTACGTGCGTAGATGCAACATCCGTAGGCTCTGATGGATGCATCGCAAAAACCGTGCAACTGAAGGCTCGCAGCATTTGTAGACAAAATCGAGGTATCGTAAGGGACTCCAACGATGAAAGCGATGAAAGAAACGAAATCCATGCAGTGTGGATATTATGTGGAACTGACTCATCCCACTGCAGCTTAAGTAGCCACAGTTCTTGCAAGATAATTTTTGCTACTATGACGATAGGTGACACTAACCCCAACGGATCGAAAAGAGATGAAGCCACTGACAGTATTGAACGTTTAGCTACGACGTTGAATGTATGCTTCGGCATAAGTGAAAATATAAACACGTCTTCTTGCTGATTCCATCTTAACCCCAAAGTGCTAGTTATAGTGGTGTCGTCCAGATTTAGCTCTTTGATCGTGGAATCATCAACCAACTCGCTGTAATTTGAATGCCATTTTGCCAGTTCAAATCTACCACGACGAACTACTTCGGTAACTTCTGCCTTGATTTCTCGAAGAGTCTCAATAGTATTTGCTCCACATATGAAGTCATCCACATAAAACGATGATTTTATGGCCTTAGCACCGACTTTAAACTCATCCAAGTATTGATCAGCCAAATATGACATACTGCGTATAGCAAGATATGGCGCAGTAGCGGTCCCATAAGTGACTGTATTGAGTTCATATGTGCAAAGCGGTTCGCTGATAGTGTTTCTCCAGAGTATATATTGGAAGTGGCGATCTTTATCATCCACAACGACCTGCCTGAACATTTTTACAATATCGGCAGTAATTACGATATACAAGCGAAAACGAAGGAGAATCGTGTATAGCTCGGGCTCTATGGTTGGTCCAATCATCAACAAGTCGTTTAGTGACTTCTGGGACGTAGTCTGGCAGGAGGCATCGAAGACAACCCGCAACTTCGTCGACGTACTATTTGGCTTAAAACACAGTGGTGGGGTATATAAAAGTGAGGCATGTTTATCTTAGGTGTACTCACCAGACACATATGGCCCAAACGTTGGTATTCTAACATGAAGTCTGTGTATTGCCGCATAACATCTGGTGTGCGGCTCAAACGACGTTCAAGAGCTTCAAAGCGTCTGCGGGCGATTTCATATGAGCGGCCTAGCAAACAACGATCATCCTTGAATGGAAGACGCACTACTATTCGACCATCAGTTTGTCGGCGAACAGTGCTGATGAAGATGTCCTCAAATATGCGTTGCTCTGGAGTGTAGGTGTCAGCTGGTCTGCTAACATCTTCGATACGCCATAAGCGTTCTACGTTCTGGTTTATGCGTTCGTCCAGTGATAGGGCAAAGCTGTGCGTTGTTGTAGGTTTAGTATCACATCGACCGGAGACCACCCATCCTACGAGGCTCTTCTGAAGTACAAGCAGATTAGCTCCAAGTTTCACTTGCCCAACTGATAAGATCTCAAAAAATGCTTCAGTGCCAAGGAGTAAGTCAATGCGGCGCGACTTGTTGAAGTTTTCATCAGCCAATAGCGTATTCTTAGGTAGATTCCATAACGAGATGTCAATTTCAGATTCCGGATGATAGGCAATGTGCGATGTGACACAGAAATCAAGTGACAATTCAAACTCCACAAAGCGTGATTTGATTGTGGAAAACGTGCTATGCTTAACCTGAGTTTGCGACTCTCCAATGCTGCGAATTTCCAAGTTGCTTCTTTTACGGGGCAAACGAAGTGTTTGTGCGAACTCATCAGATATAAAATTTACCTGTGAGCAGGAGTCCAGTAGAGCGCGGCCAATTCTGTAACGACCTGTAGCATCCTTAATCAGTACCAACGCCGTGGCTAGTATAATTCGATTCAGACAAGTGTCCGTGTGTGTGTGAACAACGGCATCTGAACTCTGCTGTATCCTCGCTATCGGCTGTGATGCCACCTGTGGCAATTGTGAAGCGGTGTTATTAGCATCACGATGTAACAGCGTGTGATGTGGGCGAGAGCACGTTCGGCATCTATGCGATGATGTACACTTCGCAACCTGATGGCCTTTACCTAGACAGTTAATGCAAAGACCCAACCGTTTTGCCGTATCGTAGCGTTGATTAATGGTATTTCCAATAAGTTGAGGGCACCTAAAGGTTCTGTGTTCGGAATTTGAGCACACATGGCAGACTTGTGGTGTACAGTTGATGGTCAACCCTTGTCGTTGTGGTTTTTGCTCGCGTGGTTTACTCACCGATTGTTGGCTCTTATTAGTATCCATACCGGGCTTACCGATAGATTCTAGGAATTGGCAACGTCGTTCGACAACACTAATGCAAGATGTCCATGTCGGAAGATCTCGGAAGTCCAAAAACTCATTCCATTTCTTCTTAGTGTCCTCATCGACTTTGTCCATTACTATCGAGATGAGCATGGCTTGAGCAATTTGCGACTCTGAGCCGAGTGACATCAACGAGTTGTACAGGGCTGATGCATTGTCAATGAGACTGCGCAGTTGTTGCGCATTCGATTTGGAAACATTAGGTAAATTGAAGAGGGAATTTATATTATCCAAAAACACGAGCGTCGGGTTGTCATAGCGAGCTTTAAGACGTTCGAGCGCCTTCGAATAATTTTCAGAAGAGATCTGAAACGCCTTAACAGTTTCTAAGGCCGCTCCCTTCAAACAATTAATCAGTTGGTTGAACTTTTCAATAGACGACAAGCTAGACTGATTGTCAATGACTTGCTTGAAAGACGTTATAAAGTTTTTGTATTCGCAGTACTTGCCATCAAACGAAGGCAGGGCCAGTCGTGTAAGCTTCATGGATGTTGAATAAGGAACGCAGGGCGGAGCATCGGCAACGGTTGTATTGTGGGCGTCTGCACCCAGTTGCTCTTTAATGCAAACCTTAATAGCGACGTATGCATCTTCGATTTCACTTCTGGTGTCGCGCTGAGCCTCGTCTGGATCCGTCTTCTCAATTTCGGTTTGAACTGTCATTACCGGCTTAAAATAGGCTTCTAAAATAGCCAAACGACAATTTAGTTCGGCTGACGAGACTCCAAGTTTTTTATCAACTGTGTTGCGAATGCGGGTTATGTTCCGACGAAGATTAGTACGCTGCTGCTTGAGAACTTCTACGTTGGCCATTTTTGTGATTTAAGTTTGAATTAAATGTCTTCTAATTAGAAATAAATAGGTTTCGCAACTCGAAATTGACCGTCTGTATACTTCGTGGCGAGCAAACGTTCTTCTGCAGAAATGCTAACTGCATGAACGCTATCAATGTAGGTATGTATGTCACCGCTATATTTTTGTGCCTTGTACAAAGCTACAATACAAAAGTGTAGCGGTATGCTATGACCAAATCGAAGAAACAAGTGTTGTGACGATGTTCGAACGTATGTATGTATGTTTTATATGCAAACCTTTTCGCATATGCAAAACCACTTGCTTGTGGTGGCGTGATTTCAATCACCGCTATCGCCAATAACAATACCTTTTTCAGGTGGTGTGAAGCCTATGGACGGTAAGCCCAACAAAGACGACTTCTTAACGAAGTGGTGCGATACTACCGTACCGCTAACAACAACAACGCTCCTGTAGCGTAGTGAGTGACGACAGCGCTCCTGTAGCGATGTCTGCCGAGCAATAGAGAATAGCGGTGCTGGCAAAAATATGTACATGTGCGAAGTAACTTTATGTATTATACTAGATGTACATATTTATGTACAATGAACGATGACTGGCCGCCAATTGTATTAATATACATACATACACGCTTTTTTCTTTCAAAGTGCTGGACTGAAATTTGTAAATGCAGCTGACTATGTCCTTGCCAAGTGTTTGGAAACACTGTACTAGCCTGCTGTACAATGTTAATCAGTGCCTTGGGAAACCTTTCCTTGCGATCTGGATAGCAATTTTTACTGAGGTGCGAACAATCACGGGATTTTAAATCCAATAGAATCACTGGCCCCACGTTGGGCGCCAAAATGAATGGTCAAGAACGTTTTCTTGATCCGTATAATTTCCAATTAAGTTGTGGGGTGAAACCTTGAAATTAAGACACCGACCGTGTTGTTTCGCTGTACAAATTCAACTCGTTTTATTATTCAAAGCATTAGTTTCATCAAGCTATGATGGATGTAGCACAAAGCAAAACGTAAAATGTAAGTAATAAAGAGAATGTAAATATATACATGTGTATAAGAGTATAGGCTTGACTCTTTGCTCAGAAATGTAAATCTATAGTAATGTTATTTAAGTGGGAATCTGGTAAGGGTGAAGAGTGCTGGATACATACGTATGTATATACATATGTACATTTCTGCGTCTGACCCAACAATTATAATGCTATTTTTTTATCTTTGTATATTCAAATAATTTAAATTTTAATAAGTTTCTGATAAAGTACAAGGACATGGAATTTATAAATTATTCAATGTTATAACAAATTATCCAATCGCTTTCTATAATATTTTATTTGATTTTCAAATTTCACATTTATTTCATCCAATAAAATGTTTTCATTCGGTTTTGAAGGATCTTTTCGAATCATGAGTATGAACAATCACTGTATGCACTTCTTTGATAACTAAGTCAAAAACGAAAAGTGTAAAAACTGCCATTGAAATGTATGCATTCTGCTCTAAGTTTTAAGGTGAGACGATAGTGCTGCAATGATTGCACAACAAATTATTTAAAATCTAAGCTTAAAATGTAGCCTTAATAGTAACAGTCAGGCAACATTGCATATGAAATTTCATTCACTCTCGTGTGTCTTACATTCGTAGTTGTAAGCGGTAATTTTTGCTTTTTGTAGGTAGTAACGAGAACTTTGCAACTAAGACAACAATCACGTTTTCATATAAATTTTTCCGAAAAATTCCGCATGGGTTTGCTGAACATATCCTTTGTGAAAAGGAATAATCATTCAAAACTCCTATTACCGTATACTCATCTTGATCTCTTTTACCAAAACCATAGTCAGAACTTTGCGATTTTTTGTTTGCTACTAAGAAATTATAATGAGAAAAGCAATTAAGAAAAAAAATACTTCTTTTTTTGTAATCTGTGATGGTGATCTGGAACTTTTTCGAAGATACTAAATGAGTTTAAAAATCTGATTTGACCGCATGTATGTAGCTCATTTTTAAAAACTCTTACGAACACACTAATAAACTAATTGGTAGTTAAAAACGATATCAAAAATTTAAAACTATTAAATAAATATTTTATAATTTTATTGAGCTCAAGGCCAGTTTATGGCAGATTTGTTTGTGAAAAAACAACAACAGTTTTTAATGGTTGAAGTTATAGTACTGTGGGAAATGACATGCACGACTAGCGACTATTATACAAACACAAATATGACAGTGGGGAACAGGACTTAGACTGATCGACAAATGCAACACTGTGACAGATTGAAAGGACTTCACGAAACATACCCAACGATAGACTTGAAGGAAAACGGACGACTGGCAACCTGACACAATTAAAACCACCGCCATCAAGCGCAGACGTGCATTTTTATAAGTAATTTAATAAACGTGTTAAACTTTTAAGCGAAATCTTTTATTGAAAGGGAAAATCCCACAAAGTGGTGTCGCGAAGTGGTATGAGACCCACAGCCGAAAATATCGAACAATAAACTTAAAAGTAAAAAGTGTTGTACCGGCATTTCTTGTGCATAAGCATTTCATTAGTTTTGTGCGCGTGATTGTGTGTATTCGTTAGCGAATAGACAATCAAAAATCAATTCGCTCGTTTTAAACAAACTTTTTGGAAAATTCGCGAAAAAAAAACAGTGCAATAACTGTGTAATTGTACGGTTTGCTAGTCACGCCATAAATTCCGTTAAGTAAAAAAAACGGTAAAACCAGGCGATATAAGCCAGCAATAAATTCGATTGCAGCAGCGTGCACAGCAGAGATTTGTGCGTAGCAGCAGAGCGTGTAAAGCAGCAGTGCTTGTAAAGAGGATGAGTACATTTTAAAATATTTCCTTTTATAATTTAATTTAATTGAAATTATTAATTCATGTTTTGAGTCATCGTGACAAATTTAATAAGTATTGTGTAATAGTAAATTGCGTATTTTATAATCTCATAAACTTTGTAAGAATTATCAATCATTGTAAGACATGGACCGAGACCAAATATTAGGGCTGACCGTGGACGGACTTAGAGAGAGTTTGGAGGGATTAGGGTTGGACACGACCGGACGTAAGCCGACACTGAGGGACCGACTTTTAGAACACTTCGGCCTGAATGTGAGCGATGGCGAGGATGTAGATTTTGACGACGCGGCGAGTACGCGTAGTGCATATAGGTCTGCGGCCGGGCGTCCAGCTTTTACTCTCCGAGACATTGAGGACTCCTTGTCGAAATTTAGTGGTTCTGGTCAACCAACTTTTGAATAATGGCTGGAAGATTTTGAGGACAGCGCAACTGCTGTACAGTGGAGCAATCTCCAAAAATTTATTTATGCCAAGCAGGTACTGAAGGGCGGGGCGAAACTTTTTATCCGTAGCCAAAGTGGAGTTAGCAGCTGGGATTCTTTAAAATCCGCTCTGCGTTCGGAGTTTGGTGTTGTGATGTCATCAGCGGAAGTGCATCGCGTGCTTCGCAAGCGCCGCCAGCAACAGGGTGAAGATCTGCGGGAGTACCTGTACGCGATGATGGAGATTGGCAAGCCAATCAACTTGGACGATTCCAGCCTCATCGAGTACTTCATCGAAGGCATCGGAGACAGCCGATCCAACAAAAACAACTTGTACCAGGCGAAGACCCTGAAGGATTTGAAGGAGCAGATTCGCATCTACGAGAAGATTCGAACCGGTAGACCTGCGTCCTCAAGCGCGATTCAAGCACCGCCAGCGACGAAAATATTTCCGAGTTCCGGCGCGGCAGAAAGGGGGTGTTTTAACTGCGGCGATCGTTCTCACTTCGCTAGGAGCTGCCCACGTAAGCGGTTGACGTGCTTTAAATGCGGCAACGAGGGGCATCGCGCTAATGAGTGCAAAGAAAGGCGAAGAGAGGCGAAGCCAGAAAGAGCGCCCATGAACATGATGGCCATACGACAGAGTGGCCTGATCTTCAAGGATATATTTTTCGGTACGGTGAATCAGACAGTCTCGGCACTTATCGATACAGGGTCAGACTTGTGTTTAATGCGCCGCGATAATTTGATGATGCTGCAGTTGGATGTGGAGCTGAGCAAAGAGAGGAGACGATTGGAAGGCATTGGTAGCAGCGCAATGACGACAATGGGCAGTTTCACTGTACCCATGCAAATCGACGGTGTTTCGCTCGATGTTACTTTTAATGTTGTGCGGGAGCGAGACATAAGCTACTCGCTGGTGATAGGCAACGATGTCCTCAAACATGTTGACCTCATCGTTACGAAAGATGGAGCCGTGTTCAAGGAGAAGGGTTCCAGTGGTTGCAAGGATACGCTTGATCGTAAGACGGTGGAAGGTGATGACAGCAAACGAGATGAAGCAGTTGCATGAGAAAAGTTAGCGGCACATAGGGCGGATTCCCGTGAGCGCGTGGACGACGATCCAGGAGTCTTGCTGGCCGCAGATTGGACTTCTTCTGCAAGGCGATTAAAGATGCGGCAAAGAGGCTCAGAGAGAGCGCTAGAGAGACGGATACGGTCAGAACACAGCGTAGGCATAACGATATGCGAGTTGATGTCAGTGGACATGGTGTGAGCGGATCAAGGCGTGGTACGATCGGAGGATCGTCACTGGAGCACGCGACTCCCAGCGGGACGAGTGTGCATGAGCGGGGCGTAGAACGGGTGGGCCTTCGTACTGGAAGATCCCTAAGCCAGATTGGTGAGCTGCAGGCAGAGTTTGGCAACCTATGCATGGTAGCAGGGACGCAGCTAGAGACGGGATGCGAGGTGGATCTAAGCCATTTGAGCAAGACGCAAGCGGACGAGGTACAGAGTTTGATAGCAGCCTACAAGCCAGCTAAGAACTCCGAATCACCAGTGGAGATGAAGATCCTGTTGACAGACGACGTGCCAGTATTCGAACGGCCAATGCGGACCGGGAAATTGTGGATGAACAAATAGCAACATGGTTAGATGAGGGCATCATACGACCAAGCAACTCCAACTATGCATCACCAGTCGTTCTCGTGGCCAAGAAAGATGGGAGCAAGCGCCTCTGTTGCGATTATCGGCGTTTAAACCTAAAAATCGTCCGAGATAACTTCCCCATGCCAATGATCGACGACGTTATTGAACAGCTGCTTGGAGCTAACGTTTTTTCAACGCTCGATTTGCTGAACGGTTTCTTCCACGTCCCGGTGGAGGCCAATTCAAGGAAGTACACGTCCTTTGTGACGCACAAAGGACAGTTCGAGTTTTCGTACGTGCCATTCGGTATATCAAACTCACCAGCAGTCTTCTCAAGATTCGTGTTCGCAGTCTTGGACGAGCTCATACGCAGCGGTACGGTCGTAGTGTACATGGACGACTTGATCATTCCCTCCAAGGATGAAGCCGAGGGCATCCGGAAGCTGGAGTTGGTACTTCAGGTTGCAGCGGCGAAGGGTTTGCGAGTAAAGTGGAGTAAATGCCAGTTCCTGAGGAAAAAGGTTGAGTTCCTCGGATACATCATCACGGACAACACAATACAGCCTTCCGAGGCAAAGACCAGCGCGATTAGGAATTTTCCTTTGCCAACGGATAAAAAATCGCTCCAACGATTTCTAGGCCTCCCATCGTATTTCCGGAGATTCGTCGACAACTATGCTGCCATAGCGAAGCCACTATCTGACCTCCTACGGAAAGATATCACGTTCTCGCTACAGGACGTTCAACTCTCCGCATTCCAGCAGCTAAAATCGGCGCTGACATGTGCTCCAGTTCTAAAGCTCTATAACCCGCGAGCGGTAACGGAGGTGCATACAGACGCGAGCATGACGGGATACGGTGCGGTTCTCTTGCAGAGAGACGTCGACGATCAGGAGTTTCACCCGGTCCAGTATATGAGCCGGAAGACGAAGCCACCGGAGGAAAAGTTCCACTCGTACGAGCTGGAGGTATTGGCCGTTGTCGAAGCGCTGAAAAAGTGGCGGGTCTACTTGCTGGGAATCCATTTCCGAATCATTACGGACTGCAATGCGTTCACCATGACCATGAAGAAGAAAGACGTTCCACTCCGAGTCTTACGCTGGGCAATGTTCCTCCAAGATTTCGACTACGAGATCGAGCACCGTAGCGGTACGAAGATGCGTCACGTTGACGCCCTGAGTCGAGTATCTTGCCTCATTTTGGAAGACTCGTTACGTCATCGGCTGAAGCAGGCCCAGCAACAAGACGACTGGATACGAGCTGTTTGCAGAGCGCTCGAGAACACCGACTTTGAAGACTTTTACGTCAAGCACGATGTTTTGTACAAAGATCCAACGAAAGAGCTCGTGGTTGTGCCGTCAGCGATGGAAGAGGAAATCATCCGTGTAGCGCATAAGCAAGGCCATTTCTCTACAAAGAAGACGCAAGATGCCATCGAGAAGACATTTTACATTCCACAACCCACTCCTAAGATCGCGAATGTGGTGAGAAGTTGCATAGAATGCATAATGACAGACGCTAAGGCCGGTCGAAAAGAAGGGTACTTGAACACGATAAACAAAGAGGACAAACCGCTGGGGACGTTCCATCTCGACCACGTTGGCCCGATGGAAACGACGAAAAAGGCCTACAACTACATCCTGGTCGTAATAGACGCGTTCTCCAAATTCGTGTGGCTCTATCCCACGAAGAATACCGACGCGGAAGCTGTTGTGGATCGACTGCGGAAGCAGTCAACGCTCTTTGGAAACCCCAGACGTGTGATCACCGATAGAGGAGCGGCTTTCACCTCCAATCTCTTCAAAGGGTACTGCGAGGATGAAGCGATCGAGCATCTGCTGATAGCGACGGGAGTGCCACGTGGAAATGGGCAAGTCGAGAGGATACACCGCGTAGTAGTGCCAATGATAGCGAAGCTGAGCCACGAGCATCCGGGGAATTGGTACGCGCAAGTGAATCGCGTCCAGCAGTTCATCAACAGCACTCCACCACGCAGCACCAAGGTCTCACCGTTCCGGATATTGACTGGATTGGAGATGCGTATACGAGGAATACCGCAACTACAGGAGCTACTGGAGAAAGACCACGTCGATGAGCTAGATTCTGATAGAGAAGAAGTGCGCCGCCAAGCGCGAGACAATATCGTCGCCATACAGCAGGAAAATCGCAGGACGTTCAACAAACATCGACGGCCTGAGATCGAGTATACCACCGACGAGTTAGTAGCCATCAAGCGAACGCAGTACGGATCGGGACTGAAACTAAGACCCAAGTATCTCGGCCCATATCGAATAGCGAAGGTCATGCGACGAGGACGATACGTTGTAAAAAGGTCGGTGACCATGAAGGGCCAGGCCGCACAATTACCGTGGCCGAGTTCCTGAAGAAATGGAACCCATCATCCGAGGCCGAATGATCGCACAGGATGGCCGAATGTGGAAAATGACATGCACGACTAGCGACTATTATACAAACACAAATATGACAGTGGGGAACAGGACTTAGACTGATCGACAAATGCAACACTATGACAGATTGAAAGGACTTCACGGAACATACCCAACGATAGACTTGAAGGTAAACGGACGACTGGCAACCTGACACAATTAAAACCACCGCCATCAAGCGCAGACGTGCATTTTTATAAGTAATTTAATAAACGTGTTAAACTTTTAAGCGAAATCTTTTATTGAAAGGGAAAATCCCACAGTACTATTTCGGAAATCACCACATTTCCTCATCAGACTTCTTTTTGATTACTAAATTAAATTATTTTTAATTTTTCATAACCACTTCTCTCAGGCTTTGAACCCGGGAGCTCGGAGTTGCAGAGCCAATACGCTACCTATTGTGCTACGCTAGCCGAGTTGGCTGTTGTGTTTATTTCATCTTCCTTAAACAAACCAACTACAAACAAGAGCAACTGATCTGCCGGTATTTAACTTCTTTGTGTGGTTGTTGTTTGTGTTTTTATTTTGCATATTCTGTATAAATATTTTACTTTTATATTATATGCATTTTTAAGGCGTGCTCATCCTTGCCTACAAATGTTTATTCATTTTTCTGTTGGCCTAGTAAATGTTAATATTTTATAATTTTATTGAGCTCAAGGCCAGTTTATGGAAGATTTGTTTGTGAAAAAACAACAACAATTTTTAATGGTTGAAGTTATAGTACTATTTCGGAAATCACCACAGAGAAGTGGTTATGAAAAAATTAAAAATAATTTTATTTAATAATCAAATAGAAGTCTGATGAGGAAATGTGGTGATATCCGAAATAGTACTATAACTTCAACCGTTAAAAACTGTTGTTGTTTTTCACAAACAAATCTTCCATAAACTGGCCTTGAGCTCAATAGAATTATAAAATATTAACATTTACTAGGCCAACAGAAAAATGAACAAACATTTGTATTAAATAAATAGTTTTTTGAATCATGGTCTTATATTAAACGACTTCTATGATTCTCTTATTGAAAAAGCAAAGTTTACACAATTCTAAAATATAATAAATATACAAAAAAAAACACAGCATTATTTTAAAAATTATGAAATGGCTACATATTGTGGCGATCTTCCAAAAATATGAATGACAGACCAAAGCGAAACGAGAATGACGTAGATATTTCGAGAAATCGAAAATGGAAAATTCTTATCGAGATCAGTAATGTTCTAGAGTTGCTATAGAGCACGCAGGGCTTTGCCACTGTGTGTGGTAGTTCAGTTGGTAAGTTGACTTTGAATAGAGAAGTCGTTTAGCACTAAGTTAAGAGTTTTAAAGTGGCGAGTGCGCAAGTACTACGAATTTATAAGCATTGTAAAGTGTTTTAATTTCTTTGTAAATAAATTAAGTTAGCAGTAGGATAATATCAGTGAGTTTTATTTAACTATCCAGTCATCGTAGCTAAAGGATTTAGGAAATCGTCGGCGTTGCAGGATAAAAACTTAACAATATTAACATGTTCACTTATGGATCAGTTGTAAGAATTTTTTATTTTTTTTTATTTAATAAATGGAAAATAACAATAACTTATTATTTTACAATAAAAGAAGAACTAGCTGCCAGGGCTTACGGATCACTGCTCTAATAAGATTGTTTTTGGTTAGAAAAGCTAAGTTATTAGACAGTTAATTACTAGTAATAGTGTATTAGGTACTATCGCCACATAAATTAATAATAAAAAATAAAAAATTAAATGATATGAGCAGTACATTCCTAAAATATATGTAAGTATTAAAGTAGAGAGACTTATGGTTTAAATCAATTTCGGGTTTAGAGCCTGTTGTATTAAAGCTTGCATAATGGTGCTGAACTGCGCTCCATGCCGCAGTTCTCTCAACCTCCAAGTACTTTTTAATAAGTCCGTAGATGTCCTTGTTTACCATGTAATCAAAAGTGTGCAACGGTTCCATTGCGGCCGCCTTAGCTTTTTGGTCGGCAAGCTCGTTACCTTTAATACCAGCGTGGCCGGGAATCCACATTATTTTCACGTGATTTTGATGCTCGATTAAAATGCTCCGTATACTAGAAATGAGGGACGATTTGTTGGTTTTATTCAAGACGACAGATATTGTGGACTTGCTATCCGAACAAACTATTGTTTTTTCATTCGTTTTAGATACAGTTCTAAGAGCATTGTATATTGCTACGGCTTCCGCTGTATAGACAGAACAGTAGCAAGGCAGTTGACCTGCGATTATTGTTTCACCATCGGTATGTACCACTGCAAACGAGGTATGGTAGTGCGTGTTTAACCATCGGTGTTTATAAATTTCCATTCTTATCTAAAAGGTGCGGCGTACTCTTCAAAAATACGCTGATATTCTGTAAAGCTGGTGTTGTATTTAAGAAATCGGTGTTTATTAATTTCCATTCTTATCTAAAAGGTGCGGCGAACTCTTCAAAAATACGCTGCTATTCTGTAAAGCTGGTGTTGTATTTAAGAAATTTTGCTAAACTAAAAAGAACTGTCGATTTTTTAAGATGCCAAGGCGGTGAGCTAATTGGGGGCCTTAATTGGGGCGGAGATGTTATTCCCAGTTTGTTGGCACTTTACTTGTGGCAAATAGTGATGAGGTGGCGTCATATAAAATGCTATTGTTGCAAGAGAGAAGTTTTGGGATCAGGCACATTGTGGTGTATTCTGTTCTCTCCGGAATGGTGGGTAGTCCTGCTTCCGCCAATATGTACTGTACCGGAGACTTTGCGAAGGCCTTATGCTTTTGCGTTCGGCCGCGTGGTATGTTGAGAAAATCTGCTTTATGTTACTCCTTGCGCAATGTCCGTGTATTGGCAAACCATAGTCGATATTCGACAGGATGAGTGCTCTAGTAATACTTATTAAATCTAGAATCTTCGGAATATTTTGACCAACTGGAGGCAAAATGTTCAGCTATTAGCTTAAAGTCAACTATTGGACCGCTAGAGCTATTAATAAAATTAATGGAAGTTTGAGAGCATGAACCTGCGATCCGCTTAATGTCGCACCAAATCTTTTTAGGATTAGAACTAGGAGTTATTTCCGCGGTAAGGTTTTGAAAACACTTTCGCTTTGCTTCCTTTGTTTTTTTACGAAAAATTGCGTTTGCTCTTTTGTAGCAATCAGGTTAGCTTCTGTCCTTGTTCTTTTATATTCTTCCTAATTGCGCTGCTTTATATTTCTTAAATTCCCCAGTTCGTTCCATCAGTACGGCACTACTTTTTTATGCGGCTTGTAACACGTTTGCGGTATAGACATATGTGCGGCAGAGCGTATTATCTTAGTAATATTAGCCGCCTCTTTGTTGATGTTTTCTGATACCAGTAGTTCGGTAGAAGATCTAGCTGAAATATACGTAAATCTAGTCCAATCTGCTTTATCTATTAAAAATTTCGGCTTTGGATGACATTTATTTTATTAAGACTCCGACACCTTGTTTATTCGTGGTATTCTGAATAAAGTTTAGGAAATAGCCAACGTACTGCTTGGGGACCGGTGCATCTTTGTTTGCCGCGAGGTGAGTCTCTTGAAGAGCAATAACATTTGGTGATTGTTATTTAATAAGTATTTCTAGTTCTGAATAATTATTGTAGAAGACGTTTAGGTTCCACTGTAGAATTTTAAGCATTAAGAGTAGTGGACAGGTGGAAACAAATTAAAATTCTTCGTCGTCTGACACCGTCATAGTGTGTTTACAATCGTGTTGAGTAGGTTGTTGTATTTCTATTGAGTTAGTTTGTGGATGGCTGAGCGTTGAGATTTGAGTGTGGTGAGATTGGGATTGGAGTTCGGTGCTGAATTGTGGAGAAGAGTTTGTTATTGCTGAGCATGAGTTGAGTGCAATGCTGTTGAGAATATTGTTGAAGGTAGAGTCGAGAGAACCAAAGGTTTGAGATTGCGAGCTAGAGATTAATGTAGTGTTGTAGCTTGGGGTATGGTTTGAAGTGGGATTAACCGGAGAGGGAGTTTGATAATCTGAGTTGCTGTTGAATTGTGGGGTTAGAGTTAGAGTTGTATTGTTGGAGTTGACTGCTGAGTTTGAATGGAAGACCTGCTGAGGGTTACTCGCAAGTTTAGAGTTTTTAGGAGCGCTTGAAGATGTAGCTAGGTCGCTAGAATTGGTGTGATTTTGCTGCTCGTTGGTTTTTAATGCTTGAGCGAAAGAGGTATTCGGGAGGGTGGGCGTTTGCGATTTGTGTATTTTTATAGCTTCACGCATGGAGCATTTATTCTCCGTTTGTATTCTCAAAACCTGTTTTTTTTGCAGGTACTTTGGACAAGTGTTTGATGACGATGGATGCGGTCCGGCACAGTTTGCACATAAAGTACGGGAGCAGATATCTGAGCCGTGGGGAGGGAAATTACATGTGACACAAGCAGCATTGTTGTTGCATCTTTTAGTGGTATGACCTAAAAGTTGGCATGATTTGCACCGCATGGGGTTCGGAAAATGAGGTTTTACACGAGCAGTGCGCCATGAAACATGAACTTTTTCTGGAAGTTTGTATAAATCAAACGTCAACAGAACAACACCAGTATGTACATATGCATTATTTATGTTCCTCTTAAATTTGTGCACTGCTACCACACCTTGGTCTTTCATGTTTTCTATGATTTCTTCGTCTGGCACATCGTTCAAACATGGTGCATATATTGTGCCTTTAGACAAATTTAGATTTTCTTGAAAATTAACTTTCACATCACAAATTCCATTCAAACGCTTGACAGCAATACATTTTTGTGCAATTAAGGGCGTTTTCACTAACAGAAGCAGGTTTCCGTCGCGCAATTCGGCGATTGAAAGTATTTTCTTGCTTATTATTTCAATTGCTTTGTGTACTGCAAAACATGAGTATTTCGACAGTGGTTTAGCTGAATCAACGGCAGAAATAGTAATAAATTTTGGGTTATCTTGTTTCGATTGTGGGAGTTCAGGGAAATCTAGCGGTTTATATGTGGGTTTTTTCTTGTCGGTTAGGGGCTTGAGGCAAGCAAAGCAAACCTGTTATCCCCTAAGTTATGTGGCCCGGGGGCCATGTATAACTTTAAAAGGAAAAAGTCACGTACGATAGAAAAGAGATTTGCGGTGAAGAGAATACTTTGGTGAGAAACCAAAAGAAAAAAAACAGTCAGAAGTACACGACCACTCGCAATGAGTATCAGTCGGAGACTGCGCTTGTAAGAATTTCAGAAAAAATTGCGTTAGTCGCAAATCATTTGTTTTGTATTTATTTGTTTATTGTAATTAAACACACAACCATAAGATATTTTACAGTGTTTGAGCTTAAATCTAAAATCTTAAAATTAACGTTAAGCATAGTGATGTTTTAGGGGGAAAACCTTGACAAAGGGAAACAGAAGACTGTAAAATTGTGGAAGTAGGAGGATAAGAAGAAAAGACTATTAAGAGAAAAACAAAGAAGTATTAGAAAAACAAATGTGTTCGTGCATATTCAGCATATTAGCATCTTAATGGGCAAAATAATGTAGGAGTTCATTTTTAAAGCGCAATGTATTTCGGATGATTTTGATCTTTCGCGGCAGAGCCTTCCAAAGACGAACACCAATAACAAAGAACTGGCGTTCAGATACAAGGCAACTGTGTTTCATATTTAGCAGGTTAAGTGACCGGCCCGATCTAGAGAATTGAAGTCGTTCCACAAGGTATTTGGGCTCATAAGAGTTAATGTCCTTGTGAGGAAGAATTAGACATTTTACAGAAAATATTTTTAAGGCAAAAACATATATGTGATCACGACGTTTTACACAATACACGTATCTGGCGATGTTTTATGCACATAAATCGGATCATAAACCATCTATTCCTAAACGAAAGACGAAATCAATGGCCAGATTATCTAACTCGAAACGAATAGTCTCGACCGAACTGTCGTTTGTTCGTGTATTTGTATTCTCTATCCTTATCTGGGGATTTTCCTTAACATGGTATTGTTTTTGGAAATTGAATGAAAATTTCAGTGCTATAGCATTTGCAGACATTTGAATTTTCGCCGTAGCTTCTGTAAGCAATTTTCCTAAGCAATGGCATTCGTTCGAAAATTATCGTCGTTTGCAATGGAAGACCAGAAAGAGACAAAGCGATTAACAACTTCTTTCGGTTTAAGAATTGGTCCGGCAGACTTCTTTATTTTCATTAGTTATATTTTTATTCTTCATAACTACTTCTCCAAGGCTATGAACCAAGGAGCTCAGAGTTGCAAAGCCCACACGCTAAATTCTGTGCAACGCTAGCCGAGTGCACTGCTGCGTTTTTCCATCTTCCTCAAACAACCCAACTACAAATAAGAATTTTTCATTGGTTTTTACCAATGGTTTGTTATTCCTAAAATGCATTTCAGGTGTGCTCATCCTTGCATATATGAGTTTTTGTTGTTTTCGGCCTTATAAATTTTTAATAATTGAAGCATCTTCGCGAATAACGTTGTAAGCGACAAATTGCAAAATGTTCAGGAAATGAAATAAACGTTTAAAGCTTTAAGTTTTATCTATTTTGGATTTTTTTTTTAATTTTCAATAGTAATCTGTCTATTTAGTATGAATAAAATATAATAATGAAATAAAAAATTAATAAAATAGGTACACGAATAAAATAAGCGAAATTAAACTTTTAAAATGGAAAAACGTTTTATATCCAAAATTAAATGAATGTTAAAACGTTATTCCACTAAGCATATAGTATGATGGCGTTTGAAACGTTTTTCCATCAACGTATTTGGAAAGTTAAGTTTTCAAAATCCAAACAATTTTATATCAGTAGTACGAACAAACAAAGAAGGTTATAAACAAAACGAAAAATCTTTAATTTCATATAAATTTAAACGATATTTACACAAAATGTAATTCACAACGGATATATAGTAAATAGTATATAGTATCAATATATGTACTTGTTTTAACTTTCATGGCAACTGTTTATAAAACTCTGCATAGTTTTCTGGTAAATACGACGCCATTGCCAGAAGATCCTTCTTCTTTTCATTACTTATTTTTATTGGATCATTCCTGAGCATTGGCAAAGCATAACTCGCATAATGTTTAGTTTTTTTTGAGCGCAAATTGTTAGAAGTCCATGATTCTGCTATGTAATGCTGCTGACGGATTCTAAGTGTGTTTGGATGGTCTATAGAAATGTGTATCCACTTTGCAGTAGTTATTTTGCACAAAGGACTTCTATATAAATTTTTGACTAGCATCTCGAAGTTTTTAAATTAAAGTGGAGCCGTTTGATGAACTTTGAATGGATTCGAAGGCCTTGCAAATTGAATCGTTTGACACACATCTGCTGGTGTATAAAGTTGAGCTCTTTTTTATTTTTTTAGATAAGTGCAAAATCCCGGTCGCAAAGCAAAAAGCTGTGCCCGAAGTAAGAATTTTTTGATTCACTTCAGAAAAGTATTTATTCAGAAGGCTGTGGCACAAAGCAATCATAGTCCAATTGTTATTTTGTGCAACGCATCAATCGGACCATATAATCAAATTTCTAATTTGATCATTTTCCAGAATACTGAATTTTGATGCAATGTGTTTCCAAATACATGAAGCTATTTCAGCAGCTCCTCTTTTAGCAATCGTTTCGTGCCATGTATACATATCGACCGTATTTTTAGCGATACTATGGACAGCAAAATTATAATTGGAATACTGCCGCTAATAAAATACATCAGAATGTGTGAGGTTCGGTGTGAAAATAACTTGCTGCATATCGACACATATGACAACTGTATTTGGTGAATTTTTACCAGCGTTGGAATTATCTCTAAGTTGCGCATATGCTTTATCTGCTTGCTTGTGATGAGCTGTTGCCAAGTTTTGAATATTTTCAAATCGTTCCGTATCAGCAGCGGCAATCATATCAATAAAATACTTGTCACAAACCTTGCTTCTTGGGAAACCAAATCTTAGTTTGTGTTCTGTATGAAAAATGTGCTTATATGTGTTGTACGAAATTTGGGTATCCGTATATTTAACTTTGTATAACTCGAACATTGTTTTAATATTTAAATTGGGGTTAAGACAATTTTATCGAGATGTTGAACGACTATAGTGGCTTTCTTGGCTGGGAAAGCTTATTATGTGTTTATCAACGCTCAGTTTTTCCTGTTCTATGATTTTGTGGGGACGATTTTCATGTTTTCCGCGATGATCATCTATGTTTTTACCATGTTTAATTTTTTCAACCAAAATTTGTACTCTGCGCTGCGTTATCTTCATATTTTGAAGTAAAATGTAAACAACGAAAAACAACAATAAGACAATATTTACCTGAAATGTGTGACAAAACATTTTTTGCACACTCTCTCTCTTTTTCCGTTTGAAAGCACCAAAATATAAGATACTGTTGTATTTCGTATAGAACTTCCCTCGTCAACTCTTCTCCTCTTAGGTTCGCTCAATAGAAGAAAAGAGGATAAAAGTAAACATTGCTCGTTGAAATTTTTGCTATAAAAGTTATCAAAAAGGTTCTTCATTTGTTCATCATCAAGTTTTTGACAATGAAAATTACAATGGCAATCAACCTATAAAAAAATAGTTCAAAATGTATATGAAATAAAAATTATGTACTTAAAACGTTTTTCCACTATACCTGCTTTGGGACATTTTTTGCTGGTATAACTTGTTTTTTTTTCTATTAATATAAGATTTTCCACTATTTCTTAATCATTTATTATTGATATCTTTCCAGTTTTTTAAATTTATTTTTCTTTTCGAGCCTCTAACACACTTATCAAGCACACGAGAACACTCACTTTTTGCCATTGTACACACAATAAATAAGTCAGTTGAAACGTTATTCCACTGAGTGCTTGCATTAAAATACGATTTTAATAAGAACAAATGCAATAATTTGCCAAATTTTTTATTTGAAATGATAATAGAGACCCATTATAACGGTAATCTGCAAAAAAAAATTGTTTTGAAAAAATTGCCGCTTACAACGTTATTCGCTTCAATTGACAAATTTTAAGGAGCTCGAGGCCAGTTTGCAGAAGACTTTTATTTGGAAAAACAACAACAGTTTTTTAAATGGTAGAAGTTATAGTACTATTTCGGAAATCACCACATTTCCTCATCAGACTTCTTTATTTTAATTAGTTATATTTTTATTCTTCATAACCACTTCTCCAAGGCTGTGAACCAAGGAGCTCGTAGTTGCAAAGCCAACACGCTAAATGCTGTGCTACGCTAGCCGAGTGGGCTGCTGCGTTTTTCCATCATCCTTAAACAAACCAACTGTAAACAAGAGCAACTGATCTGCTGCTATTTAAACTTGTTTGTGTGTTTGCAATTCTGTGTTCGAATTTTTCATTGGTTCTTACCAATGGTTTCTAATTCCTAGAATGCATTTCAGGTGTGCTCATTCTTGCATATATGAGTTTTTGTTGTTTTTTTTTGGCCTTATAAATTTTTAATAATTGACAATTTTATTAAGCTCGAGGCCAGTTTGCAGAAGATTTTTATTTGAAAAAACAACAACAGTTTTTTAAATGGTGGAAGTTAATCACCACATTTCCTCATCAGACATCTTTATTTTAATTAGTTATATTTTTATCAGGGACCGTAATCATTATAAGTTTTATTTTAAAAATCTCGTAATAATGATTATACATTGAGTTTTACGATTTTCTTCACCGATAATGATTATTTTGATAAATTTTATAATAAATCATTAATAATCATTATTTTTGAGCAAAAAAAATAAAAATCACAAATAATCATTATTAATGATTTTTATTTTTTTTGCTCAAAATAAAAATCACTTTTAAATCACTGGTTTCTAATGAAGTTTTTTGCTAAATTCTTTGCATTTCCTTTTAGAACAAATCTATAGGACCAAATTTATGTTATGGTTTTGCCACGCCCCCTGTCCACCTTTCTGAACATTAGAAAAAATCACATCTCACATACACACAATACACAATTCACATACAGGTTATATGCCCTAGTTTTCATGACTATTGCAAATTTTATCGCTATCAGGTCCAAAATATGAAGATTACTCAAAAATCATATCTGTCGGCTAATACGGGTGAAACGAGTTCATCGATATAATAATTTTTTAACAAATTTTTATGTTATCCAGGTTTTCGATTCTTTTAAAATCAATTATTGTTTTTAAAGTAAGAAAGATAAGCAAAAGATTAAACAGATGAGGCCTTATGTTGGCCAGAGCACAGCTTAAGGAGCTCTTAGCTCAAATTCTCAATTTAAAAAAGAGTGTAAGTATATATCTTTATGTTAACATTAAAAATATGACTAATAAACATATTTACATTTTAGATTAATCAAACACCCAGGACTTGCCCAAATAGTCCAAAGGCATCGACATCATTAGAAGCATGTATTCTGATCGAAAACTCGACCACCTGCTCACTTTTAAACGAGTTTTTGAATGAAATTGAGGTTGGTGCTGATGACGAAATAGAAGACGATGCGCACAGTGAGCAACTGAAAAAGGGATTGCCGAAACTGACAATTATAGTCCAAAGCCAGTCAGTTTAAGCAAAAATTTAATGGAATATTGGTAAGAAAAACAATTTCAATACCCCCATCTATATCAGCTAGCCAAGGTGGTGCACTCTGTACCTGCTACACAAGTGAGTGTTGAAAAGACCAAAGGTGCAACCTTTCAAGCGAGTCACTTTCAAGACTACTTTTTGTAAAATTGAATAATAATTAAAACAAATTATAATAAAAATACTTTATATTTAAAAGGAAATAAAACGAATTTAGCAAAAAACTTCATTAGAAACCAGTGATTTGAAAGTGAGTTTTATTTTGAGCAAAAAAAAATAAAAATCATTAATAATGATTATTTGTGATTTTTATTTTTTTTTGCTCAAAAATAATGATTATTAATGATTTATTATAAAATTAATCAAAATTAATCATTATTGGTGAAGAAAATCATAAAAATCCGAAATTAAAAAATCATCATGGAAATGATAAGATCGTCGAAAAAGGAATAACATGGCGTTATCGATTTTTTTGTATGTCTATTCTAAGTGATTGATTTTTTCATTTAAAAATCGCAATAATCATTATTTACGGTCCCTGATTTTTATTCTTCATAAACACTTCTCCAAGGCTATGAACCAAGGAGCTCGGAGTTGCAAAGCGAGCAACGCTAGAAGAGTGGACTGCTGCGTTCTTCTATCTTCCTTAAACAAACCAACTACAAACAAGAGCAACTGATCTGCTGCTATATAAACTGGTTTGTGTGGTTGTTGTTTGTTTGTTTGCAATTCTGTGTGCGAATTTTTCATTGGTTTTTACCAATGGTTTGTAATTCTTAGAATGCATTTCAGGTGTGCTCATCCTTGCATATATGACTTTGTTGTTTTCGGCCTTATAAATTTTTAATCACGCCTATTCTAAATAAGGGGCGAAAAAATCATTCGCCCGGAATTTATTTTCCACCCGAAACGGAATATCGTATCATGAAGTTCGGGCGAAAATTTGTTCACTTCGAAACATGTGTTATATTTCGGACATCAACAGCTGTTCTTACAAAACCTGATATTTGCCAAAAACACAAAGATACTTGCAATTATTTTAAAGTTAAATAAAATATTTGAGCCAAAATGTTTCACGTAGCTTTACGTTTATTAAACGATGAAAACAGTGAAGTGGAAAATGTGCAAAAAGAGAGAGCAATAGGCCGGAGTTTGAGGGATCACTCTAACCCTCTGGATTGGCCAAATGCAATGTAAGAGTTGTTTGTTTATTAAGATATGTATACATACATATATGAATATATAACTATTATTTACAGATTTGTGCAGTACTTCAGGGTAAATAAATCTGTATTTATTTATCTTCTGGACGAACTGAAGTTATCATTGCCAATATATGTAAAACTTGCGGCGTGTTTGAGGTTTTTTGCTGAAGGAGGATACCAAAAAGGTATTGCTCGGGATAGATACATTGCATTGGCACAGTCTTCTTTCAGTAAAGTGTTGGCAGAGGTATTAGACGCGTTTGAAAGTAAGTTGTGTCCAAAATGGATAAAATGGCCTACGCTTGAGGAGAGCAGAGGAATTTCCAAACATTTTTATGATAAGTATGGAATACCCAGGGTCATTGGATGTGTTGATGGGACACATGTCGCAATTATTGCCCCAGAGCAAAATAAGCATTTACCGAAAGGGGTTTTATACCCTAAACGTCATGATCGTAAGTTTTACTTTTATTTTACGTTTATTTTATTTTATTAATTGAAGTCTTAATTTTTAGGTATGCGACGACGAACAAAGAATTCGGTGCGTAGATGCTAAGAATTCCGACTCAAGAATTTGGGCACTGAGCCAATGCAGAGAGTTTTTGCAAAAAAAAATTTCTGGAGGTACTAACAACATGTGGCTACTGGGAGATACAGGGTATCCATTAGAGCCTTGGCTGATGACACCATTTAGAAGCCCCGAACTGGGCTCTACTGAGCAAAATTTTAATGACGCACACGCAAAATGTCGGAACATAGTGGAAAGAACAATCGAAGTTCTTAAAAATCGATGGAGATGTTTGTTGGCAGCTGGACAACTGCATTATTGCCCAAAGAAAGCAGTAAAAATAACAAACGTTTGCTCAGCCCTACACAATATCTGCATCGCATACAAAAGCATTTACGAGATCTCTTTCAGCGATGAATTTATAACATTCGACCATCAACCTTAAGAAATTCCTACAGAAAATGTTGCTTGTTTAGATGTTGCCCAACGCATCCTTTCAAATATTTGTAATTGCCTATAAACAACATTCAATATTTCTTTTCTCTTTCACAATCGTATCTTACAAATATGTAAATGATACATTTTATTCAATAAACTACATAACATAAAGAAACAAAAACTAAAAAAAAAACATGAAATCACACGTGTACATAAACATATTTATGTATAAGTTTCTAATGGACGACACCATCAATACAAGTTCAGCTGCATACAATAAATAAACAGAAACTTCAAAAACTCGATATCAAAAATGAAATACACGCACTTACATACATACATATAAGTTCCTAATTTAAAATTGTTTTGCATTTTTAGCATTTTCCTGCTTCATATTTTGCACCTTTTCCATTGCAGCATTATGACGCTTCTGTTCCTCAAACGCTTGCTTTTTTAGTTCAATACTGCAATTTTTAATTTTCAATTCTTCCTTTTTCAATTTATTTGCTCGTTCAAGTGCACGAACGTATTTATCACTTCTGTATTCTGCATTTTAGTTTCTCCAACAGCATCTGAAATTATACAGCACAATTTTTCTTGATTTGCAAGCTCTTTTTCAACTGCATTATTTTTTAAGTTGAGCTTTTTGCGTTTAGGACAAGGTGACATATGCTCGTGGTATCCTCTGATGTATTTTCAATTGCAGTGACATGAACGTCTTCCTTTGACGATGACGGAAGGGTGTCACCACTTAATTCGTCGCTTGAAAATCCAAAATCGGATCCATCCTCAACGCCTTCAACCGCCTCGTTTCCGCCAATAAAAAAAAAATAGTTTCCTCAGTAGAAGACAATGGCACCGTCCGGTTCGGCCCTCCACCTGTGGCTTGATTTGTTGAAGGTTTTGTGAGCACTTTTTCCTCACGTATCTTTTTGGATCATTCCATACCTAAATGAAATTTTAAAAAGTTTTCATTATTTTAAAAGGGTATAAGATTATATTGGTGAGTTTACCTTTTTCCATTCAATAATAGATTTTGTAGGAGGTCCAGCACTATTCAGAGCATCATGGAGCTCTTTCTAGAACGCAGCTACCCGGTACTTGTTCTGCTTTGTATAGTTTCTCGCAATGTCAGGGTTTTGCGTCATTTTATTGAGCAGAAGGTCCGATTGGGTTTTATTAATCGTTTTTGACCTTACAAATTTAGTATTATAGTAAAAATATATATTTTTTTAAATTTGTAATACTTACAGTTTACTCCCACTAGTTAATTCCACTGACGAGAAACAGGTGAATAAGAAATGGCGAAATGTCAGAAATTCCGCCAAAAATTTAATATTCACAATAAGGCGAAAAAATTCGAACATGCGAAAAGTTTCTGGGGTAAAACGTTCACGATAGCTTACAAGCGAAAAGTGAATAAATCCGGACGAAAAACTTATTGAGGATAGGGGTGAATATTCACAATAAGGCGAAAAAATTCGAACATGCGAAAAGTTTCGGGGGCAAACGTTCACGATAGCTTACAAGCGAAAAGTGAATAAATCCGGGCGAAAAATTTATTCCGGATAGGGGTGAATAATTGACAATTTTATTGAGCTCGAGGCCAGTTTGCAGAAGTTGTTTATTTGGAAAAACAACAACAGTTTTTTTAATTGGTAGAAGTTATAGTACTATTTCGGAAATCACCACATTTCCTCATCAGTCTCCTTTATTTTAATTAGTTATATTTTTATTCTTCATAACCACTTCTCCAAGGCTATGAACCAAGGAGCTCGGACTTGCAAATCCAACACGCTAAATGCTGTGCTACGCTAGCCGAGTGAACTACTGCGTTTTTCCATCTTCCTTAAACAAACCAACTACAAATAAAAGCAGCTGATCTGCTGCTATTTAAACTTGTTTGTGTGTTTGCAATTCTGTTTTCGAATTTTTCATTGGTTTTTACCAATGGCTTGTAATTCCTAGAATGCATTTCAGGTGTGCTCATCCTTGCTTATATGAATTTTTGTTGTTTTCGGCCTTATAAATTTTTAATAATTGACAATTTTATTGAGCTCGCGGACATTTGTAGAAGATTTTTATTTGGAAAAACAACAACAGTTCTTTAAATGGAAGAAGTTATAGTACTAAATATTTCGGAAATCACCACATTTCCTCATCAGACTTCTTTATTTGAATTAGTTATATTTTTTTCTTCATAACCACTTCTCCAAGGCTATGAACCAAGGAGCTCGGAGTTGCAAAGCCAACACGCTAAATGCTGTGCTACGCTAGCCGAGTGGACTGCTGCATTTTTCCATCTTCCTTGTTGTTTGTGTATTTGCAATTCTGTGTGCGAATTTTTCATTGGTTTTTACCAATGGTTTGTAATTCCTAGAATGCATTTCAGGTGTGCTCATCCTTGCATATATGATTTTTGTTGTTTTTGCCTTATAAATTCTTAATAATTGACAATTTTATGGAGCTCGAGGCCAGTTTGCAGAAGACTTTTATTTGGAAAAACAACAACAGTTTTTAAAATGGTAGAAGTTATAATACTATTTCGGAAATCACCACATTTCCTCATCAGACTTCTTTATTTTAATTAGTTATATTTTTATTCTTTATAACCACTTCTCCAGGCTATGAACCAAGGAGCTCGGACTTGCAAAGCCAACACGTTAAACGCTGTGCTACGCTGCGTTTTTCCATCTTCCTTTGTTTAACCACTTCTGCCAGGCTTTGAATCCTCGTGCTTAGAGTTGCAGAGCCAACACGCTACATGTTGTGCTACGCTAGCCGAGTGGACTGTTGTGTTTATTCCATCTTCCTTAAACAAACCAACTACAAACAAAAGCAACTGATCTGTCGCTATTTAAACTTGTTTGTGTGGTTGTTGTTTGAGTTTTTGCAAATTCTGTTTTAATTTAGTTATTATTAGAATGCATTTAAGGCGTGCTCATCCTTGCATATACATTTTTGTTATTATTCTGTTGGCCTAAGTAATGTTAATAATTGACAATTTTATTACTGTATTTACAGACCGATTTGATTGAAATTCAAAACATTTATTAGACTCCTAAACATAAATACTTTGTGTGAAAAGACTCGATAGGTTGCGCTGGAGTTACTGTTTGAGAATGTTGCTTCACACAGTCAAAGGTCCAACATCTTTCCAAGCTTTGAAAATTGTTAAGGAAGAAATATGTGAAACGTACAGAGAAACATGTTATCGACTCGGCTTACTTGAAAACGATCAGAATTGGAACACAACATTGACAGAAGCAACTATCACGACTTGCGCGCCTTCTGATAAACAAAATTTTTGGGAAAAGCAAAAAGAAAGCATGAGTGACGAAATACTAAGCCAAACACGTAGATCGAATCCGAATGTGGAAATCCAGTTTTCAGATGACATTTTCAATGAAGCACTCATGAGGATAGATGTATTTCGATCAACAACAAAATTCTTTGCCAGCTTGGACACGAGATCAAAACACTGTTCTCAATATAGATTTGGTACGTGAACGGCAATATAATTCTGATGAATTGCACCATTTTGTCGATGCTCAAAGCAACTGTTGACTGCTGATCAAAAAATAGTTTTAGAAATAGTAATGCAAAGCGTCGCAAACGAAAGTGGTGGTATTATTTTTCTTGATGCACCTGGATGCACTGGAAAAACATTCTTGCTCAATTGAATACTCGCTGAAATTCGATCGAAAAGTGAAATTGCACTAGCTGTAGCATCGTCTGGAATCGCGTCAACGTTACTCGATGGTGGGCGTACAGCGCATTCAGCTCTTAAGCTTCCATTAAATGTTAACCATACCGAAACACCAACATGTAACATCGGTAAAAATTCTGGCATGGCTGCAAGTTTAAAAACAAGCTCAATCATTGTATGGGATTAACGCACTATTAAGATTTCAGAGAAAATTACCGACCAATGGCCGGAGCTCTATTGCTTCTTGCAGGTGATTTTCGAGAAACTATGCCAATAATTCCAAGATCAATACCAGCCGACGAACTTAATGCGTGTTTGAAGCCGTCATATCTTTGGAGACATGTCGAGAATCTTACATTATCGAAAAATATGCATGTGCATTTACTTCTGATGCTGCTGCGCAAATATTCGCCAAACAACTTTTGGATATGGGCGATGGGAAACTTCCGTTTGATCCGACTACACGTGGAATATCTTTTCCGCAAAACTTTTGCCAAATGCAGTCATCAATTCAAAATGTTATTCAAAATTTTTTTTCAAATATTGCAAACAATTTTAAAAATCACGATTGGCTTTGCGAACGAGCAATTTTGGCTCCGAAGAATGATGAAGTCAACAAAATAAACCATCAAATTCAATTGAAGCTACCCGATGAAGTTGTCGAGTACAAATCGATTGACACAATTCTAGAAGAGGAACACGCTGTCAACTACACAATAGAGTTTCTTAACTTTTTGGAACCATCTGGAATGCCACCACACATCTTAACATTAAAAGTTGGTTCACCGTTGATGCTCATTCGCAACTTAGATCCACCGAAATTGTGCAACGGATCAAGGCTTGCTGCTAAAAAACTATCGCCGAATTTAATCGAAGCCACAATCATCACTGGAAAATGTAAAGGAGAAAATGAGCTAATACCCCAAACTCAAATGGTTTGTCTCCAAATCGTTAGTCTCCAAACCAAACTTGACAAGGGACGACGGAAAATCGTTCCAACAAATATCAACATTCCACCCTGTCGGACAAGAAAACAATATAAAATATCTTAACCTTAAAAAGTGGAAAAATAATATTCAAAAGAAGTGCATTTTTATTTGGATGAAAAACGAGCAAATACTGTGTTTTATTTAAAAACAAATAAGGAACGCTAAATTCGGGCGAAAATGAATTTATATACCCTCGCGATGTATTTTTGTATGGGCGGTGTAGATCTATCTATATATACATAAAATATAGAAAAAATGTTTATGTATGTCCTTTATAGGCGTCAAAAGTTCCTAGCCGATTTTAATAAAATTTTTACCTCAAGAGCATATAATCACTGGGCGTGTTATAGAGCAAATGTCGATACATAGGTGGCGCTGGAGTTGAGATATTTCTAAAATCAGTATTTACAGACCGATTTGATTGAAATTCACAACATTTATTAGGCTCCTAAACATAAATACTTTGTGTGAAAATATACTCGATAGGTGGCGTTGGAGTCGAGAGCTGTAGCATCGTCTGGAATCGCGTGAACGTTACTCGATGGTGGGTGTACAGCTCATTCAGCTCTTAAGCTTAAACTAAATGTTAACCGTACCGAAACACCAGCGTGTAGCATCGGCATGGCTGCAGTTTTAAAAACAAGGTCAATCATTGTATGAAATGAATGCACTATGGCGCACAAGAAATCTCTTGAAGCTCTTGACCATACTCTCAAAGATTTCAGAGAAAATAACCGACCTCCGACGATGGGACAACCTTCCGATATAAAATCATACGTGAAGCTGAACACTTTGTAGATTTGTCGCAAATACAGTGTAATGGTAAAGTCGCCGATCGTATTTATTCTGATGGAATTCACATATTAGTTAATATGAACGGATATACTAAAGGAGCGCGTAATGAAATATTTGCTTTACATCCTGCGCCAGTACAAGTTATGTGGCTAGGATACCCAGGTACTAGTGGCGCTAGTTTTATGGAATACATTATTACTGATCCAGTTACTAGTCCAATGGAACTTGCTTCTCAATATAGTGAAAAACTTGCATATATGTCGAACACTTATTTTATAGGCGATCACAAACAAATGTTTCCTTCAGTTTTCAGATGACATTTTTAATGAAGCACTCATGAGGATAGATGTATTTCGATCAACAACAAAGTTCTTTGCCAGCTTGGACACGAGATCAAAACACTGTTCTCAATATAGATTTGGTACGTGAACGGCAATATAATTCTGATGAATTGCACCATTTTGTCGATGCTCAAAGCAACTGTTGACTGCTGATCAAAAAATAGTTTTAGAAATAGTAATGCAAAGCGTCGCAAACGAAAGTGGTGGTATTATTTTTCTTGATGCACCTGGATGCACTGGAAAAACATTCTTGCTCAATTTAATACTCGCTGAAATTCGATCGAAAAATGAAATTGCACTAGCTGTAGCATCGTCTGGAATCGCGTCAACGTTACTCGATGGTGGGCGTACAGCGCATTCAGCTCTTAAGCTTCCATTAAATGTTAACCATACCGAAACACCAACATGTAACATCGGTAAAAATTCTGGCATGGCTGCAAGTTTAAAAACAAGCTCAATCATTGTATGGGATTAACGCACTATTAAGATTTCAGAGAAAATTACCAACCAATGGCCGGAGCTCTATTGCTTCTTGCAGGTGATTTTCGAGAAACTATGCCAATAATTCCAAGATCAATACCAGCCGACGAACTTAATGCGTGTTTGAAGCCGTCATATCTTTGGAGACATGTCGAGAAACTTACATTATCGAAAAATATGCATGTGCATTTACTTCTGATGCTGCTGCGCAAATATTTGCCTAACAACTTTTGGATATGGGCGATGGGAAACTTCCGTTTGATCCGACTACACGTGGAATATCTTTTCCGCAAAACTTTTGCCAAATGCAGTCATCAATTCAAAAAGTGTTTCCAAATATTTCAAACAATTTTAAAAACGATTTGGCTTTGCGAACGAGGAATTTTGGCTCCGAAGAATGATGATGTCAACAAAATAAACCATCAAATTCAATTGAAGCCACCATGTGAAGTAGTCAAGTACAAATCGATTGACACAATTCTAGATGAAGAACTTGTGTTTTATTTCGGCATTATGTTAAGTCTGTCTGCTTCTCGTACGCAACAAAATTTCTTTTTTTTTTAAACAAATAAACAAAATGTATAAGTTTTTTTTTAGCATAGTAGCACACGCCGGGTATCCGCTAGCCTTATATATAAAAATGAAACGCTATTTCGTTATGTCCGCGCAGAACATTCGAACCACAGCACGGAAAGACATGCAAATTTGCACAGTTATCCGTTTATTCCTGCAGAAGGTCCTAACGGAGGCCTTTTTTTAATAGAGTTCAAAAGGAGTTTGATTTACTTCTAATAAATTTTGGGCGGGACGAAGTTCGCCGGGGCTTCTAGTAACTAAATAAATACAGAATTTGCAAAAACACAACAACAACCACACAAGATGGAATAAACACAACAGTCCACTAGCATAGCACAACATGTAGCGTGTTGGCTCTGCAACTCCGAGCTCCAGGGTTCAAAGCCTGGCAGAAGTGGTTATGAAGAATACATTTAATAAAAAGAGGTCTGATGAGTAAATATGGTGATATCCGAAATAGTACTATAACTGCTACAATTAATAAAAAACTGTTGTTGTTTTTTCCATACAAAAATCTTTCATAAGCTGGCCTTGAGCTCAATAAAATTGTCAATTTATAAAAAGTATATTTATCTAATTATATTCTTAGATTGAATACTAATTGGATTATAAGTTTGATTTTTGTTTATGCTAATGGTAGCAGTATAAAAATATTTTAAGATAACGTTCTTCATATTAGTGTTTCATACGAGTGTTCCTCTAATCATTTTATAATCAAATTCTTGTGTTTGCTGGGTAAGTGGAAATATTTTAAAAAATTCATTCGAAAACATCCACTCGGCAAGCGTAGCACAGCATGTAGCGTATTGGCTTTGCAACCCCGTTGTGCTTGGTGCAAATCCTGGGAAAGTGGTGATGAATAATAAATAAAATTAATTAAATAAAAAGAAGTATGATGAGGAGAAGTGGTGATCTCCGAAATAGCGGATATAACTTCTACCATTAAAATACTGTTGTTGTTTTCTTTTTCGAAATAAAATCTTCCTCAAACTGGCCTCGAGCTCAATAAAATGGTGAATTATTTTTTAATATATAATAAAAATATGTGGTGAGTTAATAAAATTCACTGCAAACTAATATATACAAGTATAAATATATTTTTCGTTACAGAAATGTTTTTCTTGTTTTAAAAATGAAAGTTTACCTATTGGATTTTTTTTCAGGTTAAAGAAGCCGAAGATTGCTATAATACAGCGCTACGCTTGTGTCCAAATCATGCTGATTCCCTTAATAACTTAGCAAATATTAAGCGTGAACAAGGATATATTGAGGAAGCAACACGTTTATATTTAAAAGCGCTTGAGGTATTTCCAGACTTTGCAGCTGCACACTCTAACTTAGCTTCGGTTCTTCAGCAGCAAGGAAAATTAAAAGAGGCTTTAATGCATTATAAAGAGGCAATACGCATTCAACCAACTTTTGCGGATGCTTACTCTAATATGGGAAACACGTTAAAAGAGCTTCAAGATATTAACGGTGCTCTTCAATGTTATACTCGTGCGATTCAAATAAATCCTGCTTTTGCTGACGCACATAGCAACCTGGCAAGTATACATAAAGATTCGGGCAATATTCCAGATGCCATTCAGTCATACAGAACAGCATTGAAATTGAAACCAGATTTTCCTGATGCTTATTGCAATCTGGCTCATTGTCTACAAATTGTTTGTGACTGGACCGACTATGATGCTCGCATGAAAAAACTTATAAGTATTGTCGCAGAACAGCTTGAAAAAAATCGATTACCTTCTGTTCATCCACATCATTCAATGTTATATCCACTGTCTCATGAATTTCGTAAAGCTATAGCGACAAGGCATGCAAACCTGTGCTTAGAGAAAATTCATGTGTTACACAAAGCACCATACAAATTTTCTCGTGAGTTACCTGCTGATGGTAGATTACGCATTGGTTATGTAAGCTCCGATTTCGGCAATCATCCTACCTCTCATTTAATGCAATCGATCCCAGGACTTCACGATAAATCGTGTGTAGAAATATTTTGTTATGCTTTGAGCTCCGACGATGGGACAACCTTCCGATATAAAATCATACGTGAAGCTGAACACTTTGTAGATTTGTCGCAAATACAGTGTAATGGTAAAGCCGCCGATCGTATTTATTCTGATGGAATTCACATATTAGTAAATATGAACGGATATACTAAAGGAGCGCGTAATGAAATATTTGCTTTACATCCTGCGCCAGTACAAGTTATGTGGCTAGGATACCCAGGTACTAGTGGCGCTAGTTTTATGGAATACATTATTACTGATCCAGTTACTAGTCCAATGGAACTTGCTTCTCAATATAGTGAAAAACTTGCATATATGTCGAACACTTATTTTATAGGCGATCACAAACAAATGTTTCCTCATCTTAAAGAACGTATTATTTTATGCGATAAACAACAATCGTCTGTAGCTGATAATATAGCGGTTATTAACGCTGCAGATTTGTCACCATTAGTCGAAAGTGCAGATGTAAAAGAAGTAAGGGAAATTGTAAACGCGCAAAAACCTGTAGAAATTACACACAAGGTCGCGGAGCTACCTAATACTACTCAAATTGTATCAATGATTGCTTCCGGCCAAGTTCAAACCTCTCTTAATGGAATTGTTGTTCAAAATGGATTAGCTACAACCCAAACAAATAATAAAGCTGCAACTGGGGAGGAAGTTCCTCAAAATATTGTCATAACAACGCGGCGTCAATATTTATTACCCGACGACGCAATAGTTTATTGTAATTTCAATCAATTATACAAAATAGATCCTCAAACATTACAGTCATGGATTTCTATTTTAAAGAACGTGCCAAATTCAGTGCTTTGGCTGTTGAGGTTTCCTGCAGTGGGAGAACAAAATATTAAGAAATCTGTAGAGGCGTACGGTAAGTTAATAATTTTTCTGTAACGTCATCAGTAATTGCAAATTTTTGATTGTTTGAAGATTTCTATTGACTTAAAATTGTATTAAAAAATATGTGAAATTCGTTTAAATTATGGCTTGTGTATGTCAACATAATTTTTTTTGTTTTATTTACTAACAATTTTTTTCGATATCTTAAACAGTTCATTTTCTAATAAAAGGTATATAAAAAAATTTCAAATTTATAAAAAATTTACTAAGATTCATCAAAATTTCAAATGATTTTCTCAGGAGTTGCAGTTTTGTAGGCTATCACATTAGAACAATATGCTTTCCAAGTGGCAAAAAATTATAAAGGGTGTTTTTTTTAGACGTGTGGTTTTCAATGAGGGAATACTTTTGTCGAAGTTGGTCTTTTTGACAGCTGTTACTTGATTTATAATCAGTGTGATTTGCCATTATAAGACGCCTTGAAAGAGAATATTCGGCGCGTTATTGCTGAAGTACGGCCCCAATCACTGCACAAAGTGGTCGAAAATTGGGTTCATATTTGTCCCTTATAAGGATGTTTTTTTAAACGTGTGATTTTCAATGAGGCAATACTTTTTTCGGAGTTGGTCTTTTGACAGCTGTTACATGATTTATACTCAGTTTGGTTTGCCATTTCAAGACGCCTTGGAAGATAATATTAGGCTCGTTATTGCTGACTTACGGCCGCAACTGCTGCAAAAGTGGTCGAAAATTGGACCTCTCGGCTGGAATTTATTCAAGCCAGCCGTGGCAGTCACTTGCCCGAAATCATTTTTAAAACACAATGGCAAATCCTTATCTTTATAATAAAGCTAAATTCTTGGCCATAGCATTAAATCATAAGCGTTTTACTTCTTCTTAAAACCCACATGAAAAAACAATTTCGCCCTAAACCCTTTAAAAGAAATAATTTTTTTAAGGATTTTTCGAAAAAGAAAGTTTTATTTCTTCTTTAAACCCACATGACTAAAAAAACACCCTTTAGTTTACTTTTGAGAATATATTTACTTTGGTCTGGCATTCGGTTGCCATGCAGCTCCACATAGAATTCCACATCAAACTATCAATAATCGGCGACTGTCTATACCTAACGAGGCCATACGCATATCCTAAGTCCCTAGCATATAGTGTGGCAAGGCACCTCCTTTGTTGGAGTTATCTGCGCCACAGCCCATGGTGCTGACCAAAAAGTCCTTGTACACACATATTTCGCTCGTAAATGTATAACTTAGTTAGGACAAATAATCCTTCCCGGTGTGTTTTTCTTTTTTGCACAGGCGCGACAGGCCCGCCCTACTTATACCACACACTCGGTGCCTTCAGGACATCAAAGCCGCTGGGCACCACCCATTTGCTCAACGCCTTCTCTCGCTGCGAGCTTCGATATCCCGGGGCATTTTGCTGAACCAGGTAGTAGTATTTAGTCAAGAGACCTGATGTAGTGGTCCAAAGGTTCTCCGATTTGCAATACAAGCTAGCGACAAGAAGCCTCCCAAATCCACCACGATTAGCGCCATTCCAGACGAGCCCACAAGTACGCACTTATATCCAGTCATTCACCACGACCGCGGCATTGGCCCAGTGTGGCATTAGGAAATCATTAACGCGCCCATGTCGCACCTACGGAGCTGTTCGGACGTGTTTTTGTCGATTCTCTCCGTCGCACTAAATTAAATTGTGCCCAAATTGTGATTCAATAAGCAAAAATATACTAAACGATAGAGCGAAAAGACGCTAATTGCAGTGTATATTTGCACATGCAATATTTCTATTGTGTGAGCAAAAAAAAAAACCGTAAATGAAAAAACAAATAAGTAATAACATTAACAGTGCCTCAGGTAAAATCACAAGTCAAAGCCGCGCGCAACAACAACAACAGCAAGACGAACGTCGCCTTTCCGCAATACAAAGAAGTAATGTGTACTTCAGCATTGTTTCTTCGGAGACAAAAGAATTATAAGGTGATACGGAAAGAGCTCGCTCGCTATCGCCCGCGATATCGTGCTCTCCCCCAACACAATCGTGGAGCGCTAAGTGCGCGTCCCCCGCTACATTTCTCCAGTCAAACGACACAATGTCGGTTTTCGCACCAACAAGTACAGTGACCTCACTCACCACAACGGTGTCGTCAACAACAACAACTTCATCAACAGTGGCACAGCGACCGATACTGTCAGCACAATTTAATGTGACACAATCAATTCAACCAAGCCCCAAGCCATCGCAAGTGCAAGACAAAACTGCAAACGCCAGCAGTGCTCAGCTAACTGCTAACGCCAGCAAAACATTAATACAGACTGGAATCGACAGGTATGTACAAATTAAGCGAAAGCTAAGCCCACAGAAAACAAAAAATGCGAACATTCCCAAAAAAGCTAAGTTAACAACGGAGGGCAATACCCAAGTGGCTTCTGAAAACAGATTTGCCATACTTGGAGCCCTAGAAGAGTATGAAAAACAAACCTAAAAGCCTAAAACTGCAAAGCCACCCCAAATTTACATAAGGGAACAGAACTGCGCCGAATTAGTAAAAAATCTGACAAAAAGTATTGGCTCTAATACTTTTTTCGTCGTAGCTATAAAAAAGGGAAATATAAGCGAGACTTAACTACAAGTCAATAATGAGGAGAACTAGCGTAAGGTCTCAAAAATGGCTACACTAAAAATATAAGTACTTCTGGAATGCTAATGGCATTTCACAGCACAAAGACGAGCTTTCAAAGTTCTTGAATGATCGCGAGATCGATGTTTTGCTAGTATCCGAAACACACTTAACCAACAAAAATTATTTTCAACTCACTCAAACTTAACCAACAAAAATTACCCAACAAAGCATCCAGATGGCAAGGCCCATGGAGGCACTGGCATTCTAATTAAGCGCCGAATTAAGCATCATCCTCTGAAGGCGTTTGCTACAAACTACCTACAGGCCTCCTCAGTACGTGTTACAACAACTGGCGGCGATCTCAACATATCCTCCATCTACTGCCCTCCTCGCTTCTCAATTTCTGAAAAAGAATTCTTGGAATTTATTTAATACTCTAAACAATCGTTTCATAGCAGCAGGCGATTTCAATGCCAAACATACCCACTGGGGCTCTCGCCTCATTAATCCCAAAGGAGGACAATTGTACAACGCAATTATTACACCCTCGAACAAGCTTAGTTTCATTTCACCTGGAAGGCCTACGTACTGGCCCACAGATCCAAGAAAACCACCCGACCTAATCGACTTTGCAGTCACAAGAAAAGTGCCGCGTGATCTTACGCGAATTGAATCTCTAGCGGACTTGTCTTCTGACCACTCTCCAGTCCTTTACATCCTAGATCAGCCGCAGTTCCTGGAACGCCCACACTCTTTAACATCAAGTTAAACAGACTGGCTTAAGTACAAAAAATACATAAGCACTGATATTGATATCAGCCTAAAAATCGACGGTGAAGCTGACATTGAAACCTCAGTTGATGCGCTAACCTATATAATTCACTCTGCCGCTAAAATATCTACACCGAAATATACAGTACCATCAGTATCCAGTAACATTCAGCCAAATAGGCACATTGAAGAACTCGTACAGGAGAAGCGTCGACTACGGAGAGACTGGCAAACATACAGATCGCCTGCCACTAGGGAACGCCTCAGGGCAGCTACCAGTAGACTCTCCAAAGCCCTAAGAGAGAACAACTTCAATAAAGCTATATCAGATGACTTTCACCCACCAATAGCAAGTTTCCACTCTGGAAGGCATATCCAAGCTTAAGTACACCAGTACAAGCTGACACGCCGTTAAGAACAAACACTGGAACCTGGGCTAGTAGCGACAAAGAAAAGGCAAATGTTTTTGCCCACCACTTGCAACAGGTTTTCAAGCCCCATCCAGCAACAAATCACTTCGTACTTCCACCTCTGGTAAATGAGACAGCCATTTCGCCTATTTCCATTCAAACAAATGAAGTCCTCAAAGTCATCAAAGAGCATTTAAAACCGAAGAAAGCTCCAGGTCATGATTTAATCACTCCAAAAATGATAATCGAACTACCGAGATGTGCAATAAATTATATTGTTACAATTTACAACTCAATGACGAGATTTGGATATTTTCCTCAACAATGGAAAAAGTCTATCACAACAATGATACCCAAGGCCGGAAAAAACACAGCCCTCGTCATACAGACCCATAAGTCTTCTCCCAATCCTGTCAAAGCTATTTGAAAAGCTTCTTCTTCAGCATATTACTCCTCATCTGCAAAACAATAACATAATCCCGACGCATCAGTTCGGTTTTCGTGAAAAGCATGGAACCATTGAGCAAGTTAACCGCATCACCTCGGAAGTACGCACTGTATTCGAACATCGAGAATATTGTAGTGCTGTATTTCTTGATATTTCTCAAGCCTTCGACAGAGTTTGGCTAGCCGGCCTTATGTACAAAATCTCGACTTTGCTACCACAAAATACCCACAAGCTACTTGAGTCCTATCTCCATAAGAATGTTTACAGGGAGATGTAAGACCAATTTTTCGAACGATCATGTAATTGAAGCCGGTGTTCCCCAAGGAAGTGTTCTTGGGCCAACACTTTATGTTCTGTACACGGCTGATATACCAACAAACAGTCGAACATTTATTTCAACATTTGCTGACGACACCGCCATCACTAGTCGCTCTAAATGCCTAAATGAAGCCACCTTCCAACTAGCAAACCATCTTGTTACTCTAGAAAAATGGCTCGCAAACTGGCGCATCCGAGTCAACGAGCAAAAGTGTAAACATATAACATTTACCTTAAACAAGAAAAGCAGTCCCGCATTGACCTTAAATAACACAATCATTCCTCAAGTGAATGAAGTTACATACCTTGGCGTCCACCTTGACAGGCGCCTCACCTGGCGCAGGCACATCGAAGCTAAAAAAACCCAACTGAAAATAAAAGCCAGTAATCTGCATTGGCTTTTCCTGGAATACAAAGTTCTGCTATACAACTCAGTCTTAAAACCAATTTGGAAATATGGTTCCGAGCTTTGGGGAAACGCCTGCAGGAGCAACGTTGATATTATACAGAGAGCGCATTAGAACCATTACTTGGGCCCAATGGTACATTCGGAATGACAACATCCAAAGAGATCTAAATATAAATCCTGTAAAAGATGAATTAGAGCAACAGAGAGCAAAATATCAGACCAAGTTATCTGCGCACCCAAATCAGCTTGCCAGATCGCTTTTACGACTAAGCAGCCGTACCCGTCTCCAGCGCAACGACCTACCAGCCCAGCTTTGAGTTTTTAGGGCCATAGTAAATAGTTAATTTATAACTAATGTGTTTAGGCTAAGATTTGTAAAACTTATTGTTATTATTTTAAGAAAAGAGAGATCCAATAAATAATAAAAAGTATAAACAAAAAAAAATGTCGCATAATGTCTGGTCTGGTATGCCTCTGACGGCGCAACTACGGCGTTGCGGTGCACTGCCGGCAGACATCGCTCCTGGTCTACATTTAGCCATCCTATAGTCAAACCCTATACACTTGATCAGCCTGACATCAGGATTTCCGTGCGCATCAGCTAGAAGAGCCACTTGATATGGCAATCCGTCACCACCGGCTTTGATATTCCTATGAGCTACTATCGCTATTAGAATTAGGTCACAATTGGGTTCTGTGCGTTGATTCCGTCATCGGAATGCTCCATCTTAATTCCGCCGTTCAATTAGATCTCTCTTGATGACTCCCAGCGGGCAGGGAATTGTTGCTGCCTCGGATTCCTCAAGAGAGGCTCCGGCTCGTTACCGTATATTGCCCTATGGAAAGGATCCCACTCGAGAGAGATGTCCATTCATTCAGCTTAACGCACACTTGTAATCATGTACTATCCGGGAACTTGTGTCTGGTGATGATAGTGCCAAGAGAGCTGCTTGGCTATCAGAAAAAATATATGCTTTTTGTACATCTTCGTTCCCATCTTTCATTGTTTTTCAGGCCCTCTCAATTTCCTACACTTCCGTTTGGAAGATGCTAACAAAGTTATGTAGTCGGAGCGGGAGAGAGACATCTAACTTCTCTAAGAACACCCAGCACCCACCTCATAGTTCATTTTTGACCCATCAGGGTAGATGGAGGTGGTCTCGCCAGCCTACTTATCCTGAAAGTTTTTCCTGAAAGTTTGTGGAGAACTCTACTATGCCTTTACTTCTTCGGCCCTAGCAGCTAGACTCTCTGAGTCTAATTGCAGAATTAGCTGCAGTTTCGTTTGTTTGGAGCTGAATGGGCAGTTGATGCAAGATCACTTTAATCGCATCCTTGAGACATGACTTAATGGCTCCTGTTACACCCGCGCAGCTATGCGTTTTATGCTGCTTAACTACTCAATCTATTCGCATATGGGGATGAATACCCCCATCGTTTCGAATGATGGAGTGATGCCATCGACTTTTATCTTCTAACAATCTTTTTAATGCTTTAAGCAGAAAAGAGTTAAGGCTTATTGGCATAATGCCTTTTGCTTTATCGTGGGTTCTGCTACATGCCTTCGGAATGATAGCATCTAGATCCTTTTCCAGCTTTGTGGAATATGCGTCAGTCTATTGCTAGCTTTAAAAGCCTGATGCAGTCATATGAGCATTGGTTATACAAGCTTTTGTAGCATTATGGGTAAGAAGCCATCTGGGACATGGGATTTGTAAGGTTTAAAATTGTTTATTGCAAATAAAATTTGTATCTGTACACACACCAATTTGCTTCCTAATGAAGCTTGTATTTGAGTTCTCCTTGACAGAGTGCTTGGATAGGCATACTACAGTAAATTTGTTTAATTATAAAAAATCATTTTGTCACGTTGATGCAGGCCACTCAAACTTAAGTTAAGTAGCTTGAAAATTGTATAACCAGCCAAAACTATTTGCGAGTAGGATACTATTATGTATTAATGCACATTTTATATTTCAAAGGACTTTCTGGTGAACGAGTGATTTTTTCGAACGTTGCTGCAAAAGAAGAACATGTCCGTCGCGGACAATTAGCTGATATTTGCCTCGATACGCCGCTTTGTAATGGCCACACCACATCCATGGATGTTCTATGGACAGGAACGCCCGTTGTTACTCTACCGGGAGAAACATTGGCTTCAAGGTAAATATTTATTCATTATATACATACATATGTATTTCCACCGAAAAGCCCACTGTGATCAAAAACTCAAATGTTATTATCTACAAATTATATATAATTTATCGTGTTTCCAGTTTATCTGGGTTGTTATTATGAAAAAGTTAGCCTTGAAACTGAAAAAATGTGTATCAGGCCTGCATTTCGATTTCGACTAATTGGGCATTGCTATACATCGAAAGGGAGTCTTTTTTTTTTGGTTTTAAAGAATGACCTCTGATTTTACGAAAAGAAAACAAGAAATTTTGGGCCTCACAGGACTGAATAAACTAACAGGTCGAGGATAAAATATTTATACGTTCTGATTCCGAACATCTTTGTCGAAATGGAAATGCAGAAAACATGTCTGTATGTTATTTCTATTTGCTTTGTGTTTTATATTTTGCTGAATTATTTTGTTGCGGTTGAAAATGTTTCTAATAAAGGTTATTTTGGCAAAAAACCATATCATCATTTTTTATCTTTTTTACTTTGAAGTGATGACAGGTGATTCTACACTTGGCCCTCCCAATGTATTCGTGGGCGCCCTTGCATTCGTTGCTCAATTATGGGTGTAATCGTTGAATATTTATGCCATTAACTATGTCCACATCATTATTACTTTGAATTTGCTTATCTTGGGTCTTCTAAGTTACGGCGTGGTGTGAATATCTGGTCAATGATGGATTTAACTAGGCTTAAAGCCACAATGATACGGTACAATAAGCTGGTTCAAATTCGGCTTTAGTCTTTCACACAGTATCATCTATAGGACCTTATATGCGATATTCAAAATGCTACTCCGACGATAAATGACGCAAAAAGCAGGATAACCCTTCTTATGGATTGGGCAAAGTACCCTTAAATTCCAATCTTCTGGCATCTACCTGTCAGACCGAATTGTACCTCTCATTACCTCCATTAAAGTTTCCAAAAATAGTAAAAAAAAAAAAACAACTTGAGGGGTTTCAAGTTAGTTTTTGAACTTAAGATTCGTACTTGATGAGAAAAACTACCTCGGAAACCTTATTGCAATCTCAAACAGCAAAACGCTTTTAGATCTGGGATACTTTTTAATTGCAATAATGGCATTAATCGTTAAAACAAGTTCGATGGAAAAACATGTTGCGTGATAAATGTCGCTATTTGAATTTAAAATAAATATTCGTATGCATACATATGCTTATCTTAAGATAAGAACTGATAAAGGAAATAATAATAGTTTGTAAGATTTCGCAGATTTCTACATTATTTTAAAAGCAGTGGGAACCCAGTTCCATTTTTTTCGCGTTCTATTTCCTACTTGTATAGCTAATTTATTTGAAACATCAAATCAAGTAAACCTAGATTTTATTATATACTAGCTGTACCACGCTTCGTTGTGTCACATTGTGATTGAATGGTTGAGATATGAGAAACAAAACAAAGAATGCATTTAATTTTGCAATACTTTTGGATATACAATATTTTTTTTGTTTTTCCACTGTCTGCGTATACCGAACCATATCCGCCAAATTGACGTAACCGACAAATGAAATATTTTATATAAGAAGGCTGATTCTCTTAAATTTCTCGGCAGAAGCAAATCGCATTTTAATAAATATAGTTGAGTTTTGTAGAAAAAACAACGTAAATCTTGTATACAAAACTTCATTCAATTGTGAAGCTTAACTGCTGAATAAAAAAGTGTATTTGTTGCTTACCTCCTTTTGGCGGGTTTGCCGACTCAGGAACACGCAACATACAGTTGTCCATGTGAAAAGCAATCTGCGTATAAATCTAAACCACACAATTTTAAAATATTCATTAATTTCTTATGTGCAAGTTGCGTGCCATTGCAGAGTTTTGGATAATTAATATTCCGCAAGAGAATAATTGCCACACCTATTTTAAATTTTAATATGTGTGGTGGCATCCCAAGCAGATCAATTGGGTTTAAAAATTCCGGTTGATAAATAACTATTTCATCTGCTTCCACAATGGTGTCTATCGACTTATATATAATTTCCTCACTTTGAATGCTGGATTAAATAACATTATTAAGTTGATAGACATCTTTATTCTTTGCTGCAAGGATAGCTCGTTCACTGAGTTAAACGTGATTCCTATGATTAATTTTAATATCAGAAAATACTTTTTCGATCAGTTCTTCTTTCGATGTTAATTAATTACAAAAATGATCACTAAATGATATTCGTCTAGACGTCTCTTCTACTGGCAGCTGTACGTTATTGTGCAACTGGACACGCATATTCGTAGTCAACTGCGATGTACGTATGTACGTAGTGTTGAATATTTGCCTATAATCTCCTGCAAGCAATATCAAAGCATTCCCGAATAGTTGAACGATTCCACGCAAATTTCGAAACGATCGATCTAGAGCTTCAAGCCATTTTTTTTGGGTCATCGTGCATTTATCCCAAACAATGAGTTTACATTTTTGTAATACTTTTCCCGGATGCTTTGGAAATATTGCACATGGGTGTCTAGAATAATTTCAACTTTATAGCTGAATGACACTAGGTAACAATGTCGCAGCTATTTCAGACGAAGCAAGAGCTAAGGCTATGTAATTTTTTAATCAAACCGTTGCTAGAATCAATCTAATAGAGGAATGTTTTGTTAGTTTCTCCTGGCGCATTCAAGAAGAAGATCCCCCCAAATACGTCATTCATAATTTTTATTATGCGATCATAAACGGCTTTCTGTTCACGCGTGAATTAGGGAAAGTTTGATTGGACATATGCCTGAAGATTATCAATGTTGTAACTCTGTTCACGGCGTAAATCCACATCAAATGAAGCAGTCGCAGCTCGAGTTGATGCTTGGATTCCTAATTGGCTAAGACCCTTATTTGCCATAGCTAAGCACTTGTCTTCAATATTTATCAATTCTTCGTTGTAAATGCCTCTGTAAATTGCAAGTTGTCTTTTTTTTTCGAATAAGTGACTGATGCAGAAATATTTTCGGAGGTTTTTAGCTATTATTAGTTATCGTGTGAATGCCCATACTTACGTATTCAGCCCTAACACAGCAAGGGCATTTCTTATAATTATATGTTAAACTGGAACCAAAAGTGATAACGGATCGCAAATGTCGTTGAACTGTTGGTTATGCAGTTTAAGAAAATTTTTTGTTGATTAGATCGCGAGTCCTAGACGTTAAAAGAAAAACTTGCCTTGTCTAATGTTCAAGAACAAATAACTTACCTGTAAAGCTAATCTATGATACAGATGTTCGTAGACCGGTGCACATATCGGTATTCAGCTGGTTTTAAGTCATTGCTTAATCAAAATAGAGATGCGATGTTTTGTTTTGAGTCAACGATGCAATGCAAGATCACACAGAAAAATAATCAATTCATGCTCTCGCAGATTTTGTTTCTCTCTAGGCATTGTCGCTTCAAGCATCTATTATTGAAATAACCAAAAGGACAAGGCAATGAAAAACAAATCATTTCAAACAAGTGCAATGTGTCAAATAAAGTATACTTCATTTTATTATGTATAGGCCTCATCTTATGTAAGCGACTTGCAAAAGAACTTTAGGTAGCTTATCTTTTAGCGTGGAAAGCAACAACAAATATAAGCGAGTTGAGTTTAAATAAGCGGGTTGAAATAAACTGGTTTAAAAAATAGCCAATAATTATAAGCGAGTTGGGCGTTCTTTTGCTAGTCGATTACAAAAGACCACCTTTTATACATAAACTAGTGTCCACATACTCGATACCTTTGTTAAAAAACAATACATTTTTAAAATAAATGTATATACGCTTTTAATAATACATTGTACCCGAAGATTTTGCGATGGATGTACACCATGACAGTCAGACCAATGGTGACGCATGGGGCGGTGGGGTGGGTCTCTACGACCGACCTGGTCACGGTGAGGCAACCTCTAGCCAAACTGCAACGCCTGAGGTGTGCGTGCATTACGGTGGTGATGCGCACGTGTCCCACGGCGGCGCTAGAGGTGGTTCTAGAGCTCGACCCGCTCTATACTCACATAGCGTTCCATCTTGAAATTTGCAAGAGAAGGTTTCGGTAAAGGCAAGGTTCTATCGTCCAAAAGCGGGGAGAGGTTAGGTAGTCAGCTCCCACTAACTCTATTTCCGAGGAACGATATGAATAAGGTAATAGTTTTTGAAAGGCTTTTCAAAGTAGACATAAGGTAAGTGCACCTAATTCCATGGTACTAAGGCTTTTTCTGACTTCTAAATTGTGTGACGTTGAAATAATCGGTTGCAAATTTAAAATTTAAAATATTCTCCTTAAATCAATCAATTTAGATTAGTTTCCAATAACTTATATGCGAAAATAAATCGTATTATAATTTATATTAATACAATTAATAACACCTTCAATCGCCCTAATTTCGTGACAGAAATTTTTTTATGTACCTAATTCTGTTAAAAGATGTCCCTATAATAACTTATGTTTCCAACATAAAAACAAATATTTTTTAAGCACAGAATACAATTTTTATTTACAACAATTTTAAATTCATACCCGTATTTTATTTGATAATAATCAAATTAAAATCTCTCTGTTATTAAACATTGTTAAGCTAATACAATGCAATTTATATAAACAATTTTAAAATTTGAAATCATTAAAGGCATAGACTCCTCGGCTTTTCATCAACACTGGTGGCTCCAATTTTTTTGAGGACTTCTGAATCAACGGATTTCGTAAAACGATTTTTAGCATTTTTGCTGAAAACTAAAAATAGACTCTGTGCGACGCAATTTTGAAAGAAAATTGCGAAATTAACTGCTTTTTTCATACCAGTTTTAAAAATAAGCGCATGTAAATTAATACCACGCAATTAGGTGCTTCTCTTTGAACGTATATGCGTGGTAAACCACGGAACACATTTATTAAAATATTAACAATTCGCTTAAAAAAAACTGTAGCACGGAATTAGCTCAACAATTTCTTCAGGGTTTTATTTGATGATAAAATGGCTATGTGGGAGAAAATTGAATCGAATTAACATAAATTTAAAGTGTTAAAAAACCCTTAGTCCGTGATTGGCATGGAATTAGGTACATTGTAAACGAAAAATGTACATAATTCCGTGAATGAGAAATATCAATTTTTAAGTAATAAAATATATTTACATGTATTAGATAGTACACAAATCAATTAACAGATGTTTATTGAATGCCAAAATCAAATCTTTGTTTCAAAAAGTCCTATGACTTAAATTTTACAGCCTTAAGAATATATACATGAGTTCTTAACATTTTGCTTACACATATTCATATGACATGCATATTAGCTGAGATACCACTTTTCAACTGCTCAATGCATATTGGTGGCTATTTGACTTAATATGTAACTCAATGTCTCGTCTGCTATGCACAATACTGAACTCGTTTTGGAGACTTCGCAAGGGATGTCGCTTTTGCACTTCGCACGGTTCATTAAAGAAAATTCATCGCGCAAGTTTTCGTTGAAAACATATGCGCCACGTTTTTGCGCCATTTCAACAGAATTAATTCTCTGCACCACGAACAACACAAAAAAAAACACAAATAAAGTATTTAAACAGACAGCATTGGCCATTTTATAGTTAGGTTAGTTTAGGTTCATGCGGTTGTCATTACGACAAACTTGGGATCATGGCCCGTTGTGATGCATCATTTGGCGATTGTAACTCCTCACAGAAACCACCCCCTTAAGTCATTTAGTGCTTCGAAGAAACTTAAGGAGATATTTTATTTCAGTCTCTCTAAGCTCTTCCAGGTCGTGAAGAACTGTCTGCCCAGAGTGGAGCATCTTCTTCGGGATAGAGCAGGACATTGGCACAGAAGGTGCCCTAATCGAAAAGCGTATTTGCCTATCAGACAGTGTTATGACCGATACTATCATGCTCAAGTCATGTTTGCAAGGGTATTCCTAGTTCATAATCTATATCTTCGGTCGAGAGCCTAGTGCCGAGTTCGGCTACAGTGGTCCGGTAGACGGAAGCTATAGGAGATCCACAGGTGCAGGGAATACACACCTCCTCTTCAATCCATCTGTGTATACATGGATCAACTCGCCATTCCCCACTGCGTTTCGTATTCACTCTTCATTTCATGGTAGGAGTGTCGTAAACGCCGTGGCGAGGGTAGCGGGCGGAAGCGCATAATACAACCGATCAGGAAGCCCCGATAATTCTGCTAGTATTTTACCGTGACCGTAGGAATTGTATGACCATTTCTTTAGGGTGCTCTAGCTTATTGCCGTAGCACTTGCTACCTGTTTGGCATACAGGTCTATCGGAAGGAGATTTAGTACGGTGTATAGTAGGGCGGGTCGATTTAAAAATCGCTCATTCCTCTGTGAAAATCATATTCTAGGGATCAAAATAAGAAACTTTGCCGAAGGAACCATACCTCTAAAATGAATTCTGATGTCCCCCAATTTGGGTCGAACTTTTGGATAGGGGCAAATTTTGAAAAATCCCACTTTGACCCATTTAGAGTGCTTAAATCGAGTCCAAATGTATGACCGACCCCCACTAACTTTGGAGGGCCGATCCACCCATGCCAGTGGCACACCCCCTGGAACACCCCTGGGGGGTTCCCTATACAAACATTTCAACAAATCACCATTTTTGGCCTTTACATGAAAAAATCAGCTAAATGGCTATGTTTTTTCTTTATTTATTTATAATAATATTTATTATTTATTTATAACAATATCTATTTTTTCTCTTAAGAAATTTATTTAGTCAGAACATATGTAAATGAAAATTTTAATTTAAGTGAGTTATAGAAAAGAAACTAAAAAAAAATATTGTTTGAAGTCTTTTTTACTTTCAAGTCTGGGCAATTTCGCACGGCTCTCTAATGTCGTCGCCATAACAGCCTCTACATTTTCCGGTATAACCCGTTTGGAAACGCTAGCTAGCAATTGAACATGTCATTCCGTTCCTTGTATGTGTGATGGAATTTTTGGATCATTAAACGGTGGATCATCTTGATTTAAATATTATTTCAATGTATCGTAAGGAAAGCTTCGCGTGAATGGTGGTTCAAATACGATATTTATATCATTCAAATTGATCATTTCCGTATAACTTGTGCAATTAAAGTTTATATTTGGTTTTATATAAACTCTAAGTTCCGTTGGCTCGTCAACATCGGTTCGATAGCGTAGAATTTTCTTGATAGCTCAGTCGCGCTTTTCTTTGCTATCATCAAACAACATTGATAACAAGATATTTTCCGAATGCGCATAATATGAATTATCTTTAATAACTTGATTGACAATTTTGCGTAAACGAGGTTCTAGAAATCGTGACCACCCAATGAACTTGAAAAATAATGCACTGCCGTACACGACAGAGCTGTAATACTTGATATTGAAGTACATTGGCACATAACATTTAATTATAAATTCAACAAGAATTCTTAAATTTGCATCTGGATTTTCCGTTGTCACATATAATCGTAATAATCTAGCAGCCTTGGTGAGCCACCGAGAATGTACAATTTTCCCTGGTTTGATGTTAGCCAGATCCACCGGAACCACGCCGCTAGAAATTGCATGGGCTATGTCGTATAAGTACTTCGAATCGGAGGAAAATTCAATTTTTTCTGGAGCAGGGGGCATATTTTGCAACTAAATTTTCTGGAAGCTGTCCACCACCTGAAAATATATAATAATAAAATAATTAAAAATGGTTGACAATTATAATAAATGAGGGATAGCAATAACTTACCGGAAGAGTTTCACAAGTTTCGATTTGACGGCTCAGTTTTCCGGTTGCCGATCTTGGTCCAGTGCTGGTTGATTTATCCAAAGCTTTAAACAAATGCCGAAACGGAAGTTCGTTGAAGTGTAGAAGGCAAACGAACCAATGCAATGGTCTTTTTAACAGCAATACGAATCGTCGTATAATTCCACCGTGTGGGCCAGTGTTTGTTGGCTCACCGTCAGTGCATATTCCAATTAAAGCATCCAGTGATATATTTTTATCGTTGAAAAAACCATTTAATTTGGTTGTTTTGTATTCAGCGGTTTCATGTTCCAGTCTTACGTAACCAATCAATTCAGAATTGGGTTCTCTCAAAATAACAAGATACGGTTGTTTTACCATCCTATATGATACTTCTCATCAATTTTATCTATCGTTAAAGTATCATCTTTTCTGCCATCGAATGAAAACGCTAACAAATTGGTATCATCTAACCGTTTGCGAAGCACTTCTTGTCTGCATTTCTCTTTTTCTCTACGAACTTTCGATTTATCCATGATGAGAGGTTTCCCATGCTTATCTTTAATATTAAAATCTTGCAAAAGAGCGGTTCCCAATGCTGATGCTATTCTGTCAGGCACACCAAATCTGTCACATACCAAGGCAAAGTTAAAACAATCGTATCTCTTTGTGTATTGTGATCTTGTGCTTCTATCCATATATTCTTGAACCGGTGGCGGTGCGTATGTTGAATCATCGGGATATTGGTATGTTGGCATTGATGATATAGACGTTGCTCCTTGCTCTTCAGTTTCCATAACAAATGCATCCATGGTTAGTCTTCTCTGATTATGTTGATCGCGCATGAACTCTTTGAGGCATTCGGGAACCCAGCCGCATGCACATGGAGCTGCCTTCAAATCGCATTTACATGTTCCAATGTAAAAAATTGTTTCCAGAGATTTTACATACTCTGTAAATTGTTGGGTGTTGTTTCTTCTCTTGATTTGCTCTTGATACTTGTCAAGCAATTTATTCAATTTATTAAATACACTTTTTTTCAGCATTATTTCCATACCAAGTTTTTCCCAAATTCCAATAAACTTATCTTGTACTTGAATAGTGAATGATTTATGGGAAAACTTATTTTGTTCTGTTTTAGCACGTTCGCTTAAGTAAAAATAATATCTCAAGATATCCAGATGGGTTGGTAAATTAAGATCAGTTAAATCAGTAGACACACCAAAAACAGTAACATCATGCTTGGGTATATGACTCATTGGGTTTTCGATAGTTGTTGATGTAGTTGCTTCATCTTGCGGTGTAGAGGATGGTGGATTCATTGTAAACTTTTTGACTTGGAATGGTCACTTCACTTATTATTATTATTTTTATCTGAAATTAGCACTTCACTTAATTATAGATCACATACATATGTATGATCCGAGAGTGTGAGGTCTCTTTTGAGACTTTCCAGTCATGCAGAAGTTCTGCCCCCTCTCCATTGACTTATGTAATGCCTGGGTCTTCCCTCTTATTTGAAGTATCGAAAGTGGGAGTATCTCCTACATTGCAAACCTGTAAGTTATTACATATAATTAATTCAAAGATTGGCTCTCCCATTTCATTTGTGTCTGAGCTACCCCAGACATGATGAGCACTTGCATTAGCTCCTATGGTTAGCGGAGTGCCGCGCTTAAACGCTTCCGTTACCGCATCTCTTATTGGCTTTGGTGGAGGTGGAGTTTCCGCGTCATGCGCCATATACGAGGACGCCAGCCAAATTGTCCTACTGCAAGACTCCACTGCCACGACAACCCTGTCCGCATTACGGAACTGTATTAAAAGAAAAACATTAATAGACGTTCTTATCAATATGCACGACCTCGGTTTACCTTTGTCTGTTACATAGATCAACTTGTATCCTATACTGCTCCGTCCGCATACCCGATCTTTTGCGACCCAGGGTTCTTAGATGAGCGCAACATCTTTTTCAGCGAGATGGAGGAGTAGTGCGGTCGAGGCCGCCTTGGTTTGGTTAAGATTAATTTGTATTATCCCCACCATCAGCAGTGTTGGGTGATTCTCGCCCCCCGACTACGGTCTGGTTGGCGTCCTCCTCATCGGTTATGGGAGGGGGCTGCTCTGTCTCCTCCTCCATTGCAGTATCGGAGAGCTCAGAGAAGTCTCCCAATCCTTCCTACAGAGTTACTCTCCTGAAGAGTTCGCCCACCATACCAGAGTTGGATACTGCGTCGTATTCTAAACCGTTTTTCCCCACCTCTGAGTTCTCAGCCAGGTTCGCCTTCATTGACACATCCTGATTATAGGTGTGAAGATTAAGCGCTTGAAAGCCGTAGTTGACCTTCCACCTCTGTTTCGCAAGCGATGATACTGATTCCTAACCTGCGCTTACCATCCACTTCACCGATCTTGGCTACCTTCCAGTCGTGGGTGGGTAGCTCTGGATTGCGCATTTGGATTAGCTCCAGCACTTCCTTTGGGTCAGTGTAGAACTCCGGAATCCAAGCTCTTGATCTGACCCTGCTCGGAATGTCTTCCCGACGAACTACGTCGAGTTGCGCTTCTTCCCAGAGTTCGCCTATTTATTGTTGCCAGCCTATATAGATCTATCTGTACACCGTCTAGAGTTTCCTGTTAACCAACTCCCTGTTCTGCGGTATAATCGCTCCATCAGGGGAACTGTGATCTATTACCGCTCTCACAAAAGCTTCCTTTGCCACATCTGCAAAGGATATAGCCGGCTGATCTCTCATAGCTAGAGAGGGGGACGTTTTCGTCCATTTAGGGCCTGACCCCTCCTCTCTCGACTTCTTCCGTTTTCCGTGAGGAACGTCGGTCTTTGCTTTTGCCCAGTGTTCAGCCATAAATGTTTCGGTCCATTTCTTGGAGCCCAGCTCCTCTTTGAAAGTTCTTCCTCTTTAACTTCTTTTAGTCTGTCCGGGATCCTGAGGGCAGACCGTTTCGTAGTATCTCTCAGACGCGCTGATTGACTTCCGAGGATGGCTACAGTTCGGGGTCGCATCAGAGTCAGGGGGGCGCACATCGGCGACCGCTGGCTTAGCCATACGGACCGATGTCGCCGACGTCTTTTTAAGGATTGCACCTTCCGGTGCCTTTGTGCCTCCTGGATTGGCAGGGATAGTAGAGGAGATAGCTTGTCTTTTGACAGGGCTGCCCTTGCTTCCCGAAGACCTATTAGCGAGGTTGGGTCTCCGGCCGTTAGTCGAGGAAGTTGCGTCACTAACTTGTCTAACGACAGAGTTAGGGCGTTTCCCGGCAGATGGCCTCGATGCCGTAGGGGCAATCTCCGAAAGGAATGGAGCGTGTGCTTTGCCCTGGCCACAGGCTTTACACCGCTGATAAGTTTGGTCTTGTCTGAACATTCTGAAGGGTTGGGTCCTGATTTTGGGAGTCCTCGTTTGTCCGAGGAAAGTATTTTTATTGGTTTCCATATTCATCGTAAACGTCCACACTGCTCGACCACTACACCACTAATTTTACTAAACTAACACAACTCGTTCTGTATTTAAATGAAAGATTATAGTTTAAGATGTATTAATTTATTCCACATTAGAAGCAGTTCCCCAAATGGGAAAAAAAATTCTTATTTTAAACTTAGATGTTTAAAGTAACGGTACATTTCCAGTTTTGATATTGGAGGATGCCACTCAAAAAATTTCGACGTGGATACCATACCAAGTCGAAATTTTTGAGCAAAATTCATATTCATACAGTGTGGCATCCTCCAATATCAAAACTGGAAATGTACCGTTACTTTGGAAATTGTCAATTTTCGCTAAGAAGTGTATCGTTTTTGCTCATATTCTTCAAGTGTGCTATTTTTCGTGTTGCAAAAGTCAAAAGTTTTAAAAATGGTATGCAAATCAAGTGAATTAGCAAATGAAATTAGAAATTTAGTTATAAATTTACATAAAGATGGAAAATTGATCCGGGAAATCGCACAAACTTTTAAACGGAGCTGCTCCACTGTTCAGTCCATTATTAAAATATATCAAAATAGCGGATGAATCAAAAAAAAAATTTAGAAATCGGAATAGATATGTTTTAAATAGGCTCCAAAGATAATTTATTCTGCGTGAAATAAGAAAAGATGTGACCATAAGTGCTGTTAAACTTTCTGCTCTTTAGTATTCGAACTTCGAACAGCACAAACTGTACGAAACTACATAAGAAAATTCGGATTTTGTGCAGAGTCGCGAGAAGAAAACCATTTATCAATGTAATTAATCGAAGAAAGCGTATAATTTTTAAAAAAACATATACAAATAAGGAGTACCGCTGCTAGAAAACGGTGATGTTTACTGACGAACCGAAATTTTATTTGAAGATGTTAGATGGAAGAGTTAAAATATGGAGAGAGGTAAACAACACTTTGCAAAAACAAATTCTTATGCCAACGTTTAAACACCGTGTGATGGTATGTGGATGTTTCAGTGCTTCGGCAGTAGGAAATTTGCATTTCATTGATGGAATCATGAATGCTAGGATGTACATTTATATGTTATATTAAAGCGAAATCTACACCAAGGTGTCGAAAATTTGGACTTAGGGAGTCGTTTCGTCTTCCTACAGGCTATGACCCCAAACATACGGCTTTAGATACGAGGCTTTGGATATTGTATAACTGCCCAAAGTACTTGAAATCGCCTCTTCAGAGGCTTGACATAAACCCAATTTAGAACTTGTGGTCTGTTTTAAAAAATTAATTTAAGAAGTATACCATCAGTAATATTCAGGACCAAAAAAAAGCACTACACAAAAAAATTGTGAGTTTGTTCCGTCTATAGTTATTATTTTATATATAATGTTCACTTGATTTGTCACAAATTATCAAATTATCAATATTAAAATTTGATCGTTCTCCCTTTAATTATTTAAGACATGTATGTACGTTTAATAAATTTGTAATCAAAAGTACTGATGTTAGCAGATGAACCTTTCACAATTTAACACAAGTTTTTCAAATAACTTTAAACGGGAATATATGTTTTGTTCCGTTGCTGCATTAAATACTTATACAGCCGTGCTCCCAGTTTCACATTTCAATTCCACAATGTGACTTTTAAAATTTCCTGTGAAAGTGAATTAGTGTGCTCCCAATTTCACAAATTTCTTCGCATATCAGGACATCCCTGTCACACATATCGGTTATCGTTGTGGCAATTCACAAACATCTGTTGTCGAAATTTCCCTTTCGGATTCAGCTATGTATGCTTTTTTGAGGAGTCATCAGCAAAACACTTAAAAATACACATATTTCAATGAATAACTCATACAGAAATGTCATAAAGGTCTTCAAAAAACATCAAAGATTCAATTCACAAAAATGTATGTTAATATGAAATTGGGAGCACCAAACATTTAATTTCAAACCGAATTCACAAGGAAAGTTGTGAATGTGAAACTGGGAGCACGGCAGATAGTTAAATTAAATGAAAAATTTAATGAATTGTTCTGTCCAAAAATTTTTTTCATATTAAAAACTGATTTTCTCGAGTATACATTGAATAGAAACAAATTAAAATATTCTTTGGCAAAAATTGATTTTCTCATTCGACACAATTCCGAAAAATTACATTCGGGGAAAGGCCCTAACTCACCAAAGGTGGCGTTTCATTAATTAATCTTTCATATTTTTTGATAACTATCACATTTGTACTTCTCCTAACCCATCAAGCATATGTTAGAGAATAAATATAAAATTAGTCGAACTCTAATATATTTCTCGAAAGTAGAACGTTGGAAACTATTAGAAAACTTGTCGAGAACTGTAGCATTCTCTACAAAAAGGGGACTTAGTTTTCGATATCGAGAAAAATAATTGTTATCTAATCGTATTCTAAGGTTGAATTCTAATTGGATTATAATCTTGAGTTTTGATCGTTTTGAAGTTATTATTGGTATTCGTTAATTAAAACCATTAAATTTTTTTTATATTGCCTCCTTTGCCTTTTAATACTGGAGACAGTGTTTTTAATATTTTTCTTCATATTAATGTTAGAGAACTTAACTCTTTTTTGATTCGAGAAACATTGGACAACTATATTATAATTTTAATGTCAAAATCAAGCTTTTTCTCTAACATCAGAGATTGTTATTGCTAGGAATTGACATACATTGTAATTTTAGTGCATATTTATAAACCGTGATATTGAAAGTTCTGATATGTGTCGTTTAATATAATATTAACATATAAAATTTTAGTGTTTCCAAGTAATGCCCTTTTGCACACCCATACGAATAGAAAGCAAATTTCAATAAGGAAAAAATAATGAAACGACAGCATTGTTCTAGTGTTTAAAAAGCCAAAACAAAAGCCTCCAAGGCAACTAGAATAGGCATGTACATACATACATACATCACACCGGCCCATGGAGAAGCGCATTTTTAATTTATTTACAGATACTCCATGTTTTGGGAGTAAAAGCAACTACTTACATGTATGTTACGGGCCTTTTTGAACTCAATCGAGATAAAAATAAGTTGTTAAGTCCACTTGGCGATAGAAATCGATGACATACTTTTCTAACATAATACAGGCTGCTGCAGCAGATTTTACACATCGTGACAGGGTGACGCTTCCTCTAGGCGCTCGTTGAACACATCATTGTAAATCATTAAACACTTGAAAGAAAATTCCATGCTCGAACTCCTAAAATTCTGCAAATTGTAATTTACTGGCACCTAAAAAACCGATTTTCCGTGCTTTTGCGCACTTCTTAGCCCATATCTTAGCTAATTAACAACCGATTTTCATTCTAAGAACGGTTTAAGAAAGAAGAAACTCAGACAAATTTCTTCAGCTTTATTCAGACGTCTATATATCTTTTAAAAGGTCTGAGTTTCTTCTTTCTTAAACCGTTCTTAGAATGAAAATCGATGGTTAATTAGCTAAGATATGGGCTAAGAAGTGCGCAAAAGCACGAAAAATCGGTTTTTTAAGGTTAAGTCGAGATTTTGGGGTGTTTGACAAATTCAAAAATTGGATTCTCGTTCTACTCGATAAGACCTACAAGAAAAACAACATCACATCCCAGGTATTTTTGAGTGGCACACTGTGTAGTCACTGGACGTGTCATAGGTGGCGTTGGAGTCGAGATGTTTCTACAATCCGTATTTATAGACCGATTTGATTGAAATTTACAACATTTATTAGGCCCCTAAACATAAATACTTTGTGTGAAAATAATGTCGATAGGTGGCGCTGGAGTCGAGATATTTCTAAAGTCCATATTTACAGACCGATTTGATTGAAATTCACAACATTTATTAGGCTCTTAAACAATAATACTTTGTGTAAAAATAATGTCGATAGGAGGCGCTGGAGTCGAGATATTTCTAAAATCCGTATTTACAGACCGATTTGATTGAAATTCACAACATTTATTAGGCTCCTAAACATACAATACTTTGTGTGAAGGTCCTACATCTTTCCAAGCTTGGAAAATTGTGAATGAAGAAATATATGAAACGTACAGAGAAACATGCTATCGACTCGGCTTACTCGAAAACGATCAGCATTGGGACACAACATTGACAGAAGCAACTTCTCTTCCGTAAGAAATTCCCACGCTGTTTGCAATTATTTTGACGACTTGCCTTCTTCTTACTTACCTTCTGATAAAAAAAATTTTTGGGAAAAGCAAAAAGAAAGCATGAGTGACGAAATACTAAGCCAAACACGTAGATCGAATCCGAATTTGGAAATCCAGTTTTCAGATGACATTTTCAATGAAGCACTCATGAGGATTGATGTATTTCGATCAACAACAAAATTCTTTGCCAGCTTGAACACGAGATCGAAACAATGTTCACGATAAAGATTTGGTACGTGAACGGCAATATAATTCTGATGAATTGCACCATTTTGTCGATGCTCAAAGCAACTGTTGACTGCTGATCAAAAAATAGTTTTAGAAATAGTAATGCAAAGCGTCGCAAACGAAAGTGGTGGTATTATTTTTCTTGATGCACCTGGATGCACTGAAAAAACATTCTTGCTCAATTTAATACTCGCTGAAATTCGATCGAAGAATTAAATGCAAGTTTAAAAACAAGCTCAATCATTGTATGGGATTAATGCACTATGGCGCACAAGAAATCTCTTGAAGCTCTTGACCGTACTCTCAAGGATTTCAGAGAAAATTACCGACCAATGGCCGGAGCTCTATTGCTTCTTGCAGGTGATTTTCGAGAAACTATGCCAATAATTCCAAGATCAACACCAACCGACGAACTAAATGGGTGTTTGAAAGTGTGCTAATACCCCGAATTCCAATGATTTCAACCGATTTGCCCTTCGATTTCAAGCGATTAAAGTTTCCAGTGCGTCTTGCTTTCGCCATAACCATCAATAAGGCTCAAGGCCTATCGCTTATTGTTGCTGGTTTAAACTTAGAAAATTCCTGTTTTTCACACGGCCGAAAAACCTTGACCGAAAAAAAAAAAAACATTATCAGCTAGCAATAAGATAAAAATGTGATGCTATATTTTGGCACTCGCAGAGTCCGAAACATTTTAAATAATGATTTCGTGAGTGAATTCTGGGCTTTTGGCATTCATTATTGCAAAAGGAAAGAGTCCCGATATGCTTAAGAATAAAGAATGGCTTTTATAATAATTTTCCAATTTTGCAATTAACCAAAATTGTGTTTTATTTCGGCATTATGTTAAGTCTGTCTGCTTCTCGTACGCAACTAAACAAAATTTATTTTTTTTTAACAAATAAACAAAATGTATTTGTTTGTTTTAGCGTAGTAGCACACGCCGGGTATTCGCTAGTAATTTCATAAAAACCCCTTTCCTTTGTTTCAAATCACTGGAAGTATTAAACTTTACTCAATTTGTTCCAATAGATACTGAAAAAAATTTTTTTTGCATTCTTCAATATTTCTGTTATATGGAAGTTGAGTGTGGTTATGGTCCGATTTCAAACATTTGATGCTAGTGATATCAAGGACAATATATTCACCAAATTTTGTGATGATACCTTACATCGTTATTGAGATACCTGTTGTCGAGGAGGAAATCTGTCTCCAAACGCCTTGGATTAAGTCTGATTTTGATTACGCGCAATAAGTAAAACAGATTAGTTTTTGTGTAATTATCCAAATATTTATTTGATCACGTCGCTTACAGGCGTACGTAATAAAATTCATTTAAGTTTTATTCCTGGCGTAAACTATTTAAATTATTTCAGTTAAGGTTAAGCCAACATCGAAACTACGAGACTTGTCGCTTAAATTTTTATTAGAACAATGATTTTCAACAAAAACTCTAATGACCCGACTCTAATGATCTTATTTCTCTAACATATCTATCGCTTTCTAATAATTGTAATAGAACATACAATAAAATATTCGGCTTAATAATTACAAGTTTGTTTATTATAGCGAGTCATAATCACTTAAGCGAGTCAGGTTACAGTGGCGGTTACACCCTCCCACAGTACGACGAGGTGTTAACCGAAGGCTTACTCCTTTACTGCAGCCACGTCTTGCGAACTTGATCGCTGGCCTCTCTAACAATCCATGCGAAGTCAAAACATTTGCGCTTCTAACTTGTCCATTCGTGGCCAACTTAACCTCAACCAACTTAGTAGAGTAGAGTCTACTACAATCACCAGATCGCCTTCACGAACAAGCTCAGCTTCTTTATGCCATTTTGTTCTACAAGTTAAATTTGGCAAATATTCAGCGACCCACTTACGCCAAAATCTTTCAGCAAACTGTTGAGAACGAAGCCAGCTAGGCTGCAGCACAACCGCGTCATCATCGTATATAGCAGTCGGCTTCATACCGTTTGAGCTTCCTAAGAGCAAATGATTGGTGTAAACACATCTGAAATTTCGTAATCGAGCGGACGCTAATTAATAATGTTTCCACTTCAGCCATCATGCTGCGTAATAGCTCTCTGGTGGGATTACGCGTTGGTAATATAGAATACAGTATCGTCTTAATTGAGCGAATTAAACGCTCCCAAGCCAAGCGCATATGAGGGGCTTTGGGAGTAATGAAGTTCCATTTAGTCAAAGAAGTCGTAAACTCGCATCTTTGTCGACATTATTATATGCTACACGAAGTTCTCGCTCCGACTCAACAAAATTTGTCGCATTATCGCTAAAGAATTCACGAGGCGTGCCGCGTCTGGCCATAAAATTACGAGTAGCCATAATGCACGACGCTGTATTTAGTGAGGTAACTATTTCAATGTGGACTGCCTGAATAGTTCAGCGCGTAAAAAGAGCACCCTATCTCTTCTCATTGTGACGATTGACTACTACAGATATAGGTCCAAAATAATCAACGCCAGTGAAGGTGAATGGTAGAACCGAAACTGCGGCTCTAGCTTCTGGCAGCTTAGCCATTAGCAGATATGTCGGAGATGCTTTCCGAACTTTACATATCTGGCAGTTGTTAGCCACCGATTTGAACGTGGCTCGTAAACGCGAAATAAAAAATGTTTGTCGAAGCTCATTAATGGCTGTTTCACGATTCATATGGCGAAGATGTTCATGGTAGTATTTTATAATTAATTTGCAAATAGATGATTTTCTCGGCATAATAATTGGTGCATGCTCAGGGCCCAGGCGACTGTCTATTCTCAGTAAATTATTCGTATCCAAGAACATCGTTAGTTTGTACAAGTCATCAGATTTTGCTAGTTTCTTCCCATGACTTAAAATTGTTATACTCTCTGCATAATATTCTCGTTGTACCTCACGATACAGAATATTTTCAGCTGCTCCTAGCTCATCACTCGACAGCTCAATGGTTGAATGTGCCCTTAATTTGTTCTTGCAGCGATGCATAAAACGTAACACATAAGCTGCACATCTCAAAAGTCGCGTCAATTTTGAGAAGCGCAACACATCAAAAATCGGCTCATTTTTTGAAATAACTAACACGTGTTACTTAAGCTCTTCGGTCGTTGATTCTACGGATTTACTTTCTTTTGGCCATTCAGAATCTGGAAGATAAAGAAAGGAAGGGCCACAGAACCACCGGCATCATCTGCAACATTGATTTTTGACGGTATATATTTCCACTAGCACGAAATGCGACGAATTGGTGATACTTTCTGTGATCTGATTTTAACCAGCTTAAGACCGTTTTTGAATCGGACCAAAAAAAGCGCCTATCGAAACGAGGAATTGATGTGATTTTTAACGGCGCTATAAGAGTTTTGGATCCAATTAAGGAGCATCTAATATTTTTTCCATAACATAGTCTCAAATAGCACACCGCATCGTAGCCGTTCTCGCTTGCATTTGTAGCCATTTGGGCCATTTTATTAGCTCGGCTGGCCTTATTTGCTCATCCTAGTCGACGTGGCTTCGCCAAATTTCTTGCAAAAGTATCTTAGCGAACATGATTATGTGCCCAATAAGGCCAAGCGGGTCATAAATAGACATTACTAAACGCAGCACCTCTCTTTTAGTTGGGATTCTATTTCCAACAAATGTATCGCTTTCACTAAGACGAGTTGATATTTTAAAGGTGATCTTATCATCAGCTTGTACCCAGAACACGCCTAAAACCTTTTCTATTTTATCTTCAATATTTGTGACAAGATTCTTTTCCGCGAATTTAGCAGTGTTATCAAGAGCGCATACAACTTTTGTATTATTAGAGCACTAACTTCTGATTCTAAAGCCTCCCTGCTGAGGAATATTTTTTATATTTAAAGCTAGCTGCATAGCTTCTTCTGCTGTGTCAACCGAAGACAAAAAGTAGTCAACGTAGTGATCTCTTATAATAGCAACCGCAGCTTCCGGATATTCATTTTTAAATTTAGATGCATTCAAATTTTTAATATATTGCGATATACTAGGCGCGCATGCAGCGCCAAAAATGACGTTCATCACATAAACGTCTGGCTCTTTTGCAGTGTCATTTTCACGCCATAAGAATCTTTGAGCGTGCTTATCTTCTTCGCATATGATGAATTTCATATCAAATCCAATATGCGTTGAACCCGACCCCCTCAGAATTTGATGAAATTTTGCATATAGGTACATCTTACCTACCCAAGCACAACCTTATTTTTAGAAAATGGATTTTCGAAAAATTGTGGGCGTGGCAAGGTATCGAAATATTCGAAAATATTCGAAAAATTACGATAATAGGTACTTTTAAAGTGTGATTACTACGGAATGGCTTTACCGATTTCAAAGATCTTCATACCATTAGAAAGGTATTAAAATAAGCTTTCAAAAAAATACACTGTACAAATTTTTTAGTACACTGAAAAAAAATTTTTCCAAAATAAAATTTTAAACTGAAAAAACACTTCAAAGATCAAGCGATTTTGAAAATGTTGGCCTTCCATCGATTTCAAACCCCGATTTTTCGAACATCAGTTTTACATTCTGATGCAATGTGCACACACAAACATTTTGCTGGTTTCCAACCCCAAGTTTGATACAATTCTCTGGTCGCAACATGGTAAATTTTGTAAATCCTAATTGAAGTGAAGGATTTTTTTTTCTAAATTCATAGTAAGTTTCACGAAGCGATGACAGCATTAGTCTTTTTTGAAGTTTCTCGCGTATGTTTCCTTGTCTTACTACAATTGAGTCCTGTGACCCAGGCATGATTCGGCTGATTGCATCATCTTCATAAAATAATTTTACTGTGTTTAAAGTTTGTTCAGGTAAACTACGTCTGTCCATGCTAAAGCGTTTGACGTCCGAAAACTTTGTTTTATTTTTTTGTATATCTTTGCTAATTTTCATCAATTTGTAAGATAAATCATGCCCAAAAATGTCTTTAATTTTCTTAGATGTCATGGTGTTTGGTAATAGAGATAATATTTTTTGCTTATCCAAATTATTTGAGCAGTTTTCGATTTGATATTTCATGTTCTCCAAAATTTGTTCGTAGTAAGCTTTGATCTTCTTTTGGTCTTCTGATAAAGTTGACAGTTAACCACCTCCAAGTGAATCCGAAATACCTTGCGCAAATTGCTGTGTTTTTTTTTTGCAGTATGAATCCCTTTCTAAATACTTTCGCTGCATTGGCGATGGATGGCTTGCAAGATGAGGAATAACATGCTTATTTATATTGTCGACGAGTTCGTTGCGTTCGAGTGATTTAGTATAGCTGCTGCATGTTGGAACTTCCTTATATTCTTGATACAATTCACCGCTAGCCAAGTCATGTAAATCCTCAATTTCCGTTTCAGTAGAACGCTGATTATCAGCAATCTTGATAGCATCCTTCAGTTTAAAGCGACAATTTTCGCAAATACGGCAACAATGAGTGTTGGATACTGCTGGAAAATGCTCAGATATCACCGCTGCTTCGTTTAAGCTAATTTTTCGAAGTTTAGAGGAACATTTTGTTGATAGCTGCACACATCTGTATTTATTAGTTGATTCCATATCTATTTGTAATTTAAGGAGAAACTAAGCACGAAGTATAACAGCCGTTTAAACACAACTAAAATTTTTACTAGACGAAATTAACGTACGTTCGCTTTGAATTTGCAATGGCAACTGAAACGAATTCACAGAATATCGCTATGAAGCTAACAATCAGGTAGAAATAGTATATACTTAGTCATTAAAAGTTTATTGTACTATCTAACCGAAGGGTGTATGTTTATGTTTTCCAATAGATCCTAGGTACGTTTCGGCACTACTATGCATAGGATCTATTGTACAACATAACCATACACCCTTCGTTTAGATACTATTTCTACCTGACTGTTAGCTTCATAGCGATATTCTAGGAATCTGTTTCAGTTGTTGCGGTAAACAGCACAACAAACAGGTACAAAAAATTATTTTCGCTACTGATTTCATGTGGTGGAAGGTTGATCCGCTGTATCCTTTGATGAGCGGTTAAATTTTTGTGTTACCAAGGTCATTAATTTTATATTTTGGGAATGCCTAAAAATTTGACAACAAAAATTCTTGTTCGACTCTATTAGAATAAAAAAAAATCTGTATAACTTCCAAAGTATAGCTAGGTACCTTTTTTTGTCACACAATAATATCAAAATAAAAAAAGTTAACAAGAGATGCATTTACTTAAATAAATTAAAAAAAAAAAAGAAAAAACACCCCATTTAAGTTTTCAGATATGTTATATATATTAAATAGACCTTTCTAAAATAAAATTTTATTTTTCAAAATCGCTTGATCTTTGAAGTGTTTTTTCAGTTTAAAATTTTATTTTGGAAAAAATTTTTTTTTCAGTGTACTAAATTCTTATTCTTATGTACTTATTTCAATACCTTTCTAATGGTATGAAGATCTTTGAAATCGGTAAAGCCATTCCGTAGTAATCACACTTTAAAAGTACCTATTATCGTAATTTTTCGAATATTTCGATACCTTGCCACGCCCACAATTTTTCGAAAATAAATTTTCTAAAAATAAGGTTGTGTTTGGGTAGGTAAGATGTACCTCTATGCAAAATTTCATCAAATTCTGAGGGGGTCGGGTTCAAAATGTACATTTTTTTCAGCCTTTGAAATGAAATTCATCATATGTATGTATATGAATTTGGTGAAACATCTCTTGGATGTCACCCGATAAAGCCACAGACTTTTGTCGAAATCGAAACAGAATGGCTGGAAGGGACGATAAAAGATCAGACCCCTCAAGCAACACACAATTTAGTGATAACCCATTTGCTTTGGCAGCAGCATCCCAGACGATGCGCACTTTTCCCGGCTTATTTTTGTTAAAGACAGCGAATGTTGGTAAATACCAAATGCGTCCGGCAAATTGACTGTTATTTATATTATCATCTGACAACTTACTTATATAACCCTTGCTCAAATAGTCGTCAATTGTTTTCTGAAGAACGTTGAAAGGCACTGGCTCACGTGCCAATTTCTTTTCCAAACATACTAGTCTTCTCTTTGGCATTAAAAGGTTTTCTGGTAAATCAATGTCGTAATAGCGCCACAAAAGTCCTGTTTTGTAGTGTCCATCCGGACGTTGCTGTGTAAATTTATTCAGTAAATGTAACGATCTTTCTTCGTCTTTTCCCGTGACAGCTTTTAGTGACGATTTTTCACCTACACTTTCAAGAGAGAAAAATTATTTAACCAGTTCATTTAAAACTGAATCGCTACTATCACATTCACAAATGTGAAAACTAAAAAACTTACGACGTTTTGATTAACAGCCAAGATTACCATATATTAGCCAACCCAATCGCGTACGTGCAGCAACTGGTGCAGCTGGCGACGATTCTTTAATCTCTAACGGAATTCCCAAATTCCAGTGGTTAGCTCCTATAAGCACACGCGGCGTAGCGTTTTCATAATCGGCAATGGGCAAATTGTTTAGATGCGGATACTGTTTTCATAACTTCTCATATTTAATCGTTTGTGATGGTAAAGAAAGTTGACGTTCAGTGTGAACCTTAATTGAGAACTGTTTCTCGTTACTACCAGAAATACGCAAAGTAAATGTTTTGGAATCGCTTTCTCTGCGTTGCATTTGCCTTGCCCCGTCCACTTAAGACATAGGGGATGCGGTGTGCCATCGATTTCTAATTCTTTTGCCATACTTTCATCCAATAGACTAACTGACGAGCCTTCGTCAATAAATGCGAAAGTTTTTATACATTTATTTTTCCCAAATACTGAAATGGGAATTATTTTAAACAAAACCTTTTCGCTTTGATTATTGTGGTTATACAAATGCGTTTCCAGATTTACCATTTGCTTATCAGTTGTTTTGTTTTGCTCTTCTCTTTCTTTGGTAATTTGATCGAACGTAGGGTTGTCGTTGATTTTGTTATTGAGTATTAGCTTATGATGTTTTAGTTGACATTCGTCTTTTTTGCAATTTTCTTTACATTCGCATACTTTGTTTTTCGCTTGTATTTTTAAGCAGCGTTTACATAGGCTTATGCGGCGAACTAGATTCCATTTGGTAGTCCGATCAGCATTTTAAAATTTAGGACACTGAGAAGCATGTTTACAAGAATTATTGCATATAGGACATTTGTCTTTGTGTTGCATATTGTGAGCATTGACATGAGCTTTTTGAGTTTTATATTTTGAAATAAAATTAATGTCAGAATTTTTCAGTGTTACACTTGCTGACATACCAATTTCAAATATCCAATTTGAAAAGTCAATTAAGTTAGCTCCGTTATTTTCTTTTAGCATATGTAATTTCTGGCTGCCCCATGTCAATTGCATGTTAGGTGGCAATTTTTCAACAAGTTCTTGTAGCAGATACGAATTAGTAATTTCATCATTTAAATTGCTAATAATCCTTTAACAGTTACTGCGAAATTGCTGATGGACTCTAATCTTTTGGAATTAATTTGTGGTGTTGCTTTAATGCGATTTTTAATACTAGCTAGTATGCGTTCAGGTTGTCCATACAGAAACTGTAAGGTAGAAAGCACGTTGGGCACACAGGTGGGGTGCACCAGAATGTGTTGTACAGATTTAAGTGCTTCGCCTTTCAAAGCGCGTTTCAGCCGTATTAGGTTCTCAGCGTCGGTCAAGCCAAAGATTTGTGTAGACCAGTCGAACGTTGCACTGAAAAGAGGCCACTAAAAGTAGGTAGTTCTTTTGGAACGGAATAGCGTGCAAACATCTGTTCAGGTGATAATGTGGAATTTAATAAGTGCAATGGCTGCATATTATTGATAACAGTGATAGTACTGTGTGTTGGGGCAAAGTGTGGCCCTGGCTCCGCAAAGGCGTTGCGTGTTGTTAAAAGGTGAGCCGGAAACTGTTGTTCGGAGTAAATTACTAGGCAAAGCCGTGCTCCGATTTTCGTGTAGTGGATTTAAACTATTGACAAAAGCTACGGAATTAGTAGCGGGATGAAATCCAACAGTTGTGTTAAAATTAGACGGTACGTTTGGTGTAACAGTGGCGAATTGAAATGTTCGTTACCGATTGTTCATCGTCCGATTCTTTTACGCTTCGTTGTAATATTTCAATTTTTTTATTTAAAAATTCTTTATCTCGCGCTCTAGAAAGTTGTCTTTCCTCTTCAAGTAGTTGTAGTTCAAGGGCAGCACGTCGACTTTGTGCAGCTTTGCTGCTCGTGCTTTTAACTGATTTAGGCGAAGTAAATTCTTGCGCGGTAGAACACATTGAGCAGAACCACGTGTGCGGTGTTGGTTGCTCAACATTAGCGCAATTTTGATGATATGATTTTTGGCATTTTGTGCACGATATCATATCTGCAGTCGAGCACTGATTGTTAGAAGCCTTTGCCGAAGGGGGTTGGTGATTGCTCACGTGACACAAAAGGCATTTGTACTTAATTTACGGTTAAGTTGGCAGGTCGATTTCGTTTAAGCCGGCTGGCACTTCAAATTAGCAGGCACCGGTGCAAGAAACCACAGTGTAATTTCTTCAATCAGCCGTAATAAATTTTTTAAATGAATTTTATTTTGTTGTCGAGGAGGAAATCCGTCTCCAAACGCCTTCGATTAATCTGATTTTGATTACGCGCAATAAGTAAAACATATTAGTTTTTGTGTAATTATCCAAATATTTATTTGATCACGTCGCTTATAAGCGTACGTAATAAAATTCATTTAAGTTTTAATCCTGGCGTAAACTAAATTTGTATTAGAACAATGATTTTCAACAAAAACATCACATGGTTTTATGACTCCAATGGACTTGTTCCTCTAACATATCTATCGCTTTCTAATAATTGTAATAAAACATATAATAAAATATTCGGCTTAATAATTACAAGTTTGTTTACTATAGCGAGTCATAAGCACTTCAGCGAGGTTACAGTGGCGGTTACGATACCTACAGTGGACGTGGTAACGTTAATTTTTCTAAATATTATAAAAATCAAGTTTCTTAGTTAAATATCTCTCTAAATATCAAATTTTTATTAATATGTTCTAATAGACAAAGAAAAACGAAATTTTTGATTTATCAAAATTTCCGTTATATAGGAGCTGGGCGAGGTTATGGTCCAGATGATACAGAAATTCTTTCATACGTGGGCGTGGCAACGCTCATTTTTCAAAATTTCATAAATACCTATTTTCTTAGTTCAAAAAAAAATTATAATTTTACATTTTTATTGAGCTCAAGACCGGTTTATGGAAGATTTTTGTGAAAACACAACAACAGTTTTTTAATGGTAGAAGTTATAGTACTATTTCGGAAATCACCACATTTCCTCATAAGACGTCTTTTTTTTTTATTAAATTAATTAAATTTATTTTTCATAACCACTTCTCCCAGGCTTTCAACCCAGGAGCTCGGAGTTGCAGAGCCAATATGCTACATATTGTGCTACGCTAGCCCAGTCGGCTGTCGTGTTTATTTCAGCATTTAAGGCGTGCTCATCCTTGCATATAAATGTTTGTTTATTTTTCTGTTGGCCTAGTAAATGTTAATAATTTTACAATTTTATTGAGCTCAAGGCCAGTTTATGGAAGATTTTTGTGAAAAAAACAACCACAGTTTTTTTAGTGGTAGAAATTAATTAAATTTATTTTTCATAACCACTTCTCCCAGGCTATGAACCCGGGAGCTCGGAGTTGCAGAGCCAATCGGCTAGCGTAGCACAATATTTAGCGTAAAAGAATAATTGGTGAAGCGTATGAAGATTCTGATATTCTTATTATGTCGTTAGCGAGTAAATCTTTAACAATTTCGGCCACGATTGACCTGTTAGCAAACGGCATACGGTAGGGTTTCATATTAACAGGCGTTTTCGAGTTAAGTTCGATTTTCATTATGGCTGCATTGCAACGACCGAGATCCGCGGCTTTTTCGGCAAACACATCATTATACGATTTTAGGAGTTGTTCAAGTTTTGAAATTTCATTTCCACTGAGAGTGGCACCCACACGAATATTCAAAATGTTCTCTACGCGACAACAACCATTTTCGATTACAAGACGATTTCCCTTTTTACACAAACTGTCAGTTCCTAGCAGCACATTCTCATTTAGCAAATTATCGTTTACTACAAAAATTTCCGTTTCAATTTTCTCGTTGTCTATTTCGATAATTGCGTTTATCTTTTCTTCACAAGTGCACTTTCCTCCCCCAAACCCGTTTAATGTTAAATGGCAAGGAGTCGGAGTACCAATTTTGTTAGCAAGACGTTGTTTTATTAAAGTACGATTACTTCCCGGATCAACAAATGCACTCGGGGGCAACCCGTTTATTTTAATTTGCTTTACGAATAGTGATCCATTTTCAAGCAGTTATAACATTTTACACTTCCGGTTGACTTCTCATTTGTATTGTGCGGAACGGATGAAGTTTTTATTACGGGTATTGGTTTCGATTTAAATTGTGTTAATTTTGATTCATTGAAAACGTTATAGTTATTAATATCGTTGAGCAAATCAATACACCGAGAGTTGTTGTTAGATATTTTCTTTTTTAGATCGTAATCGTTAATCCCGCTTATAATATGAATCGAAATATCGTTTTCGGGTATGCCCCTTTTCGTACCATAAGCCAACATACGATAATAAAATTCTTGAGGGGTTTCGGTACCATCCCTTTTCATCTCCGACATTTTTATATGCACGTCGGCGATACTGTGTATACACGGAAAGTCACATATCATACGATTTGAAAACTCGGACCACGAGGTATATACTATTGGCAGTGAATCGACCCACTGTTTCTGGCCCTTGCAATTTCTGCTGCACTGCACACAGTAAAATACCGTCGTCAATACCTTATGCATTCTTTAACATTTCTACGCGTTGCACGTATTGAGTCGTATTTAACGATGTATTCGAACGCGGGTTGTAGGTTGGCAATAGTTCTATTATTTCGTGCACGTCGTACAACGGCTGCCAGCCTAAACGTGTATCTGAAATGTACGCAGGATTTGTGTACAACGGACGCGTTGTGTAAGTTGGAATGTTCGTATAGCTCGCATTCGACTGTATGACCGGTTACACATTACCGACACATGTGTTCACAGGAACTTCATATGATACTGGTGGATACGATACCATTTGAAATTGATTATAGGCGGAACCAACCCCAAATATATGCGTTGGCACTTGTGCCTGAACATATGGTGCCTGAAGCGGTGGCACTATCGATTGCACTGTATGAACGTTTGTGTGCAAAGGTAACGATTGTACATCTACCGGCGAAGATATACACTGTGGTACGAAATCGTTACATATTGAAACTTCATTTTGCTTTTGAGCCGTTTCTCTAATTGTCTGTTCTAGTTCTACAACACGTTGAAACAATATCGAGCTTGCACTTTGGAATTGTTCTTCACTTCTTTTATACTCTTCAAGGCGTTTAAATAACGTATTTTTATTACCACTGCTTGCGAGTCCTGCATCTTTGCATAGCTGTCTAAGCGCAACAAGATTTGCCGACCGAAAATTTTCCATTATTTTTATTTTTAATTTATTTCGCAATAAAGTAATGGCAACGAACGAAATACGAATATGTGTACAACAAACGTATGTTTTCTTTCAAATTAAATAAGTGCGACTAGCACAACACTATTCCGCATTTACGAATAGAAGAACGTAGGAAAACAAAAGCAATAACGGCGAATTATGTTTTTCGTGTTATGACTACGGCACAACTTTCGTTTCTCCACAAATATAACGAGTCAATGGAGTTCGTATAATATAACCGCTTTATGTATCGAACGTTGATACACATGCGCTAAGTCCTAAGCGCTTACTTGTACTTTGTGTATATGTGCGACTATAAGCAAACGAGCTTGGACGAAATAACGAGTTGGTAAGCAAACGACTCTTTGCTTGTCAGCGAAACGAATGTATACCGAACTTTTTGAAATTGACATTAACGGTCGACTTTGAGCGAGTAGTTTCTTTTGTTTGTTTCGTTTTTTTTGGTTGCCGAATGCAGAACGATTTTAAAAGAGACACAACTTCGTGATTTTGTGTATCACGCGAAACTTTTTCAAATTAACGGCGAACGACGAATACGATTTAAAGCGAACGTGCAGAGGAGTCCCGAATTCCACGAACTCGATCAGCGGAGTCTCACTTTGCGCACTTACAAACGCACTTTAACAATTTCAATTAAAATAGCACTTTCGTAGTGGATTACAATTCACTTCTGAGGCTGTGAGGTGGCCTATTTCCATTTTAAATAATTAAACTTTTATAAACTTTAAATAAAGTTACAAAGTATTTATTGAATAATTTTACACAGTTAATATTTTAGTTGTATCCTCTGCACTTGACGAACGCTGACTCTCTTTTTTAACTTTCGGCTATGCTTTCGTCGTTTTTTAATTCAGATTCATATGCGTAGTTGCCAGATTGCTGACACGTATGACAAATGAAGCTGCAATGTATTCGCACATATGTAGGTATATATACATATGTATGTATGTACATACTCGTATATGCACGGGTTAATGTGTGTATTATGCCTATTAGGGGTTTTGCTATTTACTTTTTTTTTCTCAGTGCCTCCTCAATTTTTGGTCACGTTATACAAATATCAAAAATGCGTAATAAATCGTACTATGTTAGTATGTATGTGTTCAACTGATGCGCTTGGAATCATCTCGGGCAATCCATCCCAGATTCAATGCTTCCGAAAATATCCGAACCATGCCTCAATAATAATAATAATAATGGCAGTGTAAAGTTTCTGACATTAGCATAGCATGCGCATTCGCGAGCATATATAATATACTCTTACATACTTTAACCTTGAATAACTTTTATGCAAGTAGGTAGGTAGGTAAATGTGGCTATCACTGATAATCAGCGACACATTTAGGCCATTAGTTAGAGGTCTGTTGTGATACCCCTTGCAATAAAGAATTCTTGAGGAATCTCGGCGCCCCTTGAAAGCATAGCCTGCTTCTCAATAGCCGTGGAAATTTGCATAGAATATGAATAACTGTACCCTCCTCGTCATAAATTTTTCAAGCTTCTAAAGCGTCTGTAGAAGGATACTCCGAGACACTCCGCGTGATTACTTATGAGGCAGTGCTCTGTTAGAGCGCCAATCATTTATATATATCTTTTTTTCCTAAGGGATACACACTACCCTAGCGTTAACGATCCCATCCTGGCTAAGTTTACCTAAACTCCTACTGGTCGTACTTGGCGGCTAGCTGTTATTTGCATGAGCATAAGCAAATTATTTTAAATCCCGACCTTTACGTCCACGTTCGTGCACCCTGGGCAACGTTAGCAATCCATGTGCGAGAAGTGGTAACCAATTCGTGTAGAGCGTTGCGTCACGGCTAATAGAGAGGGAGCAATAAAGTCCGCAGCGCCTGTTCACCAGGAGATGCCTCTATCCAACTGTTGGATTTCCTCAACAAACGACATCACTGCAGTTCAGCATATGCGATGGACGGGGCATATAAGTTAACACCGACAAACGCGTTTCCGGCCAACAATTCACTCCCAACGAAATCGCTGACTATGCGTCGGCAGGTTTGAGTGTGAAAATAATTTAACTACAAAAACCAAGTACTCCACTCGCACCGATATTGCTGACGAAGCGTCGACCGCGTTGCGGGTGACAACAATAAACAGCTATCGCTGCGGCAGCAAAGCCAATAGCGGTGCTAGTGCAAGCGGTGAATTGCCGAATTGTATTTGGCAAGTCACATGGCAAAACATGTGCCTGCAACTGGTAGAGTTATTATAAGAAAGCGGCAGGTATTTAGGCGTAGTCGCGGCAATAATTCATTTAGCAAAATCAGTTGTATTAACTCACCCTTATAACCCGGCTGCCCTTGCTCGCAAGGGAAATAAAAGAAATTATACCAACACACGTGTTTAATAAGTAGCGCCCAACGTGGGCCCTTAGCGCAGTGAACAGTTATATCCTTATAAAAGGACAAATTCTGTGGTTCGAATCCACCCGGCAATTGTGAGGAAAATTAAAAAATAGCTCTCAATTAAAACACTATATAAATAGTGGAACTGAAAACATATCATGAAATTATTAAGAAATTTTAAAGGTTATTTAAAAAATATCTTTCTCAATCAAGACACTACATAAATAGTGGAACTGTAAACCTTTAATGAAGTTATTTTTTAAAAAAGGTACAATTAAAAGTTGCGGACAGTGAAGAAAAATTACCGCAAAGTAAAATCACTACACAGTTAGTGAAAATTGTAAATATTAACTATTTAAAAGACATAAAATCCCGAAAAGTAAAATCACTTTATAGTGAAAATTGTGAATATTTAAAAGTCATAAAATCCTGCAAAGTTTAAGCACTACATAGTTAGTGTATCTTGAATATTTAATATTTAAAATACATAAATTTCAAAAACTAACACCTCATAAAAAGTGGCAAAGCTTCAAGCAGTAAACTGTAAAATAAACCATCATAATCATCATCATTCTTCGATCGTCCTGCTGAGCTAGTTGTTCTGCGGAGTCACCTGAAATCATCATAATCCGATCGTGTTGCTGTTTTAATCATCCTGCCTATTATATAATGGAATTATTCATGTAAGTAGAGCGTTTCAAGCAGCTAGCGTTTATTTAAAAAAATTAAATAAAGTATTAAACAAACAATAGAAAATTATTTCTAATTGGACGCACAGACCTTAGAAGCTGTCCTTAATTTTGCCATTCGTACCGCAACCGAGCATTCCAGGCGGGAATTTCAGTCTCGAGTTGACGAACTGCCAAGTAGTTTAGCTAGGATTGAAACACCGGTTCGAATTACTCAATACGAACCAGTGACCATTCAAGCCAACATTAATTGTGACGAATCCTTGGACCTAGTACAAACCTTGCCAGAATTTGAAGGATACCCGACCCGTTATGTCTCTTGGAGGCAAGCAACCTATACAGCTTACAGGGTGTTTGAGACGTATCAAGGCAGCTCAAGGCACTACCAAGCGGTAGGCATAATTAGAAATAAAGTAATACCGTCCTAAATTTCCATGCTATCATATTTATGTAAGATATTCGGATGTATAAGTAAGACTCTAGGTCTTTTAGTATACCTCTGCAGGATGGCAGTAACAAAATTATAAAACTTAATTCTAGAACAGCGCAATATTAGCTTAAAACTAATTGTCGGCTAATATCTCGACTTGATTTTGCCTATGCAGACAAAAGACCTGTACATTTAATTGAACAAGAACTATCAACTCTTAGGCAGAAAAGGCATCCGGTGGGGCGGAAGTTGACTTTGATAGTCAACAAAAAACATTGATATAATCACTTAATAAAAAAATATCGGAATGATGCCCTTCGTGCTATTTCGGAACTCAATCGTCTTTTGTGCGATGTTCTCTTTTCCTCTATACTAGCTGATCTTCGTTCAGCACTTGCGCTACCCATAATTTTCCCTATTCAGACAGAACAGACCCCAGCAACTCAATGGAAATAACGAGAGCTACCGTAATCACGGAGCTTACCTTAAGGTAACTCGTCCCTGTAACAACCCGTGTCATCAGGCTTGAGTAAAGAAAGAGCCGAAAAAGGCAGCATGGTAGTGACCAACAGCCAATACAAAAGGTACAGCTTTCAACAATCTCACCCACGATCAGTACGAACCAGAAGTTGAATATTAGAGTGATAATGGGTATGACGTTATTACCAATACGAAGAACTTTACGATAACGAATACGACCAAGTTGGACCAGAAGATGAAGTTAATTTTTTAGGACAAAGTCCCTCTTGCCCTTTGTTGAAAAGACACTTGGGGGAAGAGGAATAAGGTTTTGAATAGACACCGGTGCAAAGAGCTACGTAAAACACCTAAAGCCTAAAAAATAAATCGCGGTGAATAATCCTTTTACTGTCAAACCAATTCATGGTACATGCATAATTAAAAAAAAATTTAAAATTAATATATTGAATAGAAATGCTGAGTTTTTTGTTCTACCCCGTTTGATCACATTTGACGGCATTATATGTTTCGATTTCCTAAAGGAGGTCAACGGTAGTATTGACTTGAAGAGTGGTACTTTGAGTTGTGACGGCGGTAAGGAAAAATTCTTGTTTTCAACAAAGATGACCAGCGGGAAATTCTTTAGACTGAGCATAACCCAGCTAATCGATCACTCCGTGAGGACCAGTAACAAGTCCTTCAATGTTATTATTTTCCTGATATAAAGAAACTTTTAAAGGAAATAATTGCTAGCTGCAGATATGCCACGAGGCCAAGTACCAGCGGCGTCCCCCAAACCCGGAAATAGGATCGACTCCTTTACCTACTTATCCAGGAGAAATCCTTCATGTTGATATTTATTCATCGGATAAGACACATTTCCTAAGATCAATAGACAAGTTCTCAAAGTTTGCAATAGTATTCTCAACCAAATCTAGGGCCATAATTGATGTTAAGGAACCCATATACGAACTTCTAAATTTTTACAAAAATACCAAGGTTTTAGTCTAGGACAATAAGATATCGTTGAACTGTGAAACCATCAAGTCAATACTCAAAAATCTCTTTGGCGTCGACAGCACTAACAACGGGCAAGTGGAAAAGTTCCATATTACCCGTACGGAAGTTGCCCGTTGTCAGAACCTTGAGACTGGTATTTCCGACACAATTGAGTTAATTCTCCTGGCCACAGCTAAGTACAAAAGTACAATTCATTCAGTAACAAATACAAAACGAATAGGCATAATACATACAACCGGACGAACTAATAAAGGAAGTAGGATCCAGACTGACACGGATTCAGCAAAAAGACTTACAAAGGTATAATGCAAAAAGACAAACACGACAGTATAACCCAGGAGATAAAGTTTTCGTGAAGACTTATAAAAGAATAGGAAACAAGTTTTCAAAACTTTATACTGAAAAAGTGATTCAAAAGGACCTTGGTACCAAGGTCATAATTAATGAACGAAAAGTACATAAAAACAATTAAAAACACTGACCACTTTTCCTTTGTCGTTCCTAGAGTAATTTTGCTTTCGTTAAGCTTTCGAACTAATGCGGGAATTCTTAATTACAGCAGCTCTTAGTACATCCCAATAACATCCGGAACAGTTGCTATTTATGAAGAGCACGACTTTCTGCTACACAAAACTAATTTGTCAGAACGCGAGGCAATAGCTGAGGAGACAAAGGCGACTGAACGATTTTCCACAATCACATTAAACGCCCACTAGAAAATGACGCGAATGAAATATTGCAACTTTTGGGCGCGATAAAGATACACTACCGGTACGCTAGAAGTACTAACATTCTGGGAACTGCCTTGAAGTATATACATAACAGGGACTCCAGACTAAGACGACTTTCGAATGCTTGAGACCAGTACCGATGCCCTTTTAGAAGCAAATAAACAACAAATAACGGTAAATTCAGCTACACAAAAGAAAATTTACGAATTGATATAGACAGTTAATAAGTTATTACAAAATCCATAAGAAACTCAAATAGATACGGGATATCTCTTTTCTCTGGCCTCCACCAGAAATGGAGCAGTGATAATTTAATTGGAAACCATTATAACATCAGTCACGCTAGGCAGGCTTAATATTATCAACCCTATCCTACTAAGTGGTATGCACAACAATGGTTTGTTAGCTGCTGAACACTCTACAAATATTAGCATAAATGATCTACTGTCCATTTTTAAAATTAAGATTCTTCAATATAAGTTTTTCATTTACTTTGTAAATAAATATCCGAAAATAGATAGATTTTGTAATAATGTAAAGTTGCTGCCAGTGATCCATGACCGGAAAATTATTTCGCTAGAAACTGATATTATAGCTGAATGTAACGGGAAATACATCACACTCTACAACTGCAAAGAAGTCGTAGCAGCAAAATTTTGCCAACCACTGAAAGAAAGACCATGCGCTACAATTGCTTCTGCGAAATGTAAGTAAAAATCCGCTGATAATGTTGTCGCCGTTGAGAAACTTGACAATGGCATAATTGTAATCAACGACCAACCAGCATCGATTCAAACCGCGAACCTTACAAAGCTGGCGCAAGGGACTTTCCTCCTTACTTTTGATGGCATGATGGTGATGATATATTAATTGGAGGAAACTTGTTCGTTCGCATTCTGAGACTGCGCCTGCACAACATGTAAATTTCACCAAACATATTGATTTTATATCGCTACCAAACCTGGAAAAAATAAATATTAGGAACCTTAAACACATAGCGAGGCTACATATTCTCGTTAACACCCGTTCGTTACAATCAGGGAGCGCACTTATCTTGCTCTTATTTGTCATCGCTATAACTTCAGCAATCTTCATGAGACGGAGGCGAAGTAGTATGGTGATATTGAATAAGATCATCAAGGACGCCGAGGACGCATTCACTTCAAGAGGGTGGTAGTTAACACCGACAAACGCGTTTCCGGCTAATACTCTACTCCAACCGAAATCGCTGACTATGCGTCGGCAGGTTTGAGTGTGAAAATTATTTAACTACAAAAACCAATTACTCCACTGCCACCGATATTGCTGACGATGCGTCGACCGGGTTGCGCGTGACAACAACAAACAATCACTGCGGCAGCAAAGCCAATAGCGGGGCAAGTCGCCCGGCAAAACATATACAGGAACTGGTAGGGTTATTATAAAAAAGCGTCAGGTATGTAGGCGTAGTCGCCGCAATAATTTGTGGTTGGGCGGAGACAGCGAGATCTTGTTTCCGAATCAAAGCTAAATTAAACTACATCAGCTTGATTTGTGCACACGTTTCTACGGACGAGAAGGATGATGGGACCAAGGATGAGTTCTACGAGCGCTTAGAAGAATCATATGAGCGCAGCGCCCGCCACGATGTAATAATTGTGATTGGCGACCTTAACGCTAATGTGGGCAAAGAAGGCGTTTAAGGGAAAACAGTCAGGTGGAGGGTAAAAAGTTATTGACCACTCCCGCTACTTGGTACTTTAATTACAAAATTTCTGTCCGGGGCCATAGTATGGACACAGCGGTTCGTGTAGTGCGAAGAAATGTATATTTATTTAGTATACAGGAGCGTCCTTGTAAACATACTTCCCATTGACATGTATGTATGTCGTAAAGAGCCCCAGGTCTTACCCACTAAGTCTGAGTGGCAGAAGATCCAAACCATATAGATAGCCAAAGTTTGTATGATTTTTAGATTTTTACAAAAGACATAACACCGAGAAATACAATACATATACCTATTTATTTCAAAACAAAAACAAAATTAACAAGTAGAAAAAATCTGGCTTCGGCTGTGCTTAAGGCTTTCTACCTTTCATAAATGGATGAATTGTATGGGAGCTGTATGTTATATTTCTTTGATATTTATGATTTCCACCGCTAATACGAGTATAAAGTAACTGATTTCTGTTTAAAATGGCAAGCCTTTAGCTGCTTTAATAAAGGAGTTATTTCATTTTCATTTCATTTCATTTATTGCCAAAAAATTAGTAAAATAAGATCTATGATCTTTTATAGTACAACAAATCATAGGTAAATTTAGAATAATAAATAAATAAAGGTATAATAGTTATTAAAGCTAAGTTTTTAAAAATATACTACAGAAAATTATAAATAAGGAAGTGAATTACATTTTGAGCAGAAAGTAGGAATAAGATAGCGAAACTCATAATAATACAATACACATATTTATTTTATTTTAACGAAAGTACATATATAAGACATTCTTGTTCAAAATATAATATCTAAAAAATGTGCTGCCACATAAGTTATTGACGTCGGATCTGGCCGATTCCAAATGATTAATATATTATAAAAAGATACCACACTGCAGAGTTTCATCTAATTAGCTCTAAAAATATGGGACTAGTTTGCGTTTAAACTGACGGACATGGATAACTCGAGCAAGATCATCATCCTGATCATATCGGTATACTTTTTGATTGGTTTAACTTTTATCCTTCTGGTACTTACAAACATCGGACCAAACTTAATATACCATTTCTATGAAACATATAAAAATGCTTATTCAGTCCTTCTCTGCTATAAACAAATATTGATTCGCGCAGTAACGTCCAGCATTTCAATATCGAAGCATCTATCAAATCGATTTTTCTCCTTGGCAATATCCTGGTGGAATCGTTCCCCACGTTCGTCACTGAAATGTCTTAAAACATTTTTAAAAGTTTCAAAATGACGTATAAAAAAATCATTTTTAAAGACATTGGGCTCCGATTTTTTTGTAGTTTGCAAGCATTTTGTCTACAAGAGTTTAAACATTTTTAGCACAATTATTAACTAAGAAACCATTTACTACATCGATGAACGAAGTGTACGCACTTCGTTTCTGTGCAATTAAATGTTATTTAAAATCGTTGTTCGCTATGATTTTATTTACTTACCTACTTCATTGGCTCGATAGCCGCCTCTACGATTTTGGCCGAGCTTAGCATAGCACGCCAGTTATTTCTTTCTTTTCTAACTGGTGCCAGTGGGAAATACCTAGAGTACCCAAGTCCTTTACCACTTGCTCATTAAGCAGAGGAGGCCTCCCATTTCCTCTGCCACAACCAGCGGGTACCGCGTCAATTACTTTCAGAGTTGGACAGCTTTCAATTCGAACCACATGACCTATCCAGCAAAGTCGCTGGATCTGACTTCGCTGCACTTTGTCTATGTCGTTATAAAGCTCGTATAGCTCATCATTCCATCTTCTACGGAAATCGCAAAGGCGTAAAGGCCCATAAATATTTCGGAAAATCTTTCTATCCAACACTCCTAGAGCCCTCTCATCAGATATCTTAATCGTCCGTGCTTCTGCGACATACAATAAGACGGGCATAATAAGAGATTTATAGAGCGTGGTTTTTGTCCGTTGAAAGAGGACTTTACTGCTCAGTTGCCTACTCAGTCCGAAGTAGCACTTGTTGGCAAGAGAGATCCTTCATTGTATATCGAGGCTGACATTACTATTAATGCTGGTTCCTAAGTAAATGAAGTCCTGTACTTTTTGAAGGTTATAACTGTCAATAGCGAAGTAAGATCCCAGCCGTGAATGTGCTGAATGTCTATTTGATGATAGGAGATATTTCGTCTTGTCCTCGTTCACCTTCAGACCCATTCGCTTCGCTTCTCTATCCAGTTTGGAGAAGGCAGAACTAACTGCGTGGTTGTTAAGGCCGATCATGTCAATGTCGTCGGTGTACGACAGCAGTTGCACACTCTTATAAAAGATAGTGCCTGACCGCTTTAGTTCTGCGGCTGGAATTATCTTCTCCAGCATCAGGTTAAAAAAGTCGTACCACAACAAGTGAAACCTCGTTTGGTATCAAACGGATCGGAGAGTTCCTTCCCAATCCTGACGGAGCTAGTGATATTGCTCAAAGTCATTTAACATAGCCGTATACGTTTTGCGGGGATACCAAATCCAGACTTTGCGGCAAAAAGGCAACTTCTTCTTGTGCTGTCAAAAGCAGCTTTGAAGTCGACAAAAATATGGTGCGTGTCGATTCTTCTTTCTTGGGTCTTTTCCAAGATCTAGCGCACTGTGAATATCGTTAGTAGATTTACCAGGTCAAAAGCCACTTTGCTAAGGTCCAATGAGTTCATTGACGGTGGGCTCACACAATACGCTCGACCGAGTCTTATATGCGACGGTAAGAAGGCTGATACCGCGATAGTTGGAGCGGCAAAGTACACTTAGATTCCAATCAGTACGCATGCATTCGTCCGACCATACTCTGCAGATAAGCTGGTGCATGCGCTTTACCAACTCTTTTCTTCACTGCATTTCGGGCTCTCTTTTCACTCGCTTTCTTCTTCAACTCGCGATATCTCTCCCGCAAGGCGCCCAATCGCAACGTGGCCTTGTAGGCAGCTTCTTACCATTCCGTGGCAACGCGACATTCCCCATCGTACCAGTCGTTTTTCCGGGCTCGCAGAAAACCAATAAATTTTTCAGCGGCGGTACGTAAAGAGCATGGAGACCCACGTCCATTGCTGTGAAATGTGTTGATTACTGCTCTCAGAGAGCAGGTGTGCGTGGCTGTCTGTTGTATTTGCAGCTTTCCGACGTCAAGCTTTCCTTGTGTCTATTTGCGCTCGCTTTTTGCTGCACACAAGCGTGTGGAATTCTTAGCTGCCACAAGATATTGACCCGAGTCGATGTTAGCTCCTCGGATCGTGCGCACATCTAGGACACTGGAAGCATGCCTTCCGTTTATCACAAAATTGTCGATTTGGTTTCGCCATTTACAATCTGGAGACAGCCACATAGCCTGATGTATATTCTTATGCTGGAACCTGGTACTAGAGACTGCCATGTTTCGAGCCCCGGCGAAGTCCATCAGTCTCAATCCGTTATCAGGCGTTTCGTTCTGGAGACTGAATTTTCCTACTGTGGAACCAAAGATGCCCTCCTTGCCCACCTTGGCATTAAAATCGCAAATTAGGAAGAGGAAGAATTTCGCCTTTATGCGAATTGTGGCGAGACTTTCGTCCACCGGAGTGAACGACAGTACTTGACGGCGAAGTCTCCCGCCCACCACAAATCCGACACCAAATGTGCGCTCCTTTACATGGCAGCTGTAGTATATGTCGCAAGAGTCTACCGTTTTCTCCCTTGCCCCGTCCATCGAATTTCTTGGATGGCGGTGATGTCAGCCTTTACTCTGCCGAGCGCATCTACCGTCCGGGCAGAGGCACCTTCTCAGTTATGGGTTCGGACATTCCAGATGCATGCCCTAAAATCGTGGTCCTTAAATCGTTTGCCGTGGTCGTCTTCGAAAAAGGGGTGTGATGTGCGAGGCTTTGCTTTACTTTTAATTCGATATTTTTTTTACTGCGGACTTCAGTGGACCCTTAAACCGAATATGTCGGAGTGGCTCCACTAAAGCTCCCTCTCTATTAGCCGTGACCCAAGGCTCCACACGGATTGGTTATCGAATCTCACACATGGGTTGCTCACGTTTCCCAGGTTGCCGAACGTGGACGTAAGAGTAGGGATTGAGTACAGGTGTGCTACTGTAACCGCATACCCAGAAGCACCACGATACCCCATTGATTTTATTTGCGGACCATTAAATATGACTTCGTAAATCTTGGCTATCGATAGAGCTGGAAAGGTTTGTATATAAAATTCAAATGCTGGTCCATCCCGTGAAATGGTGACAACGTTAAAGGAATGCTGCAATCCATCAAGCGAGAATACCACCAGTATTTCGTATATTTATTTATTTATTTATTTATTTATTTAGTCTATGAACAAAAGTTTCTTACAGACTATTTACAAAGTAATTAAAATTAAGATTTAAAAACCTAGAAAGCTAAATTTAAAATACGAAAAATGCATTTTTTGGATTTGAAAAATCAAGTTGGATAGAACTCGAGAGTGAATTAAATTCAATAAGCGCTCGAACAAGAGGAGCATTTTAAGAATATTCTGTTTTACATTTAACTCCATAGAATGGTAAAGAAATACGAAGATGACGTTGAGGGATGTTGAAATTAATTCATTCCAAAAGAAAGGAGCAGTCAATGTCCCCATTGATGATATTATGAACAAAAGAAAGTGACAGTACCGACCTTCTTGCTTCCAAAGTCTTAAGGTTAATCAAAACCAAGCGAGATTTATAAGAGGGAGTTTGCTCATCAAAACACAATGAACGTAAGGCATATTTAAGAAATACTTTTTGGACCCGTTCAATCTATATATAATTTTTTTCACTAGGCCTCCAGATAAAGGTAGCATATTCCAAGTTGGAACGAACAAAAGCCGTATATAATAACTTAAGAGTATATGGGTCAGAAAATTTGGAACTATTTCGCCCAACAAAACCTAAAACCGATTAAGCTTTTAAAATAATATGACAAATATGCCTTTTAAATGAAAAGTTACTCGAAAAAATTACGCCAAAATCTTTAATTTCGTCCAAACCTTGTAAAAAAGAATGAAAAGCATATAAGACGTCGGCAAGATATTATGAATTTTCGCATACGTGACTTTGAAGCTATTTTATATTATTAAAGAGAGAGCTGAGAGTTAACACACCAAAGCTGAAGCGCATCATCGGGTTTTTTAATTGTCGCATAAACTTTTAAGTCGTCGGCATAGAGCAAAAATTTTGCAAATCTAAAGCAGCTGCTAATATCATTTATTTATTAATTATTAACAGAGCGAACAATAACAGACCTAGTATACTCCCCTGGGGAACCCCAGAAGAGGCAAAAAAAGACTCAGGAGAATTGCCGTCAATTGTGACTACGCAAATTCTTTTGTATAATTAGGATTTAACCCATTTAAAAAAACTAAACAGTGGAAATCTTTGGAATAACGCTGATATTTAGCGAAAAAAAATTTGTCTCCCAGTTAATTTAAACTTTTTAAAGAATTTATTCCGTAGGTTCTTTAACTTTTTCAAGTGAAAGTTATACCACGATAGTTTATAAGGCTTTTTCTTAATAATCGGAACGTTAGTGAAACAGAAATTAAACATTAAAGTTTTAAAAACATAATAGCATCTGGAACGTCGGAGCAGGACAATGGGTCATTCCATTTGTATTCCATTAGTAAAGTATTATTCAGATCAAAATCACATGCAGCAAAATTTAAAGCTATTCTATCATCAGGCACAGATGAAGAAAACTCATAAAATTTAAAATTCAAAATCAGAGGCACATGATGCTTATCACACGGCGTAATAAGAGAAATGCATTCCGAAATAGTATAGATCAAATTATCACTAATAAAAATAAGATCGAGTAATCTATCTATTTCATAGCCAACACGTAAAGATTTAAAGCATTTAGCACAAGTTGAATTATCCATAGCGAGAGCGAACAAAAACACGACCATTCACTTCGACGTTCAGAAACGTGGAATGCTACTGCTTTAAAGCTTGTTACAACTTAACAACTGGAATTCAGTTGAGTGGGTTGAGTTGATATCTTCAATATTCAACCGATACTTTTATGTATTGATCAATACTCGGTACCGACTTAAATTGTATTCAATACTTTCGATACTCGGTACCGAAATATCTATGCTAATTTTTGGCGGAATATAGGACAATATGAATAATATTGATTTATTATTCGTGAACTTACCTTTAACACATTTGTGTTCTAAGAAGTTCGATTACTATTAAAAATATTTTTGAGGTGAGCAAAAAACAAATATCTTTAGGGTTTTTAGGTTACGCTTTTTGTAAATTTTGATGTTTATATTTTGAGTAACTGTAGTCGGACATGTTTTTATTAAGTTACTAAACTGAAAATTATGTTATTTATAAAAATTATAAAACATAAATTAAAATGATAGTCTGAGCAGTAAAAAAAATTCGATGAAAACTACTGTTTTGACTATTTTGGGTTAAATTGATGCCAACAAAAAACGCGAGCAGCAATAGAAATTTCGAATATATTAAAATTTGCCTTAATATATTCTGTATAAAGCAAAATAAGAATTTTGATAGTGGTTTTTGTTTTTCCATTTTTTTTGTAAAAATTTTTAAATAAAAAAAAAACGTTAGTTTTTACCCATTCCATTAATAGCGCGGAGTAAGACTTTCTTTAAAAATCTTGAGAATTCTACATGTTTGGCCTCAAATTAAAGGTATAAGTATCCTGTTTTGGAGTTTGGTAAGTATTCGGCAATGATCTTAAAAAATTAAAAATATCGCACCATTGAAAACCAATTTGATTTTTACAATCTCAAAACGATACCATAACGAGAATCTATTACCACTTTAAATATGTAAAAATCGTGTTAACCAGTGTTATTGATTCTCAATTAAATTCTACTTCTCACTTCCCTACAAGAACAGTGATAGTCATTTGATTAATCACGTGATAATCACTGGTGATAGAATTGTCCATCAAACATTCCCATCACATTCTTAAAGCCAATATGATATAAAGTGATGACTTTGCATCTACTTTCCACTTACGGCTTTTATAAACTAATATTAAATATAGCTGAACTGCTTACTCTGACGTATCGTGATAGTCAATTTGTTGAGACCTATCACGATTGATCCTTTAAATTTGATGTGCATACCTATCACACTTGTTGTATGATATATGATGGATTAACATATCATTGTTGACCGATCATACTGCACATTGCATTTCAATAATTCTTTTAATAAATCGTTTAGTATCGCACTCAAAAGCCTTTTTTTCTTTAGATAAGCAATTTTGCAAGTGCCCTTTTACATTTTTCTTATCTTTTATTAATTCCGCTTCAGCTCAAAATATATTTAATTATTTTTAGTTGTGACAACGCGCAAGTTACGTATATGAATAACCCGGGTAATAAACCTGATAAATTTGCAGAATTCCTTAATAAAATTAGCCAGACAACAGGAAATTAATAAAAAAGTAATATGACACAATTTCCTTTGCCTTTATGAAATTTAGCACAAAAGGTGCAAAAGAAAAGTAGTAAGTTCATAATATTTCCAAGATTCATAATGTTGTTGACAAATTATGATGTAAACCATTTAGTCAGCATTTAAGTACATAAGTAAATGTAAATTATTATGTAAACCATTTATAATATATAATATAATTTTGGCGCGTACACTATATAGCTCAGTGTTTGGCCGAGCTTCTCCTACCATTTGTGGTGTGCGTCTTTATATTATACCACAAATGGAGGGACCTACAGTTTTGTGCCGACTCCGAACGGCAGATGTATTTAATGAGAAGCTTTTTCATGGCAGAAATACCCTCGGAGGTTTGCCGTTGCCTGCCGAGGGGTGACCGCTATTAGAAAAAAACTTTTTTTATAATTAAGATTTTGCTTGCCCTGACTGAGATTCGAACCTCGAACTCACCGGCATATCGAGTTATAGCACGCACCGCTACCAACTCGACTAAACCATTTAGTCAGCATTTAAATACATAAGTAAATGTAAATTATTATGTGAACCATTTAGTCAGCAATTAATTATATTAAATGTATTCGGTTGTAAGCTTTGATGAAGAGCAAAAATCATAAGTAAAATCAGTCTTGTTCAAGACAGTAGGAGGTTTAGTTATGGTTAAAGTCCCACACTGACAAACCGGTGACGGTTAGGCTTTCGATGCTTCCTCCTCGTAAAAAAAAAAAAAAAAAAAAAAAAACCACATGAGTGCCGTGAATAGGTGTGACCGCTGCACATTACGGCGGGTCGTTTAGTGGTGGCTTATTTGAATTTTAGGCCTAGAGGCATAAACAAAAGGATTTATAAAAAATTATAAAGCCGTTAGGCATATGGAGCAACCTAGGTATAAGAAGGAAAATCTGAAAAATGTTCACCTTTCTAACATCAAAAAAATCATTGAAATTTTCAGATATTCCAGCTGATAGTAATAATGATACTGACATGGACACCACAGATTAATGGATTACTGACATCTACTGAATTAACGGATCAGATGGGATTCATAGACATTCAAATGAGAACACAAGAAATAGTCAAGGATACCGATATAGTAGTACACTTAATAAACATAAAATAAATGGAAAGCAAAATTAACGAAATGACAGACAATATTATTCTATTGAAAACGAACAACAAGGACTTATTACATTCAGAATTATTAGAAGCAAGAAATAAATTAATAACGTTAATACCAAAAGTAAAAAGAAAAGCAAGAGGTTTAGTAAACGCAGTAGGCAGCGTATCCAAATGGATGTTTGATACGATGGATGACAATGATAGACAGACAATTCAAAATCATCTCCTAAGGACAGACGAGACGATGAACGAACAAATGCACGTAAACGAGTATTTTAATTAAGCGTTAGAACAAATAAAAAATAGTGTAAGAAGCGATAGAAAAGAAATTGAAAAAAGCTTTAATGTTATAAATAAAATGATAGACGAAGAATATGAACAAAATATGTATTTAGAGCAAATGACAAAAATTCAATTGTTAAAAAATAAAATAGAACAAATTCAAAATAATGTAGTTTCAGCAAAATACGGGATTATTAACCCAAATATTCTAACAAATCATGAAATTACCAAATATAATATTGATTTCAACACATTAAAATATGTTCAATTAGGAACAGCAACCTTTAATAACACTTATTTGATACTTGACATTAAAATACCAAAAACTTTTATAGAAGCGAAAATAAGAAAAATTGTACCAATACCAAATAAAAATCAAAAAGAAATTGAAGCAAAAATAGAAGAAATATTTACTTATGAAAACAAAACAATGCGATTTGAAGAAAATAAACATATTAGACAATTAAAACTCAGCTTCCATTGTATAATAACAAAGAGTGGTAAACTAATAAAAAACAAAGAATTAGAAATTATAGAGTTAGATGAGAAATCAATTATTGTAAAAAATGCAAATAATTTGGTAGTTAACAACACGTGTAACAAAAATTAAACTATTCTTAGTGGAAATTATGTAATTTAATTCAATAATTGTTCAATAAAAATCAATGATTATTACTTTTCCAATTTATTTGAAATGGTCGAAGGAAATATTATGAAGACGAAGTACGAATATATTAAAAACTTTACAGAAAAAATAACATTAGATAAAATAGATGGGGAAAATAAAATAAATTTTAAAAACATTTCTAATTTAAAATTTCACAATAAAGTAATATATTGATGTAACACATTTATCACAATTTTAGTAATACTAGCAATTGCAATCTTGATAACGAAACATAGTAGGTATATCAAAATAAAATTAAATAAACGAATTCAGGAGAATTCTAATCTAAAAGGGGGAGTAGTAAGTATATGAATAACCCGGGTAATGAAACTGATAAAATTGCAGAATTCCTTAATAAAATTAGTCAGACAACAGGAAATTAATAAAAAAAAAGTAATATGACACCATTTCCTTTGCCTTTATGAAATTTAGCACAAAAGGTGCAAAAGAAAATTAGTAAGTTCATAATATTTCCAAGAATCATAATGTTGTTGACAAATTATGATGTAAACCATTTAGTCAGCATTTAAGTACATAAGTAAATGTAAATTATTATGTAAACCATTTAGTCAGCATTTAAGTACATAAGTAAATGTAAATTATTATGTGAACCACTTAGTTAGCAATTAAGTATATTAAATGTATTCCATTGTAAGCTTTGATAAAGAGCAAAAATCAAAAGTAAAATCAGTCTTGTTCAATAGCACAAACCTGCCTGTTTAATATCGTGAAATATATTTTTTAAAAACGCTCGAACGCGAAGGAAATATAAAATTCGCGCGCTGTTTAAGTTGACTTAAGACAGTTTTCTTTGATTCCTTTTAAACCTTTTTTTCTATCAAAAGTACAACTCTGGCGAACGTATAAGTTGTTTCACTATTGCTAACGCATTTATCTCAGTGTAGCAATGGTCTCTTTTCCACCACAAAGGGTTGCAAGTGTGTTAATAAAAGAGATAAGAATATATTAGTTTCCATTAACTAATTCTTTTAAGGTTTATTCTTAAAATTAAAATTCCTTATTTAAGTAAATTTTCACTTTTTAATTTCGTAATATTTTCATTTACAATATTCGCGTAATTGTTATATAAGATTTCTGCCGTTTAGATCTGTCCAGTTTGTTCGTTTGGATTTCGTCGTGAAGGGCGCCTGCGAACTGATACTATAGGCGTTGGTGAGTTTTTGGTTGTTTGGTACTGATTTAGGATGACTTTGAAATTATCATACACTTGGATAAAAGCCTGTTAATTGTATCCTTACATCCTTTATTCATTGAGGCCTTCTTGAGAACTATCCGCAAAATATGTTTACAAAATAAATTTGGTTACAAGGATTGGCCGCGTAATGCCAACCAGTAAGTCCGCGTAGTTACTGTTTTCGTCCCCAGCTGACTTGGTGTTCAGTTACTTTTTATGCGCATCGAAATAAGTAGATCGGGCATTTAATTAATGCGGACTGAACTTATCCTTTGGTAAATTTGTACATACATATATACTTATGTAGATACATACACAGATACTATATACCCCTTTTGTACTTGAGCCTTAAAAAATTAAATGCTAATTCATAAAGTAAGCCTGCATACCTCACCTACCTGCTTCATAAAATTGATCAAAATTGTGTAAGCGCCAAGGTATTTTATTAAGGGGGTATTCCGGTTTTTTCGAATTTTTTTAAATTTTGTTTTCTCATTCTACAACTATCACAGAATGTTAGTCTAAAATTTTATTGCTGTATCTATGTAGTTTTGAAAGTTTACGCTTTGTCATCGGGCGCGCACCTTGAAAGGTTGGAGATATTTCAATAATTTAGTAGTAAAATAAATCGTCAGAATTTAGAGAAAATTATGAAGCAAAATTATTGCATTGTATTAAAATTAACGCTATTTTTTATAAATGACTGTAGATTTTTTTTTTTGCTTTGCCTTATAACAGCAACCCTCCTAAGTAAAACAATATTTCATTTGTTAATTTCTGATGAAGTAAACGGATGCAATACTGCCAAGTATGAGGTGCCGGCATTTGTGCATGTTTTGTGAAGTACAGAATTGAAAGAACCATTAAAATATTACACGGTAGAATTATTTTTTCTGAAAAAAAAATTTCAAAAAAATAGGCAATAACAGCCTGAAACTTGTATTGAAAGAACCATTGAACTACGAGTATTATACTCGTACTGTAGTATTTTCTATTCTATCAAAAAAAATTTTCAAAATAATAGGCAATTATAGCCGGCAAATCCGATATACCCCTTATATTGTATGCTATTATGGGATTTTAATAATGCCAAAAAAATATACATACATCCATTTAGCGCATTATAGTACTTATCTAGAAACTTGTTTGAATTCAGTTTGACATACATATTGATATGGAACTTCTCATGTATGCAAAAAACCAATTTTTAGAATTTTTCATCTTATTACCTATGGGTCATTTCATTTCAAATCGTCCAGGCAGTTGGGGTTAGGTCTTTATTTTCCAATAATTTTTTTATTGTTCCCACATCGAAACCTCTGAGACACGTATTTTTTTTCATTTTGCTTGATTTTGAGTTCTGTCGTCGTGGGGAATTTTTGAAAATTTTTCGAAAACTCGATTATGCTCTATTGGTGCATGTTACTTATTTTTGAAAATTCGATAACTTTGCGAAAAAATTTCCGATCTTCGAAATTTTTTTTTTGTTTGTAGGTAAAGTAAAATGTGTGAAACATGATATATTTTCAAAAAAAATTTTATATCGTCATTATGAAAATTATCAAAAAAATTTCGAATTGCATAATTCATTCATTATGAATGGACTTCAGTGGGCTGTCTTTGAGCGTATAAAAATATTTCTAATATCAAATGTACTTAATAAATGCATTATAAATTGCGATTATTTCACTTTGACTTCAAAAAATCATAATTCCTAAACAACGAATTTAGGCTAGTAGAGGCTGCTACATAATTTCGTTTCTTATGACTATAAAAACAAATATGTATAAAGGAAAAAAATGATGCAATCCGAAATTTTTTAGGTCAAACATTTTTGGCTTTTTTGATAATTTTTTTTGAAAATATATCCTGTTTCACACATTTCACTTTTAGGGGATCCCTTTACCTACGAACAGAAAAAAAATTTCGAAGATCGGTAATTTTTTCGCAAATTTATCGAATTTTCAAAAATAATTTGCATGTTAATGAGCATGCAATAGAGCAAAATCGAGTTAATCATAATTCCAACGGATTTAGGCTAGTAGAGGTTGCTACATAATTTAGTTTATACTCGTATACATACATATGCATGTATATGACTATAAAAAAAAATATGAAGGAAATGAAAATGATGCAATCCGAAATTTTTTAGGTCAAACATTTTGTTATTTTTTTTTATAACGAAGATATAAAAAATTTTTTGAAAATATATCATGTTTCACACATTTTACTTTTAGAGGAACCGTATACCTACAAACAGAAAAAAAATTTCGAAGATCAGTAATTTTTTCGCAATGGTATCGAATTTTCAAAAAAAATTAACATGCACCAATAAAACAAAATTGAGTTTTCAGACAAATTTTCAAAAATTCCCCACGACGAAAGAACTCAAAATAAAGCAAATAGAATAAATACGTGTCTCATGGATTTCGATCTAGAAACTATAAAAAAATATATTGGAAAAAAGACGTAACCCTAACTGCCTGTACGATTTGAGATGAATTATTCTACACATTCTCTACATTTTACTTTTTACATTTACAAATTGTATTTTTTGTTTACAGAGTTGCTGCATCACAATTAACTACCTTGGGTTGCTCAGAACTTATCGCAAACACTCGGCAGGAGTACGAAGGTATTGCAATTCGATTAGGCACTGACAGAGAATACCTTAAGGCGATGCGGGCAAAAGTTTGGAAAGCACGAGTTGATAGTCCCTTGTTCGACTGCGCTCAATATGCTAGAGGTTTGGAATTGGTTTTTAGACGAATGTGGGATCGCTTTGCAGCCAACGAACTCTCAGATCATATATCTGCAGTGGCGGACAAGTGAACCTTTAATCAATATTTATTTTAATGGTTATAATTTTTTGAATGCGAAGCTAAAAATCAAATGTTATTTATATGCGATTTGAAGTTAATATAATAAGGTTTTATCATTTATAATATATGTATATATAATATGTACATTCATTACTTAAATAAATTTTTTTATAAATACATTTCATAATTTTTTTAATTTGTGATGTATGTAAATAAAAAGCAATTAATCAAAGTATGAAAGGTCACAATTAAGGTGTTCTGACAATCATCCCGCTACTCCCTCTCCCCTAAAAACTTAGCGTTCTCGACAATAAGATCTCAGTAATATGGTTTTACTCCTAAATGATGTGTTAAGAATAGAGCAGATGCTGCACTTTTGAAGGAATAGAGTTTTATACCTTTTTAAAAGTGGCTATTGCTTATCGTACACTACACATTTGTAACTATCACAGCGGAGCAACCCAGTCAATCAGCTGATTTGTTTACAATTCTGTTTATTTTCTTCCAATGAAAAGCAAAGAGAAAAGCCTCGAATAGTACCTCTCTTATTATGACCACGGCCAAAGTTTTAAGGACCATGTTTAAAGGGCGTGCACCTGAAATGTCCGCACCCTTAATTGGGTCGGCTGGTGTCGACGGCACAGCAAAGGTTCACATCACCGCCATCCGAGAAATGTGATACACAGGGCAAGAGAAGAAAGCGATCGGCCCTTGCGACGTATACTACAGCCGTCATGTAGAGAACCGAAATTCGGCGTCGGGTTTGAGGAGGTATGTGATTTCGTCGCCACGGTGGAAGAGAAGGACGATGTGACCAAATATCGCTTCTACGAAATTTTCGAGCGCCCGTTCGAACGCTGGTTTCGCCGCGATATAAAAATCGTGCTTAGCGATTTTAAAGCAAAGGTGGGCAAGAACGGCTTCTTTGGCTCCGCAGTTGAAAAATTCAGTCCTATGACGAAACGAACCATAACATCCATCCATCAAACTACGCCGCTTTTCCCAGATGACAAAACGAGTAACCAAATCAACCATGTTGTGATAGACGAAAGGCATGCATCCAGCATCTTTGATGGCGGTCGAACCGAGGAGCTAACATGGACAAGGATCACTATTCGTGGATTGTGGAGAGCAGTAATCAAAGCAGCGATATTTAAGAGTAATGGGACCACATCTGTCGCCCTATATGAAATCCAATGGATTGTACAGTGAGCCTGAAAGAACAACTGGTATTATAAGGACCGTCGACCGCGTCGTCCCGAAAATGAAAGATACTGCCTACGGTGCTATCAAGCGTAAAGCAATGTTTGCGTTAGCGATATCGGGACTTGAAGAAGGAAACGAGACACATTTTTGGTGAGAAGAGAGATGTGACGGCTTACAGAATGTTTCAAGAGCGGGGCGAATTTCTGCAGGAATTGCAACGACGACCCGGTGACTGAAATCCAGAACATACTTATGCCCGTATTCTGTAATTTGGTGTAATCTCATGTTAAAAAATTAGAAACTATGACATTGCTATTGCCTTACCTCGCGTTTGCGTTTTAGATTTTATATTCGTTTTAATTTTTTGTGGCCTGTTTATCGCCTGTTCACAATTTAAGGATAATATTTTGAGCCTAGATGTCATATTTTGAGAGTAGTGTCACTCAGATTAGGATGACCGCTTGGCGTGTCTTTTATTTGAATGTTAAAACACAACTGACTTACTAAAAGCTAAAGATATTTCATAGTGATGTACATTGACATTGACGCATAAGAATGTAACAATAAAATAATGTTAAAGAGAGTAAATAACAGAGTGAGAATATGCAACTTAAGTTTAAGAGCGACAGCTCGGCCTCTCCTGATACCTAAACTCGTCCCGAGTTGGAGGATTGTCACCATCTTCCTCGGATTCGTCATCAACTTCTGGAAATAAAGCACACCATGGCTTCATATTGTCGGTTCTCGCAATTGTCGAGTACCTGCGTTGGGAGCACTGGTGCCTATCCATATCCTCAACAACGTATCGATTAAATCGAAGAACATTTTTAACGATGTAGGGCCCCTTATACTGTGGTTGGAGCTTTCGAGATTCACCAGAGCATGTTTAGCGTCGAACTTCTCTTTCCATTTAGCTCGAGCTGCTTCTATGTTGCGTACAGCTTCACTGCGTTGACCATTCATGACGCATTGTGCGTCGTCGTCGTGCATGGCGGCTAATACCTTATTACCGCTTATGTCCCGAAGCGGAAAATCGTAAATTAAGTCGAGAGCGGCATACTTTGTTGTTGCATTTACTTTTGTGTTGAGCGACCACTGTAACAAGCGCAGATGGACATCCCAATCTCTTTGGTCACCAGTGGACGGTTTCAAATATGCCAACACCGCCTGGTTGACTCGCTCGGCCAACCCTTTAGATCTTGGCGTTCGCACCGTGACCATGATGAGCTGAATGTTATTAGCATTACAAAACGATGAAAAAGCATTACAATGTAAGCTGAGTTAATGCGTCGATCACTGGCTTCGTCATTGTTGATTTTGTGGGAACGACTACTGCATACCTCGCAAGGGCATCTATGATTACCAAGATGTACTCATATCCGCGTCGGCTTTTCACAAATGGGCCCAGATGGTCCATATGCAACACTTGGAATGGAAATTTCGGAACATTTAACCCAAACAACTCACATTGTTTTCGCGCTGGGTGGGGATGTCAGCAGCAATCAATACACGATTTGATATAACCTTTGACAAAATTTCTCATGCGAGGGAACCGAAAGTGTTCGGTTCACTGTGCCCTCCACACCTGGATGCCCGCAATCATCATGGTATAACTTCACTATTCGCCACCTCATTCCCTTTGGAACTACAAGTTGTGGATGATTTTTGCAATTTGACTTGAAGAGCCGATGATTTTGCAATATATACTCTGCCTTAATTTGGGTTTTCTGGTCAGACTGCGTTAAGGGGTACGTTAATACATTAATAATTGTCTTTAGCTTAGTATATTGTTGTTGCATCACGGACACCCAGTCATCAGTAGACAATGCTTGGATGTTATTAATATTCTCAACTACCGGGTACGGCATTTCAGCTGGAGCGCGACTCATTGCATCTACATGACACAATGATGTAGCCGCTCGATGCACAATATCATAATCGTATTCGAGAAGTTTGAGTAGCCACCGCGCAACTCGCGGAACCATTGGCTTGCGTAGCTTAGCATTTGATATCGCTTGCAATCGGTGACAATTGTGAAATGTTTACCCAGCAAAAACGGCCGGAATCGATGACATGCCTCCACAACAGCCATCACTTTAAGCTCGTATGCGTGATAATTTCTTTCAGCCCCAACATTTGCCTTACTGAAGTAAGCTACAGGCTTCAAACTATTGTTGCCATCGCGTTGTAAAAGAATCGCTGCAAGTCCTGTACTCGAAAGATCTGTGTACAACTCATGCTCTATTCTACGTCATAAATCGCAAAAACAGGAGATCTCGAAATTTGCAAAATTAATTTTCGAATTCACATGGTGAACTCTATACAAAATCGATGATCTTTCTTGTCAATTCTGGGAGTGGCTTCGATATAAGTGCATACCCGCTAACAAATTTACGGAAAAGGCCCGTAAGACCAAGAAATCGGCGAACTTCCAATTGGTTTCGAGGGACAGTGTTTTCTTCTTGCCTGGCCTAACGCCATTCTCGTTGACTTCATGACCAAGAAAACATACAGCGCGTCGCATAAACGCACACTTCGACAGTCGAAGCCCTTCGTTCTCGATAATTTCAAGAAACTCTTTTAACCATAACAAATTTTCTTCCTCAGTGTGACTGGCTATTATTACTTCATTGATGTTACGGAGAAACTTTAATTTTAGGCAACCACTCCCAAATAAAACACGTAGTTCAAATTAATACAATTTATTCCAGAGTTGGTTCAAAAATTCCTAAATAAAGATTATATTACAAATTGAAATTTAATATATATAATCTTACTTTAGTTCCTCGCGTGGTGAAATGCAAATGCTAAAAAGGTTACTTATTACATTGATTAACATTTGTGGATGTAAGAAAAATAATGTAAAGAAGAGACCGATGACAATTCAATGTAGGTGGTGTTGTTATAAGATTTTAAGCTGGTAGTGAAGGCGGTGGAGTTGCCATACTATCCACAACACTCCCCCTCGGTATGCTATCGTCAGGATCGCCTACCAAATCGAAAACTGCAATCTTCGTCGCGGGCCATTCATAAGACCCTGCAGCTGTTTTTATTACAGCGCTTCTTACTTGCCCATCTGTTGACTGTCTCACTGCAACTACTCTCCCGCGAGGCCAGCAGTTCCGAGGGTTTTCCGGGTCCACGATATATACAACATCACCAACATGAATTGGTTTTACATTAGAAAACCACTTACATCGTCTGGTTATTATCGGCAGATATTCACGTAACCAGCGTTTCCAAAAGGCATTTGAGATTTGTTGTGCTGTTTGCCAGTTCCGACGTAGTGATATGCCATCGCAGTCATCTTTTGTTAAGGGTTTGGAACCAGATGAATTCCCTATTAAAAAATGGTTTGGTGTTAAAGCTTCTTCAACATCTGTATCCACCGGAATGTATGTTAGGGGCCGAGAATTGACGCACATCTCAACTTCAAGCAGGGTTGCGCGCAATAATTCTTCGGTGTACAAGAAGGCAGAATTTGATACAACACTTGTTTCACGGAGCGTACAAGTCGCTCCCATACCCCTCCCATGTGAGGTGAGGAGGGAGGAATAAACTTCCAAATCGTTGCAGCTGTTGTGAAGGTGGTAATTATTTTGTCTTTGTCTACGGTTTTAAAGGCGTCTTTCAATTCACAAGCCGCGCCCTTTAAGTTGGTGCCATTATCACTCCACATTTCAATAGGGACGCCGCGACGAGCGATAAAGTTTCGCACGGCGATAATGCAGGAATCCGTCGAGAGCGAGCACACTAGCTCCAAATGTACAGCGCGGATCGTTAGGCAGGTGAACAACACACCGTAGCGCTTCTCACGGCTTCGACGCACGGCAACCATAATTGCGCCAAAATAGTCGACACCGACATACGAAAACGGACGGCAGTAAGCAGCAAGTCTAGGGTCCGGTAAAGGGCTCATAATAGGAGCTTGAGCGTGGACGGAGCGATTTCGACAAAATTGGCATGCTCTTTTGACTTTGTTTACCACTACACGAAGACTTGGTATCCAATATATTTGTCGTAACTCATTAACAACGGTCTCCGAGTTTTTGTGGTGGTAGCGCAAATGATATTCATTCACTACTAGATGAGTGACGTAGTGGTTTTTAGGCAAAATTATGGGATCTCGGTAGTAGTCACATCTGACTCGGCCACCCAAGCGAATTAGTCCAGCGTCATCCATAAAGGGTGTCAGCCTGTAAATAGAACTTGATTTGTTAATTTCTGTTCCATATTTTAATGCTGCTACTTCATCGGCAAAACTCTGTTGCTGTACAATGGAGAGAATAAGTATTTCCGCTTGTTTGAAATCCTCTCGACTTATAGGTGGTCGCTTTTGTGTATGGCTTTTAATAACGGATATCCAGCACTTGCAAATGCTTATCACCGTTGCGATGACGCGATGTAGCTTATTGTATCGTGAAAATCGGCAGAAGTCAATGTTAAGCTGAATTTCGACCCTTGATGCGGAATGGTGCCCAATATACTGCGCACGTAGGTCCTCATTTGTTGATGGGATGGTTCCACGTTCACAAGGCCAACTACATTTGTTTTCTTGTAAAAATGCGGGCCCATTGAGCCAGCGACTGTGATTAGATAAGTCAGGTGATTTTACCACTTTGTTGCATCGTCAGCTACATTTTCGGCGGTGGGTACCCATCTCCATTGGGTGATATCCGTTATCTCCAAAATTTCACTAACACGGAAGGCGACGAATTGTCGAGAACGACGCTGGTCCGACCTTAGCCAAGACAGCACAGTTCGCGAGTCAGTCCAGAGAGTTTGCGAGGCTATTGGAATTGTGAGCGATTTGACAATGCTAGCTGCCAAGCGTCCGCCGATTAAAGCAGCTTGCAATTCCAAACGAGGAATAGACATGGGCTTAAGCGGAGAAACTCGAGTTTTTCTGCCCATAATAGAGCACTTATTACGCGATCCACCAATGCAGAGCAGGTAGCTAACTGCTGCGTAGCCATTTTCGCTAGCATCCACAAATGTATGCAATTCTATCTGACTGTTAATAGATTCTTTAGCTGAATAGTAGCATCTGGGAATTTGTATACGTTCCACTTCAGGTAATAGTCGCACCCAGTGAAGCCACTTTATGTGTTGTTCGTCGTGTATTGGATCGTCCCATGAACAATCAGTTCGCCATATTTCCTGCAGAATGATTTTAGCGTATATGACGTAATGAGCAATTAAACCTGGGGGTCGAAAATGGCCATAACTACACTTAGCATTTCACGTTTAGTTGGTTTTCTGTGCCCGGAAATAAAATCACGTTTTTTGAGTTTGTGTGACACAGCAAATGTAAAAAGGTCCTCGTTTGTGTGCCACCACATTCCTAATATCATCTCTACTGCGAAACCACTTTCGCCGTCGAATTTCAGCGAAGTTGTCGGAGCAGCGTCTAATGCCTGAAGGACGGCATCCGAGTTTGACAACCAGTTTCGGATCTCGAAGCCTGCCTGAGAATGAATGTGATGTACATCGCGTGCAAGCTGTATTGCTTATACTTCGGTGTCTACAGAGTCAAGCATGTCGTCTACATAGTGATTATCCACTATGCTTTCAAGGGCCCTCGGATATTCGGTTTTAAATTCCTGTGCGTTTTTTTTTTTTAACGAATAGCGCGCAACTTGGCGAGCAACTAGCCCCAAATGTCATCACTTGTAGTACGTAAGTCTCAGGTATGTTAGCGCCATCCTCAAACCACAGAAATCGTTGGAAATGTTGGTCTCGTTCTCGTACGCGCACTTGGTGGAACATTTCTGCAATGTCATCACCAATTGCGATAGGCTTCTGACGAAATCTGCGTAGTATAGAAACAAGCGAACTCAGCTGACCCGGCCCTTTGAGAAGCATAGAATTAAGCGAAACCGTATTAACTTGAGCGGCTGCGTCCCATACCAGCCTTACTTTTCCGGGCTTATTAGGATTCTTTACAGGAAAGATGGGAAGGTACCAACAGCGATTTATGTCCTTTTCGTCAGGGCGCAGCTTTCTTGCGTATCCTTTGTTAACATAGTGCTCGATTTTTTTTTGTAGTATGTCTGCAAGCTCAGGCTCCTTTGCAATTTTTCGACGTAGACAGCTAGCTCTTCGTAAAGCGGAAGGGTAGCTGTCAGGCAGCGAAGGTGTTTCACAACGCCAGAGCAGGCTTGTTTCAAAACGGTCGCCAAGACGCACAGTGTGCTGTTCAAGTTGACTTACAGCAAGTTGATCCTCATCACTGAGAACTTTCGGCACTTTGGCAACATCAACGTTATCAATCAAAATGAAATCCTTTATGGTCTTCAGTAGCTCTTCAGTGTGTGAAGCGTTACACTCACAAACGTGAAACAAATGTTGATTTGATCTTAGTTTACTTCGAGCTTTTTCTGCTATGGTGCCTTTAAGCGTCCACCCAAGGCGCGTTTTCTCAGCGAATGGATCAGGACCGGATCCCTCTTTGGACTTTAAGCAGGACCCCAGTTTGCTGTTATCAATTCCAATTAAAAGTCTAGGCACAGCATCGTTATACGAAGCCAATGGCACACCTATTAAATGTTTATATCTCGCTTTCACCTTCGCTGCGTCTAGCGACTGCGGAGGCAATTGCAATTTATTAACGGTATGAACATTATTTAAGGCGAACCGTTTCGCTCGGCCCAAAGCCGATATTTCGATATTGACTCGAACCGAATTATCTTCATTTCGATGAGTATCACCTGTCCACTTAAGGCAAAGGGGTTGCGGGACACCGTTCACATTAAGTTCCCTTTGAAGATCTTCATCCATTAATGTAAGAGAAGACCCATCGTCGAAAAATGCGTATGTGTCAACTTCTACACCGTTACCATGTAAAGTGACAGGAAGAAGCCGAAAAATAGCGACATGGTCTTCTTCAGTACGTGCATTACATGTTGCATCAACGGGCGCAGGCTGCTGCTGTGTAGCTGACGATGTTGTTGGTTGCTTTGCAATATACACTTTGTGCAACAATGGATGATGAGGACATCGACAATTATTAGTTCCACAAATTTTGGTTGATTTGCATTGCTCAAAGGAATGCGGTTTAAGGCAACGCTTGCATAGGGAATGTTCCCTCACAATCGTCCACTTGTCCGAACGGCTAAGCTGTTTGAAAGCGCTGCACGAGTTTACTACCTCGCAGGTAGAACCACAAATCAAGCAATGAGCTGCTGTGCTACGGTCACCATCTAAATGTGTATTTAAAGAGCCACGCTTGCGTTGTTTCGCGGCAGTACTAGGTATTATGACAGCGTTCGCCCCTTCGGCTAATTTAAAGAGCCAATTACTGAAATTTTCCAGATTACAGTGTGTGGAAGATAGTTTCTGCATACCCCAAAAGGCAGGTAGCAAACCCGGTAATTTACAAACCAACTCCTGCTCTAACTCAGGATTATTAAGGTGGTTGGTTAGTGACGATGCCTTCATTGTGGCACAAATATTTTGCACTTCGATGGCAAAATCAACAATTGATTCGAGCTTGCTTTCTTTTGGAGGGGGTAAGTCTCTTATCTGGGCTAGCAGAACATCTATAATTAGTTCGGGTCGACCGAATTTCATTTCTAAAGTAGAAATAATTTGCGGTACGCACGAGGCGTGAAGTATTAAATTTTTTACTGCATTACGCGCAGGTCCTTCTACAGCCTGTCGTAGACGCAAAAGATTCTCAGCGTCAGAGAATCCACACAGTTGTGTTGATTGGTCATATGATGCCTTGAAAAGAGGCCACTCTTCAGGCTTACCAGTAAACTTAGGAAGTTCTTTACATAAACCCTTTCGAGAGGCAATTTGCTCAGTTGTAAGTCTAAAAGATGCATACGTGCTATTTGAGGCAGCGTTGTCTGCACGTGGCAGAAATGTAAAGCCAGCAAATTGTGACATCATATCATGAGACTGATTGTTCACCCTAGCAGCACCGTTAGCTGCACCAGGTATGGGTTGAATGTTATGCGTGGTGGGGGGACAGTGTAAGTCAGCTATCATATGTGCCTCAGTTGTATTCTCGAACATACTTTCTTTCTCCAATTCCGCTAGCAGTTGTTGTCGTTTTTGTACAATGTGCAATTCCTCTTCCAGAAGTTGCAATCGTTGTTGTAAGTAACACTGTGATACAGGTTGTTCAGCTGTTACATAAGTCGGGCTCACCCGCGGTGATCTATTTTGTTGTAAAAGTACGCTAGAAACTTCGGCACAATGATGGTTAGTGGCCGGCTGAATATTGGCTGGTGTAGCTTCGACCACATGTGTTGTGTTGTTGAGGTTATGAACTGCCATCGGCTGACTGGCGTTTTCGGCGAGCACATCGCGTGTGGGATTTATTATATTCGCAACATGCGTTGATTCACTCGCAGCTGTAGGAGCAAATTGAGATATTTCCACGCCGCTCTCAGCAAGCTCATAGCAATCCTGGCAGCGCCATCCTCGATGATCAGTTTCTGTGGTGATACCGACACAGCGCTTGTGAAACAATGAAATGCATACGGAGCACTTAATCATTTTATCGTTGTCTTGATCATTGCACATTAGACAATTACGCAGAGCGCTTGCAATGTCTCTATCATTTGCCATTTTATATGAGTTAGTTCCCTCGACGATAGCGAGTTAAAGAATTTTTGAAGATGTTACGGAGAAACTTTAATTTTAGGCAACCACTCCCAAATAAAACACGTAGTTCAAATTAATACAATTTATTCCAGAGTTGGTTCAAAAATTCCTAAATAAAGATTATATTACAAATTGAAATTTAATATATACAATCTTACTTAAGTTCCTTACGTGGTGAAATGCAAATGCTAAAAAGGTTACTTATTACATTGATTAACATTTGTGGATGTAAGAAAAATAATGTAAAAAAAAGACCGATGACAATTCAATGTAGGTGGTGTTTGTATTATTTTAAAGACGATGTTGATGGATTTCTGGTCATTTATTCACTGGTTGCTTACGTTCTAATTACAAGTGTGTTGGCTTATATGAAGATATGTTTATTGAGAGCATGCACTTAACGAGAGCATACATAACGGTGAGTAATATACATAAGTACATAATGCACAAAGAAATACTGGTATAAATATAGAAGGTGTTACAATAGCTAGTTCATGTTAAGTCTTATATTCCTACATCTCCCCTTTCTAGTTAACGACACTGATATACATATATATATAAAGTTTCATATATACAATTTGAAATTAATTAAATTCATGGTAGTACGTTCTTGCATAGTTGTGCTTTTACTTATTTACAAAATTGATTATTTAACTCATTGTATAACTTGTACTATACTATTATTTTCGGTTTCTTAAAAAATAAGAGTTCCTTCGGAAAGTCTTTCCATCCTTTTCTACTATATACGATCGCGGACTTCCATGTTTGTCCGAAATTTCAGCTGGGACCCAATGTTTTCCATCTTTCATCCACACCTTATCTCCTTTTTCAAATTCTTTTCTCTTTTTTGCGGTTTTATCATGGTATTTCTTGTTACATTCGTTATTATGGTTCAAAATGGGTAGTATTCTTCCACTCAATTCCGCATTATAAAAAAAAATTTTCTTTCCAGGAACCAAGGTTCTAGTTTGCCTGCCCATGAGTAACTGTGCTGGCGAAAGCTCTGAGTTTATAATTGGAGTATTTCTCTGCTCTAATAACGCATGCCATAAGTTACTCTTTTCTTCATTGCATTTCAATACCAATTTTTTCGCAATTTGGACCATTCTCTCAGCAAATCCGTTTGATTTGGGATAATATGGACTCGTTGTAGTTATTTTAATATCTAACGCTTGTGCCCATTGCCTAAACTCATATGACCCAAACGGAACATTATCCGCCACTATTTCTAGTGGGTATCCATGTACTGAAAAAACAATATCTAGTTTTTCAGATATGGATTTCGCTGTCTTTTTATTTAATGGTATTATATCTAAATATTTTGAAAAATAATCACCTATGATTAAAAAATCTTTTCGAGCTACCTCCATCACGTCCATTGCCAGTCTTTCATAGGGAGCCTTTGGTGTAACATGATTCAAGAGTGGTTCTTTTATATTGGCAGATCTATATTTTTGGCAAATATTACATTTCGTAATCATCGATTCTATCTCTTGATTCATGTTAGGCCAATATACAAGTTGTCTTGCCCTATTCCTGGTCTTCTCTATGCCCATATGAGATTTATGGAGTTGCTCCATTACCATTTTACGTAGGGATTGCGGTATAAAGATTCTGTCATCTAAGAATACTAGATCATCTTCAGTAAACAAATTCATTCTATGTTTCCATAAAAACCTTATATCTTGATCTAATTTCATTTTGTCTTTCGGCCAACCATGTTTTATATATTTACTAATAGTCTTTAACATTGTATCATTTTCCGTTTCCTCTTTTATTTTCCGCTTTTTCTCTTCACTTACATTAACCGTATGCACCATTTCTTCCAAGCCTTTAATTTCGTCTGCTTTTTCAACCTTTTTTGAATAGCTGCGCGATAGCCAATCTGCTAAATACAAAAATTTACCTGGTAGGTAAGTAAAATTTAAGTTATACTTTTCTAGCTTCAATTTCATTCGCTGCAATTTTGCTGATGGTATTTTGTGATAGTCTTTTTTCATAACTCCTAACAATGGCTTATGATCAGTTATTATTTCAACGTTTTTCCCGTATATATAATTATGGAATTTTTGGCACGCAAACACTACAGCCAGCATTTCTTTTTCTATTTGCGCATACCTAGTTTCAGCCTCATTCAAACTTCTCGAAGCAAAACAAACTGGCCTTTTATTTTGAAGTAGCGCACAGCCTAAGCCATTTTTAGATGCATCTGTTTGCACATAAATCTTTTCCCTAGTATTAAATGGTTTCAATATTGGTGCGTTTATAATCATTTGTTTGATTTTATTTAAACACTCTTCGTGTGCGGGTAGCCATTCAAAAATTACTGAATTTTTCATCAGTTCCCTTAGTGGACTGCTTATTTCCGATAAGTTGGGTATATATTCTCTTAAGTAGTTGATAAATCCCATTAGTCGTTGCAAATCTTTCTTGCATTTTGGCGCCCCTAAATTCTCTATACCTTTCAACCTATTCTTGTCACACTCAATTCCTTCTTCTGTGATCCTATGTCCCAAAAACACGACCTCTTTCTGCTTCCATTGTATCTTATCCCTATTAAACTTTATATTATTTTCACTTGCTCTTTGGAACAACAACTTTAGTGCCTCATCATGTTCTTCTTCCGTCTCCGTCGCTATCAGAATATCATCAATATAAATCGTAACATTCTTTATATCTCCAAAATTTTCTTCGTTCAGTTTTTGGAAAACTTCAGGTGCTATTTTAATACCGAAATGTAAGCGCTTGAATCTATAACAGCCAAAGGGCGTGCTGAAAGTACACAATTGCCTAGATTTTTCACTTAAAGCAATCTGCCAAAATCCGTCTTTTAAATCAAAAACCGAAAAGATCTTTTTATTCAATAGATTAGTTTTGATGTGCTCAAACGTTGGAATCTCATAATAATGGTTCTTTATAGCCATATTGAGTTCCTTAGGATTAATGCAAATACGTAATTTTTTATTTAACTTCTCCACTATCACGATATTTGAAACCCAAGAACTTGGGGTTTCACACTTTTCGATTATATCCTTTTCGCATAAATTTACTAATTCTTTTTTCAAAGGCTCTCTAAGCGCCAGAGGTATTCGTGAAGCAGGTTTAGCACACGGAACGACATTTTCTTTCAGTACAATTGAGAAATTTCGTTTGAAACATCCCAATCCTTCAAACAGATGCTGATACTTGCTTAGAATATCTTCTTTTGTCAATTTATTGACGCAATCCACTCTTTTTATAAGGCCCAAACTAACACACGTTTCGAGACCTAAAATCGGCACTGGATTTATTTCGTTACCTACTATAAAAAACTTTATTATCTCTCTATTGCCTTTGACTTCACAACCCACACTTACGAATCCAAGATTTTTTATTTCGGTACCATTATACGCAATTAAATTCTCAGAACTTTTGTTAATTTGTAAGTCTCTTAAACCTTTCATGTACGTACAAGGCAAAATATTCACCATGGATCCTGTATCTAATTTAAATTTGATAAATTTTGTCTGTATTTTAATTGTTTCATACCACATTTTAGAACCATTTACATTTCCAATTGAGTCTAAATACCAATATGAATCATTGTATTTATTGTTTTCTATTTTAAGCTCTCCTACCGATTTCTTTTTACAAACTCCAGCAAAATGGTGTTTTCCCTTGCAATTATTACAAATTTTCCCAAATGCAGTGCATTTACCCTTATTATGTGTTTTACCACAAAATGTACAATTGTAAATGTCTTTTTTACTATTGAGGTTGCTCGGCAAAACATCGTTTTGTGCGTCTTTATACCTTTTATAACTAAAACTATTACTTTCCCGTTTTCCCGAATGCTTACGAACCAAGTCCACCGCAGTATCGCTTTTTTGCATACTTGCCATCTGACGATTGGATACCTCTGCTGATCGCGCCATATCAATAGCCATCTCCATCGTTAAGTTCATTGTGTCCAGAAACTTCTTTTGCAGCTTTTTGTCGTTCGTGCCCAGCACTATTCGATCTCGAACCATCCGATTTTCATTTTGAAAGCCGCATTTTTTCACCATCTTCTTGACATCCATCAAAAAGTTGTCGAAGGGTTCCCCATGTGCTTGGCAGCGGTTATGAAAAATGAAACTCTCATAGACCTCGTTGCTCTTTGGCTTGCAAAAGTCCTCGAAGGCCTTAGTCACCTCTTCATATTTCGCTCTGTTAGCTTCGCTGATAGCTAACGAATTGAAAACTTCAACAGCCTCAGCTCCAATCGCGTTTAAGAAAATGGCCACCTTCACTGGCTCGGGCTTTTTGTCTAGCTCGACAGCCACAGCAAAGATTTGGAAATTCTGCCAAAATTTTCGCCAATTTTCCGCGATATTTCCACTCAGGTTGAGTTCTTCAACCTTCTTTACGTAATCCATACTTCTATTTGTATAAATAAATCGTACCTGTTTCGGAGGCCTTCCACGTGGTTTTGCTTTTAGTATGGAAGTGCTTTGCTTAGCTTTTCCCATTTACTTTAATACCGACTGCGCCATGTATTATTTTAAAGACGATGTTGATGGATTTCTGGTCATTTATTCACTGGTTGCTTACGTTCTAATTACAAGTGTGTTAGCTTATATGAAGATATGTTTATTGAGAGCATGCACTTAACGAGAGCATACATAACGGTGAGTAATATACATAAGTATATAATGCACAAAGAAATACTGGTATAAATATAGAAGGTGTTACAATAGCTAGTTCATGTTAAGTCTTATATTCCTACAGTGTTGTTTTAAGATTTTAAGCTGGTAGTGAAGGCGGTGGAGTTGTCATACTATCCACAACAATCGACTTAGCTGATTACCTTTATACTAATAAGTGGCGCTACTAAAGTGGCCAGTGAAACAAGCATGGAGCATTGCGCAACCCAAACGGCATTCTGGAAAATTTACAGTGGCCGTTGTGAGTTACAAATGCTGTAAACGGTCTCGAATTATCTTCCAGCTCTATCTGGTAATAGCCCGACATGAGGTGGAGTGTTGTAAAAAATTTCTTTCCAGCTAGCGTCGCCAACACTCCATCAACAGTTGGCATCAACCATGGCTGCTTCTCGGTGACAGCATTAAGTTCTCGGAAATCGACGCATAGCCTTTCTTCGCCGTTTGACTTTCACACCAAGACGATGGGAGATGCGTAAAGATACTTAGATTCCTGAACTATTCCTAACACTAATAATTCCGCTACTATCTTTTCAACTAACTGTTGTTTTGGAATAGGTATGCCATACGGTTTCTTTGAAACTGGCTTAGAAGTCGTTAGCTTTATATTCATTTTAAAATTTTTACATCTTCCTAGCTCACACTACTTTTCCCCAAAACAGTGTACGTACCTGTTCAGTAACTTAATTAATTTCTGGTCAGTGCCTGGTTGCAGATTACTTTCTATATCAGCTGCACTTGTATCAATAGCCATTATGCTACACGAACCATTTTCAATAATTACTTTACCCTTTGATAAGATATCGAGTCCTATCAGTGCATCGTATTTCATTATAGCGTCATCGATTATTAATAATTCGACAGTATAAATTACTTTGTCAAACTTTATTTTTGTCAAAAGTTTTTCTTTATAAACAACTTCACCACCGGCGAACCCAATCAGTTTGTCTTCGCATGGTATAAGACATTCACTGCTCTTTTAAGCAATCGATTTCTTAACGAGAGACTTTGAACTACCTGAATCTATTAGTGCATTGCATGTAATTTCCCCTTTACCCAAAATACTAACATACTTGCGCCATTCCTTGTGTGGTTCTATATTCAGAATTTTATTAACAGAAACCTCTTCTTCTTGTCAACTAGTATCACTATCCTCTGCTTCCAAGTTATTCACTCTTTCGCTATGTGTTTTTTTTTATTTTGTTTCTTTACACAGTTCTTTGCAATGTGTCCTCTTTCCCTGCACTTGTAGCAAATTGGACCTACCTCACTGTTACTTGAAGCAGACAATTCGTTAGGACGAGCAGATCGCTGCAACATTCCCCTTTATTCTACACTGTTAACTTTTTTCTTATACACTTCACTAGCTGTTGTGTTTTTAATGATTGCAGTAAATCTGAGCACTTCGCAAAATTCATTGCGCTCAACGTACGCTTTACATTCTCGTCAAAGAGACCATTTATTATATAACGAATAATTGATGCATCATAAATTTGCTCACGGCGACCTACTGCAAGCATTTTATAATAAAACTCAATTGTCTTTTCGTGTTTTCCAATTCTGTGCTGTGCAGCATTATACACACACGGAAAATCTACTATAAATACATTAACAAACTCACCCCATTCTCTAAAAACAGGCTGTACATCTGCCAAGCGCTTGGCGACACCTTTAAGCTTACCCAATACGGCAAAGACAAGCAAAGAATCATTCTAATTATACGCTTCTCTTAACTGCTCAATTTGCTGTACAAATTGTATTGATGTATTTATATTCGTTGTCACAAGGGTCGAACACAGGTAGAATTGAAGCAATCTCCTTGAGTGTGTGCGACTGCCCTTCTCTTGGATATGAGCAATCGGCGCATGTGCCACTTGCTGTGATGTGCGCATGTAAGTTGGTAAACTGCTCTGCTGCGACGGCATATAAGCTGGTTGCGACAGCGCCGTCCAGTCGACGGCGACTGATGCGATCGGCTGCGCTTTATACGCTTGTGTAACGGCTAGCCATGATGCATTACTTTGTGGCGTTTGTTGTAAAATTAACATTGCTTGAATCGGTTGCTGCGACGTAGGCTGTGACAACTGTACGTCGTTGTTCGCATGTGCGGCATGCACAGACACGTTACCTTGCGGAGCACTTGATGCTTGCGGACAAAGAGCCTTCAGCTGTGCAGCCAGGGCTTCCACTACACCTTGTAGCTCCCTTACCTGCACTTCCAGCTGTCCACCGCTCCCTACAACGTCCCCTTTAAGCGTCTCCACTGTGTCTTCCTCTACTGCGCCCACCAAAATAGCTTCCAATACCGGTGTCAGATTAGGATGACCGCTTGGCGTGTCTTTTATTTGAATGTTAAAACGCAACTGACCACATAAAAAGCAAAATAGTGATGTAAATTTACATTGACGCCTAAGAATGTAAGAATAAAATAATGTTATAGAGAATAAATAACAGAGTGAGAATATGAAACTTAAATTTACGAGTGACAGTAGTGTATCCTAACTGGTCTAAAATCGAAACTCAGTAAGCAGTCCCAGTCTTTAATAGAGACAAAGGTTTAAATTTTAGACCAGTTGGCATTCAGTACTCTCAAAATAAAGTCTCTGCATTGCGAACTGATGATGAGCAGGTCACAAAATATTAAAATATAAAGAAAATAGAAAATCGTGAAAGCGAAGAAAGTCAATAACCTCTAGCTCATAGTTTCAGATTTTGAGACTTGAGATTATACCAAGTTACTGAGTCCAGCATGAGACTGTGTACTGAATTGCGTCGTAGGGGAAGAGTTAAACACTTGCACCAGCTTATCTGCAGAAGACTGTTCGACAAATGCATGCGTTCTGATTGCAATTAAAGTGTGGACTGGCCACATCCAAATCCACTATCGTGGTATCAGCCTTCTTTATATCGCATATAAGGTTCTTTCGAGCGTATTGTGTAAGAAACTAAATCCCACAGACGTCATCACAAGGCACGTAAACAACGTTTCTACTAACATCATCAATAACAACCAAACATGCATTATCAAGAAATGCATTTTCAACAACAAACAACTTACCTACCGCATTATCAAGAAATGCAAGTTAACTCTCGTTATTAACGAGAGGATAAAAAATTAAAGTTGCGGCGAACCAACTCGTTCGCCGACTTGGAAAATCAAACAATTATTTCAACACGTCATAAATTTTTAACTGTGTGCGTTGGGCACCCCAAAAGAACTGACTTTACAATTCTAATTTGCGACGCGCCGGATGCGCGTGTGTCGTGTCAGCGAAAGTTCGGCCCGTGAGAATGCAATTTGTGTAATAGCGTTCGATCACCTGCTTTGTAACGTTAGCAAGTGTACGGACCGTGGGATAGCATAACGATAACTCCTTCCCCTTTAAAGATCTGCGTCCCGCAGATCCGTGATTGAATAGCAAGGGGGTTAATACTCCTTGAATGGTAATCGCAACTTCCTGGCGATGATGCGTCTAGCTTTCTCCTGGCTTCGGCTACTGGTAAGCTAGTGTTAAGGCTGTTAGGTTCTGGTGCAGAATTGGCCTCACTGATCCTAGTGTTGCTGGGGTTTCTTCTCCACTGCGTCGGGATTTGAACAGGGGGCAGGTTGAGCTTTTTGTGTAACATCTCCATAGCATGACTACAATAAGGATTAAAGCATATATCGAAATTGCTACTGTAACGATAGAAAAATTGATCTTTTCGTTAACGTACTCTAGATACTTAACGTTCGCCATCGCGATGTCGTGGACGTATTCCAGGTTGACTCTCATCGTTTGGTTTTTTACGTTTGATAGTACCGCTGGCAGGGCTTGCGCTGAAATGGCCTCGCTGCTGTAGAACACACGATCCCCAATCATGATCGTTTCGTTGTTGAGCTGGATCACGTAGGTACCATTGATAGCATGTGTGGCGTTGCTACTCTTAACTTCACCTTGGAAGTTCGTAACGAAAACCGTGTTATCATTTATTAGCTCGATTATTGTACCATTTCTCCTAGTAAACTGGCAACTAGCTTTTCCACCCTTCAGCAATCGTGGTAAGCAACCGTTTTTTTTAGTTTGCTTATGGATTCCGAGCCACATACCGTAGATGAACCGATTAATAGGCAATCCTTTGTCAGTCCATAAGTTTCCTCCTGATTCACTAGCATCTTGTTAAATGGTAGGTCTAGTTGTTTCCCGTCGTAGATACCAGCGCGTGTAACCAATAAATTATATTTATCGGTTTTTACCTTTGGCATGGAGAGAATGTAGAGAAGCAGCGTCCCATTTGTGTATATTGATGGCTTGCCGTATTCGATTGCTTCCATCATGTTCTGGTATGGAAGTGTTTCCATTTCTGATAATATCTGGTTGACCTCATCAGTGTCGAGTAGGTTGGTGTTCACAATTCCGCGCTTTGCCAGCTGGCATGCCCAGACCATTTCGTTCACCTCTTCGCGAAGAAGGACGATATTGTGAACTGCGTTTCTTTCAAATATTTCCGGTTCAGCTTCCCTCGCCACGGAATTCACGCGGTCCACTACTTGATTAATTTTTTTCAAAACCTCTTGAGTGGGCGTGAATAGCTTCTCGTTGACCCTGTACTGGTGGTTGTCGTTTTCGATGACTTTGCTCCAGTCGGTTGCATCTGGTGACCCTGCCAGCCATTTCTATGCTGACCCTATCCAGTCAATAGAGCGGGTATGCCTAGCCTTACTTATGCCTCCCGTTAGTTCTTCGAGACGCTCCATCGTTTGGTTAATGTAGAGCTGTGCAAGGAGCTTGTCATCAGACTGTTTGCCCAGGCGGCTCGACAAATCTTTCATTTGCATCATAGTTGTGGCGTATTGTTGAAGGTTGATGACGTGGATCAGTTTGAATGTCCCGCTGATAATCCATCCGCTTCCACTTTGGATCGTTACTATTGGAGCCTTGTAGTGGAAGATATGAAGACCACTGATGGCTGACGCCAGCAGAGGCAGTCTGTAATGCGAAATGTTACCTCTAAATCTAATGTTGTTAGTGTATTAGTATTTTTAAACAATTTTCCTCTACAAATTCTAGTGGTTATAAATAAGTTAGTAGTTTAGTTTTTTATAGATTTTTTATCTCTGGATGTAATATTGTTAGTGGGTTAGTAATTTTTCAACAATTTTCTCTACTAATGCTATTGATTATAAATAAATTAGTAATTTAATTTTCTATCAACTTTTTATCCCTAAATTTGATATTATTGGTAGGCTAGTAATTCTTAACGATTCTTTTCTACTAGTGCTATTGGTTACGGATAAGTTAGTAGTTCAATTTTTATAAAGGTTTTTATGAAAAGAAAACACAATTAACTTTTCATGATTAAATTCTTATGCTTTCAACTGACTGTTAGTGGGTTAGTAATTAACTAAACTAGAGCTTGTAAAGCTACCAACCCGCGTATGTTATCGGTTACTAGGACCCTTGGAGTCGTAAAATAATGCAATAGTTTTATCATTTTGTCTTTAAGGTGCAAACTTGATTTGTTTCTAATGTGAAGAAGTTTTGCAAACTTTGAGAATTTATCTATTAAACTTAAAATTTTTTGTCCTTGAATCTCGAAAATGTGTACGTGAATTATCTCGCATGGTCGCAAAGGGATTGGTGTAATCTGCAGTTCCGGTCTGTTTGCGTGCCTATCTTATTTATTAAATTTACATGTTTCACATGCCAGTACATATTTTCTAATCTGACTGCTCATTCTCGGGAAATAATAGTGCTGTAAAATCTGTTTCCTATTCTCATTGGCATTGCGATGTGCCCTCTTGTGCTCTTTTATTATTACCCCGCACACCCCGTCAGGATTTCGTAAATCTTCTATGAGCGTTTGAGCTACCCGGACCTTATAATTGCAGAATGTTCGGTCTTAATTTTTCTTTGAGTACACTAACAAGTTCTCTTTCGTCCATACACTCTATTCCAACGTAATGTCGCGATTAACCAGGGTGGGGCTCCTCGCAGATCTGAAGCCTACCACCGAATACGATTTGATGTCTGAAGACGTTCAGCGGCACTTCAACGAATGGAATTAAAACAGAGTTATCCTGTTCTGCGCTGTGAACCGTATCGCACTCGCTTGCGGTGTCAGTCGATGATCCTGTGGTTGCATCTTGGCTAGCAACCTCTGAAGCAGACAAAGTTGACGCTGTTAGCTGATTTACCTGAGTTTTTAGGCGAGAAAGAGCATCAGCCACGACGTTGGAAGTCCAACGATAAGATCGTAGTTATATTCTTCTATCCTAGATTTCCAACGTTTCAGCTTAGCATTGTAGTTACGGTTGCTAAGCGAAAAGGTTAGTGGCTGGTGATCCGTGAATATACGTATTTTTCTCGCGCCGTACAGATAATTTCGGAGATTGTCCAGTGCCCAAACGATAGAAAGCATCTCCTTTTAATTTGTCGCATACCCTTCCTCTGTGGATGTTAAACTTCTTGATATAAACGCTACTGGCTTGTCCTTACCGTCATAGTCCTGAGACAATACCGCGCCAATGGCGAAGTCGGAGGCGTCCGTCGTTAGGTTGAAGGCCTTTTCGAAATTGGGAAAGGTCAGGACCTCTGAGGTTGTCAACACTTCTTTGAGGTCCTCAAATGCCTTTAGGGCTTCCTTGGTTAAAGTAATTGCCACTTTCTTAGATTGAGTTGCCTTTACTTGTGCGTGCTCTCCTCTTGTAAGATTGGTAAGTGGTTTGGCGATTTTTGCATAATCGCGAATAAACTTCCTGTAATAGGAGGTTAATCCTAAGAAACTTTTGAGCTCCTTTAAATTTGACGGTGGTAGCATATTTTTTATTGAGTTAATTTTTTGGGGGTCTGGGAGAATCCCCTCAGAAGTTACAATGTAGCCAAGGAACTCAACGCTTTGTTTTAAAAACTGCGTTTTTTGTAGATTAACCTTAAGGTCTGCAGCCGAGAGTCTTCAAAGGATCGTTTCAATATCCATTAAGTGAGTAGCCTCGTCCTTACTAAAAATAATAATGTCGTCAATATAGACGAAACATATGCGCCCTATAAACTCCTTGAGGACATCGTCTATCATACGCTGAAAGATAGAAGGCGAATTTTTAAGGCTAAATGGAAGTCGCAAAAATTCATATTTGCCATTCATAGTGGGAAAGGCGGTTTTTGGAATATCGCGCTCTTTCATAAGGATTTGGTGGAATCCCGAAGTTAAGTCAAGCGTGGTAAAATATTTGGCATTTCCGATGCTAGCAATGGTGCCGCTTATGTCTGAAATGGAGTACGTATCGGGAATGGTTACGGCGTTTAGCCTTTTAAAATCTATGACCATTCGGTATTTTTTCTCTCCGTTCGGCTGATATTTTTTGTGGAACAATCCATTTGGGGGAATTGTAAGGACTTTTTGAAGGACGAATAATGCCTTCTGAAAGAAGTTCCTGAATCTGTCTATCGACTTCCCCACGCATTTTAACAGGGTAAGGGTAGCTTTTTGTATAAATAGGATCTTCGGTTGTCGTTGTTATTTCCGCCTGGACGTCGGTCTCAATTTTTGTGCTACGGTCGACTGGGCCAAAGAGTTGTTCGTGTCTATCCAGTAATTTTTGAAGCTCTTCCCTCGTATGTTGGGCAATGCAAGGATCGAGACAAATGTCTACGCTGATGTTATTACATTCCTCTGCTTTTTTCCGTTTAAAGGGCAATACAGTATCTGGTTTTAAAATAAGAAGATACAATTCCCTATCTAGAACTGCTTTGATTTCTGTAAGTGTGTCATCCCCCAGGATCCCATCAAAGGACTTAAGTCCTGGAAGGACAAAAAATGTAGTGGTAATGTCTCGTCCGGCAAAATTAAAAAAATTTTCCACAAACTTTCTTCTCAATTTTGATTTTTCCCCCCGCGGAAGTTACATGAAATGGTTTTTCCACTGGCACTAATATAGTTTTTGTTAGCCCCCGTATCCACCAAAAATTCTAGAGTGCCTTGATTTGGCGTAACGTACTCTAAATATGGTACGCCGGACACGAGGCTCCTATTGTAAAATTTATTTGATCCCTATCACTTTGCTCCTAATGGGATACAGGAGGAGCTTTTCTTCTTCCGCTTCATCCACCGGTTATAAATGAAATAATTACTGTTGTTTGGTTGGGTTTTTATTTCTTTGCCCCGAAAATTTTCATACTTTTGAAATTGGCCGGAATTATTAAATGTCGGGTTTGACCGGAAGGATCGACATCCATTTTGACCACCCCCGACGGACATGAGTTACTACGCCAACTTTGCATGGTCTGATTACTATTCCGAGTTTGGCCTGAGCTCGGGTAGCTCGAGATTGATCCTACCCGACTTTGATTCTTACCTTGGTAGTTTTGGCTTGTTCCTGGTTGGTTTTCGACTAAATAATTCTGATTTCTTCCAGACGGGTTTTGATTTGAATATAATTGGCCTGCGCCATTATAATTGCTATTAGCCCCGAATAGTATCGAGAAGCTAAAGATTGCGAATTATTATTGAAACTCCTGTTATATTGATTTGCTGCGATGCATGGCATTCCTACGGTCAACGTTCATGAACGTCACACACGCCGAGTAGGTCTCGGGGAATGATTTGGGTTTTTGAACCAACAGTAGGGTCGGAAGATCCCCATTCAACCCCCTTATGAATACATCCAATGCTCTTCTCCGGTGTGCCTCTGTCAGCGCCATGACCGTTTCCGTATGAATATATTTTTCGCTCCTTATGGTATTGATCATAAGTGAAAGCTGTTTATTGATCTGTGCGTAGAAGTCAGACACTTTTTGGTGACCTTGGGTCATCTGCGTTAATTGCTGATCTAAAGTTTCTATATCCCTAACGTCTGCGTAATGCGGAGAAAGAATCACCTTTATCTCCTTCCAGTCAGCATCAAAATGTTATGCGACACCAACGCTGCGTCTGCCGCGCCTCGAATTTTGTACCTAATATGGCGTAAAATGGCCCTATATATCGGCTTATGCCTTACTACTTTATAATCGTAAATTACTTGTTCTGCACTATGTATCCAGGAAGAATAGTGCTCTCGATTTCCTTCGAAAACCTGTAGTTCCTTGACACAGTCTGGCAATCTTGCAATTTCGTTTAATTTAATGCTTTCACCACTAGTATTCGCCTTTTTTGGTTTTGTGGAGCGCAGGCTATCGCTAAGATTTTTTCCTAAATATTAACAGTTCACTAATAGATTTCTCTGCTATCTCCTTTTTTTTTTTTTTCTAATTGGAAACATTTTTCTTGATAGCTCATCAAGTAACAGAGTTTAATAGTTTCATTAAATGATAATAATTTATGGTGCTTTACACATTTGTTTTTTTATTGTAATTTTAATTTTGCTTTTTTCTTCACTGTCACAAATTGACTTAACACAGTTTGGCAGTTTCGTTAGACTTTTTAATTTATGTGCTTTAATTTATTTTTTTGCACATTAACTTTCATTTATTAACTTTTCACTGAAATAAATCAATTTCCAACCCGCTCGGGCGCCAGTTAGCTCTCGTTATTAACGAGAGGATAAAAAATTTAAGTTGCGGCGAACCAACTCGTTCGCCGACTTGGAAAATCAAACAATTATTTCAACACGTTATCAAAAGAACTGACTTTACAATTCTAATTTGCTTACGAGCTAACTTCTTAACCTAGCGGTCCCAATAGTAACTTCCACAACTTTAACACTGCTGACATTGCGGTTCTCACGCTTTTAGTGCGACACGTCGGATGCGCGTGTGTCATGTCAGCGAAAGTTCGGCCCGTGAGAATGCAAGTTGTGTAATAGCGTTCGATCACCTGCTTTGCAACGTGAGCAAGTGTACGGACCGTGCACTATCAACATGTAAACGACAAACAACTGACCTGCACATAAGCAACAGATAAACATGCATTATCTAGAAATGCATTCTCAACATGTAAACAACAAACAACTGACCTACACATAAGCAACGACAAACATACAACAAGCAATAACCAACCCAAATAGATATCTACACTCTTAATCCACTGCGATAACAACCGCCGCATCTCAATAGTATAAATAGAACTAATAATTCAAAATGTAAATCACTTTTAAGAATATCAATAAAGCGCACGCATAAAACCCATTTCTGAAAAGTGGGATAAATTAAAACAAGTTTATCCAGTCGCGTAAACGGCAAACCTTGAAATAGCAGGCAGCCTAAACCGATAAAAAGTGAAAAGTGAAATAAGAGATTCCTGACTTCGAAGAGAATCCTTCATCCTGGACTCACGCGATAAACGCCAACAAATTTTCAATTCTATGCGCCCAATATCACTAGACGATACAATGGCTCAGGACATTGCAACTCTACGAGCACAGGTAGAACTACTCACAAGGCTCTAAAAAATACATAATTAAAAGTAAATACACTGGAAGCACAACAACTCTCCCAGACAGTCACTACGGCAGATAAATATGTAGAATTTACACCAAATATCACAAACTGAGACCTTATAAATTTAAAAACATTTGAAGCCATACATCAAAGAATTCTCTCCACCCGAACTGCTATACAGCCCTTACAATTATACACTCGAAAATAGGTGGGGAGGCAGCAAACATCCTAATCAACCACAACGCCAAGCTGAATTGCTATTCGATAATCAATAGACTTGACTACACATATACTGATCACCGACCGCTGTATGTACTTGTTTATAGGGCTATTTCTTAATAATCGAAACGTTAGTGAAAGAGAAATCAAACATTAAAGTTTTAAAAACATAATAGCATCTAAAACGTCGGAGCAGGACAATAGGTCATTCCATTTTTATTCCATTAGTAAAGTATTATTCAGATCAAAATCACATGCAGCAAAATTTAAAGCTATTCTATCATCAGGCACAGATGAGGAAAACTCATAAAATTTAAAATTCAAAATCAGAGGCACATGATGCTTATCGCACGGCGCAATAGGAGAAATGCATTCCGAAATATTATAGATCAAATTATTACTAATAAAAATGAGATCGAGTAATCTATCCGACTTGTTAACAAAACTGTTAACTTGTCTCAAATTAAGACTTAAAATACTATCAATAAAATTAGATTCATGAGCTGAAATAACATTTAAAGGAGTGAGACAGGAGGTAGAAAAACTACCGGACCAACTCACATTACTTAGATTAAAGTCACCCAATATGCATATTTGGTTATCCCTTAACTTATTTATGACTACAGAGGTAATATTGTCAGCATGCAAGCGATAACGAAATTCTCCACTATTTGGTGGATTATATGAAACCACTAAAACAATGAGCTATGTGCTGTCGTACTGCTAACACAAACGCACAGATGATCTATTAGATAATCATCGTTCTCAAGCGAAACTAAATATGCATGAAATTTACGTTGTACAGCAATGAGTACACCACCACCTCTTGCGAAACCAGTTTAGTTACGTCTCTATCCTTTTGAACAAACATTATATAAATAAGAGTCGAAGAATTACTCATCAAAAAAGTTAGAATTGAGCCATGTGTCAACTATTACAAATACATCATAATCAAGTTGCGATCTAACAGCGCGAAAATGTTCACATTTAGTACGTAGGCCGAATACATTTTGAAAATACCCATTCAGGCCACTAAATTTATCAGAAGTTATACTTGTCTTTGTTGCTTCTCTTCATTTCGAAAAAAACGAAAAGGGCGTATTTTGACATTGGCAGGCCAAAGATCAGCCGAAAGGAGCTTATCATAAAAAGCAACAGAAACACCTAGCTTAAAATTAACTTTTTTTATGCTACTAAGTGAAATTTCATTTAGTGCATAGCACAAAAGATGTTTTTTATCAATAGCTGCATGCTTGACAATGAACTCAACAATGTTGTCACCAGAAACAGAAGGCAGAAATTACGATAAATATAACCATTTCATACGGCCAGCCACCTCAAAATCCGTATTTGTGTTTATACCAACAATTCCAAATTCATTTCGACGTTTAGACTTTGTTACTTTTGTCCTTTCAGTGTTCACCGGCACCAAAAAACAACAAAGTTCGATCAATAGCTGGCACAGCTGAGCGCGCTGTCGACCGATCAACAACAGGCCCAGCAGTAGAACTAGACGAACGCAAAGAAGATCCAGCATCATCACCAGCTTTGTCTGGTACAACATCAGCAGACTTCGGCAAAACTTTCTCAGCTAGCACCGAAATGCACGTAGGCGACAGACCAGCAACAGCAGCAGCAAGAGAAGTGGAATTAAAGTAAAATTATCAACAACAACTGCACGTGAAAATGATAAGCCGAGAGAGCATTCGTATTATTACTGACACCAGTACAAGAAACAGCAACAGCGAACTGGTGGGCACGGACGTGTCATCCTTAGCAGCAACAAATGATGTTTTAGTAGTTGACATTTTCTCGACATTTACTGCACCACTAATCAGCTTCGAGACTAAGACTTTAAGGTCATTAACCTCCTTAGTCAGATATGCAATTGATGAAACCAAGTTTGAAGAGTTATGTAGGCAATTATCGCAATTATACATACACAATGTTTGTATAATTAGCAAGCAGTTCACACATTTCTTTGCTATCAACCTTTGCACACATTTTATGATGCTTATTATTACAAGCATGGCAAGAGATTTCATAGCCAACACGTAAAGATTTAAAGCATTTAGCACAAGTTGAATTATCCATAGCGAGAGCGAACAAAAACACGACCATTCACTTCGACGTTCAGAAACGTGGAATGCTACTGCTTTAAAGCTTGTTACGACTTAACAACTGGAATTCAGTTGAGTGGGTTGAGTTGATATCTTCAATATTCAACCGATACTTTTATGTATTGATCAATACTCGGTACCGACTTAAAATGTATTCAATACTTTCGATACTCGGTACCGAAATATCTATGCTAATTTTTGGCGGAATATAGGACAATATGAATAATATTGATTTATTATTCGTGAACTTAACTTTAACACATTTTTGTTCTAACAGTCTCACCTAATATAAACGGCTTGCGTTTTGGAACGCACGCACGCAAAATTTTTAACCACGGCCACCCCAAATTGAGTTGCGCGCGTTTGCCTTACAGAGTTGCATGGCTGTCAAATTCGTTTGAGAACAATACAAGGTGGACGTTTTCAGCGCTGGTTCAATTTATTTATTTTGTTTAAAGATTTGCTTTACCTTATGTTACATATTAATTTGTATTTTAACATTAAATATTATCTTAATTTATATGAAGAGCTTCAACACAGGAACTTATTAACAAGTTTGGCAATTGATTTTTTTCCTCTTTTATATTATATAAGCAATAATAATCATAAAAATCATAATCCCAAGTTCCAAACAATGTACAAATTTATAAAAAGTTTTCATTCAAAGCTTTTTGATAATTTTTTTGCTCATCCAAACAAAAAAGTCCGTATTCGTTATATTTAAGACAATGCGCATCACCCTCAACGGTGGGATAAATGTCAAATCGAAATGTCACGCAAAATGAAAATTGGAAACTGAGTTAGCTTTTGGCGCACGCCATTCAATTTGGGTTGCTCCCTCCCATGTACAATGTTGTATGAGCATGAGACATTTTTGACAGAAAATTGCCGGAGTGCGTGAATATTAGGTTAGGCTATAAGAAGTTCGATTACTATTAAAAATATTTTTGAGGTGAGCAAAAAACAAATATCTTTAGGGTTTTTATGTTACGCTCTTTGTAAATTTTGATGTTTATATTTTGAGTAATTGTAGTCGGACATGTTTTTATTAAGTTACTAAACTGAAAATTATGTTATTTATAAAAATTATAAAACATAAATTAAAATGATAGTCTGAACAGTAAGTAAAAAAAATTCGATGAAAACTACTGTTTTGACTATTTTGGGTTAAATTGATGTCAACAAAAAACGCGAGCAGCAATAGAAATTTCGAATATATTAAAATTTGCCTTAATATATTCTGTATAAAGCAAAATAAGAATTTTGATAGTGGTTTTTGTTTTTCCATTTTTTTTGTAAAAATTTTTAAATAAAAAAAAAACGTTAGTTTTTACCCATTCCATTAATAGCGCGGAGTAAGACTTTCTTTAAAAATCTTGAGAATTCTACATGTTTGGCCTCAAATTAAAGGTATAAGTATCCTGTTTTGGAGTTTGGTAAGTATTCGGCAATGATCTTAAAAAATTAAAAATATCGCACCATTGAAAACCAATTTGATTTTTACAATCTCAAAACGATACCATAACGAGAATCTATTACCACTTTAAATATGTAAAAATCGTGTTAACCAGTGTTATTGATTCTCAATTAAATTCTACTTCTCACTTCCCTACAAGAACAGTGATAGTCATTTGATTAATCACGTGATAATCACTGGTGATAGAATTGTCCATCAAACATTCCCATCACATTCTTAAAGCCAATATGATATAAAGTGATGACTTTGCATCTACTTTCCACTTACGGCTTTTATAAACTAATATTAAATATAGCTGAACTGCTTACTCTGACGTATCGTGATAGTCAATTTGTTGAGACCTATCACGATTGATCCATTAAATTTGATGTGCATACCTATCACACTTGTTGTATGATATATGATGGATTAACATATCATTGTTGACCGATCATACTGCACATTGCATTTCAATAATTCTTTTAATAAATCGTTTAGTATCGCACTCAAAAGCCTTTTTTTCTTTAGATAAGCAATTTTGCAAGTGCCCTTTTACATTTTTCTTATCTTTTATTAATTCCGCTTCAGCTCAAAATATATTTAATTATTTTTAGTTGTGACAACGCGCAAGTTACGTATATGAATAACCCGGGTAATAAACCTGATAAATTTGCAGAATTCCTTAATAAAATTAGCCAGACAACAGGAAATTAATAAAAAAGTAATATGACACAATTTCCTTTGCCTTTATGAAATTTAGCACAAAAGGTGCAAAAGAAAAGTAGTAAGTTCATAATATTTCCAAGATTCATAATGTTGTTGACAAATTATGATGTAAACCATTTAGTCAGCATTTAAGTACATAAGTAAATGTAAATTATTATGTAAACCATTTATAATATATAATATAATTTTGGCGCGTACACTATATAGCTCAGTGTTTGGCCGAGCTTCTCCTACCATTTGTGGTGTGCGTCTTTATATTATACCACAAATGGAGGGACCTACAGTTTTGTGCCGACTCCGAACGGCAGATGTATTTAATGAGAAGCTTTTTCATGGCAGAAATACCCTCGGAGGTTTGCCGTTGCCTGCCGAGGGGTGACCGCTATTAGAAAAAAACTTTTTTTATAATTAAGATTTTGCTTGCCCTGACTGAGATTCGAACCTCGAACTCACCGGCATATCGAGTTATAGCACGCACCGCTACCAACTCGACTAAACCATTTAGTCAGCATTTAAATACATAAGTAAATGTAAATTATTATGTGAACCATTTAGTCAGCAATTAATTATATTAAATGTATTCGATTGTAAGCTTTGATGAAGAGCAAAAATCATAAGTAAAATCAGTCTTGTTCAAGACAGTAGGAGGTTTAGTTATGGTTAAAGTCCCACACTGACAAACCGGTGACGGTTAGGCTTTCGATGCTTCCTCCTCGTAAAAAAAAAAAAAAAAAAAAAAAACCACATGAGTGCCGTGAATAGGTGTGACCGCTGCACATTACGGCGGGTCGTTTAGTGGTGGCTTATTTGAATTTTAGGCCTAGAGGCATAAACAAAAGGATTTATAAAAAATTATAAAGCCGTTAGGCATATGGAGCAACCTAGGTATAAGAAGGAAAATCTGAAAAATGTTCACCTTTCTAACATCAAAAAAATCATTGAAATTTTCAGATATTCCAGCTGATAGTAATAATGATACTGACATGGACACCACAGATTAAGGGATTACTGACATCTACTGAATTAACGGATCAGATGGGATTCATAGACATTCAAATGAGAACACAAGAAATAGTCAAGGATACCGATATAGTAGTACACTTAATAAACATAAAATAAATGGAAAGCAAAATTAACGAAATGACAGACAATATTATTCTATTGAAAACGAACAACAAGGACTTATTACATTCAGAGTTATTAGAAGCAAGAAATAAATTAATAACGTTAATACCAAAAGTAAAAAGAAAAGCAAGAGGTTTAGTAAACGCAGTAGGCAGCGTATCCAAATGGATGTTTGATACGATGGACGACAATGATAGACAGACAATTCAAAATCATCTCCTAAGGACAGACGAGACGATGAACGAACAAATGCACGTAAACGAGTATTTTAATTAAGCGTTAGAACAAATAAAAAATAGTGTAAGAAGCGATAGAAAAGAAATTGAAAAAAGCTTTAATGTTATAAATAAAATGATAGACGAAGAATATGAACAAAATATGTATTTAGAGCAAATGACAAAAATTCAATTGTTAAAAAATAAAATAGAACAAATTCAAAATAATGTAGTTTCAGCAAAATACGGGATTATTAACCCAAATATTCTAACAAATCATGAAATTACCAAATATAATATTGATTTCAACACATTAAAATATGTTCAATTAGGAACAGCAACCTTTAATAACACTTATTTGATACTTGACATTAAAATAATAAAAACTTTTATAGAAGCGAAAATAAGAAAAATTGTACCAATACCAAATAAAAATCAAAAAGAAATTGAAGCAAAAATAGAAGAAATATTTACTTATGAAAACAAAACAATGCGATTTGAAGAAAATAAACATATTAGACAATTAAAACTCAGCTTCCATTGTATAATAACAAAGAGTGGTAAACTAATAAAAAACAAAGAATTAGAAATTATAGAGTTAGATGAAAAATCAATTATTGTAAAAATGCAAATAATTTGGTAGTTAACAACACGTGTAACAAAAATTAAACTATTCTTAGTGGAAATTATGTAATTCAATTCAATAATAATAAAAATCAATGATTATTACTTTTCCAATTTATTTGAAATGGTCGAAGGAAATATTATGAAGACGAAGTACGAATATATTAAAAACTTTACAGAAAAAATAACATTAGATAAAATAGATGGGGAAAATAAAATAAATTTTAAAAACATTTCTAATTTAAAATTTCACAATAAAGTAATATATTGATGTAACACATTTATCACAATTTTAGTAATACTAGCAATTGCAATCTTGATAACGAAACATAGTAGGTATATCAAAATAAAATTAAATAAACGAATTCAGGAGAATTCTAATCTAAAAGGGGGAGTAGTAAGTATATGAATAACCCGGGTAATAAACCTGATAAATTTGCAGAATTCCTTAATAAAATTAGCCAGACAACAGGAAATTAATAAAAAAGTAATATGACACCATTTCCTTTGCCTTTATGAAATTTAGCACAAAAGGTGCAAAAGAAAATTAGTAAGTTCATAATATTTCCAAGAATCATAATGTTGTTGACAAATTATGATGTAAACCATTTAGTCAGCATTTAAGTACATAAGTAAATGTAAATTATTATGTAAACCATTTATAATATATAATATAATTTTGGCGCGTACACTATATAGCTCAGTGTTTGGCCGAGCTTCTCCTACCATTTGTGGTGTGCGTCTTTATATTATACCACAAATGGAGGGACCTACAGTTTTGTGCCGACTCCGAACGGCAGATGTATTTAATGAGAAGCTTTTTCATGGCAGAAATACCCTCGGAGGTTTGCCATTGCCTGCCGAGGGGTTACCGCTATTAGAAAAAAACTTTTTTATAATTAAGATTTTGCTTGCCCTGACTGAGATTCGAACCTCGAACTCACCGTAAGTAAATGTAAATTATTATCTGAACCATTTAGTCAGCAATTAATTATATTAAATGTATTCGATTGTAAGCTTTGATGAAGAGCAAAAATCAAAAGTAAAATCAGTCTTGTTCAAGACAGTAGGAGGTTTAGTTAGGGTTAAAGTCCCACACTGACAAACCGGTGACGGTTAGGCTTTCGATGCTTCCTCCTCGTAAAAAAAAAAAAAAAAAAAAAACCACATGAGTGCCGTGAATAGGTGTGACCGCTGCACATTACGGCGGGTCGTTTAGTGGTGGCTTATTTGAATTTTAGGCCTAGAGGCATAAACAGAAGGATTTATAAAAAATTATAAAGCCGTTAGGCATATGGAGCAACCTAGGTATAAGAAGGAAAATCTGAAAAATGTTCACCTTTCTAACATCAAAAAAATCATTGAAATGTTCAGATATTCCAGCTGATAGTAATAATGATACTGACATGGACACCACAGATTAAGGGATTACTGACATCTACTGAATTAACGGATCAGATGGGATTCATAGACATTCAAATGAGAACACAAGAAATAGTCAAGGATACCGATATAGTAGTACACTTAATAAACATAAAATAAATGGAAAGCAAAATTAACGAAATGACAGACAATATTATTCTATTGAAAACGAACAACAAGGACTTATTACATTCAGAATTATTAGAAGCAAGAAATAAATTAATAACGTTAATACCAAAAGTAAAAAGAAAAGCAAGAGGTTTAGTAAACGCAGTAGGCAGCGTATCCAAATGGATGTTTTGATACGATGGACGACAATGATAGACAGACAATTCAAAATCATCTCCTAAGGACAGACGAGACGATGAACGAACAAATGCACGTAAACGAGTATTTTAATTAAGCGTTAGAACAAATAAAAAATAGTGTAAGAAGCGATAGAAAAGAAATTGAAAAAAGCTTTAATGTTATAAATAAAATGATAGACGAAGAATATGAACAAAATATGTATTTAGAGCAAATGACAAAAATTCAATTGTTAAAAAATAAAATAGAACAAATTCAAAATAATGTAGTTTCAGCAAAATACGGGATTATTAACCCAAATATTCTAACAAATCATGAAATTACCAAATATAATATTGATTTCAACACATTAAAATATGTTCAATTAGGAACAGCAACCTTTAATAACACTTATTTGATACTTGACATTAAAATACCAAAAACTTTTATAGAAGCGAAAATAAGAAAAATTGTACCAATACCAAATAAAAATCAAAAAGAAATTGAAGCAAAAATAGAAGAAATATTTACATATGAAAACAAAACAATGCGATTTGAAGAAAATAAACATATTAGACAATTAAAACTCAGCTTCCATTGTATAATAACAAAGAGTGGTAAACTAATAAAAAACAAAGAATTAGAAATTATAGAGTTAGATGAGAAATCAATTATTGTAAAAAATGCAAATAATTTGGTAGTTAACAACACGTGTAACAAAAATTAAACTATTCTTAGTGGAAATTATGTAATTTAATTCAATAATTGTTCAATAAAAATCAATGATTATTACTTTTCCAATTTATTTGAAATGGTCGAAGGAAATATTATGAAGACGAAGTACGAATATATTAAAAACTTTACAGAAAAAATAACATTAGATAAAATAGATGGGGAAAATAAAATAAATTTTAAAAACATTTCTAATTTAAAATTTCACAATAAAGTAATATATTGATGTAACACATTTATCACAATTTTAGTAATACTAGCAATTGCAATCTTGATAACGAAACATAGTAGGTATATCAAAATAAAATTAAATAAACGAATTCAGGAGAATTCTAATCTAAAAGGGGGAGTAGTAAGTATATGAATAACCCGGGTAATGAAACTGATAAAATTGCAGAATTCCTTAATAAAATTAGTCAGACAACAGGAAATTAATAAAAAAAAAGTAATATGACACCATTTCCTTTGCCTTTATGAAATTTAGCACAAAAGGTGCAAAAGAAAATTAGTAAGTTCATAATATTTCCAAGAATCATAATGTTGTTGACAAATTATGATGTAAACCATTTAGTCAGCATTTAAGTACATAAGTAAATGTAAATTATTATGTAAACCATTTAGTCAGCATTTAAGTACATAAGTAAATGTAAATTATTATGTGAACCACTTAGTTAGCAATTAAGTATATTAAATGTATTCCATTGTAAGCTTTGATAAAGAGCAAAAATCAAAAGTAAAATCAGTCTTGTTCAATAGCACAAACCTGCCTGTTTAATATCGTGAAATATATTTTTTAAAAACGCTCGAACGCGAAGGAAATATAAAATTCGCGCGCTGTTTAAGTTGACTTAAGACAGTTTTCTTTGATTCCTTTTAAACCTTTTTTTCTATCAAAAGTACAACTCTGGCGAACGTATAAGTTGTTTCACTATTGCTAACGCAATTATCTCACTGTAGCAATGGTCTCTTTTCCACCACAAAGGGTTGCAAGTGTGTTAATAAAAGAGATAAGAATATATTAGTTTCCATTAACTAATTCTTTTAAGGTTTATTCTTAAAATTAAAATTCCTTATTTATTCATTTACAATATTTGCGTAATTGTTATATAAGATCTCTGCCGTTTAGATCTGTCCAGTTTGTTCGTTTGGATTTCGTCGTGAAGGGCGCCTGCGAACTGATACTATAGGCGTTGGTGAGTTTTTGGTTGTTTGGTACTGATTTAGGATGACTTTATCATACACTTGGATAAAAGCCTGTTAATTGTATCCTTACAGCCTTTATTCATTGAGGCCTTCTTGAGAACTATCCGCAAAATATGTTTACAAAATAAATTTGGTTACAAGGATTGGCCGCGTAATGCCAACCAGTAAGTCCGCGTAGTTACTGTTTTCGTCCCCAGCTGACTTGGTGTTCAGTTACTTTTTATGCGCATCGAAATAAGTAGATCGGGCATTTAATTAATGCGGACTGAACTTATCCTTTGGTAAATTTGTACATACATACATACTTATGTAGATACATACACAGATACTATATACCCCTTTTGTACTTCAGCCTTAAAAAATTAAATGCTAATTCATAAAGTAAGCCTGCAAAAAATTTTTTATCGTCATTATGAAAAATATCAAAAAATTTTTGACCTAAAAAATTTCGAATTTCATAATTCATTCATTACACAGTGTTACAAAATGGAAAAAATTGAATGAACTTTTAAAGTGACATATTGGAAATTGTTCACCTGGTCGAATATAACTCAAAACGGTTTTTGGAAAATATGTAACACCCTCAAAATCTTGCTTTACCGTTAAAAAACCGTTCTTCGGAAGTGTACGCGCTAATCTTTTCATTACTTGGCCATTTCTTTACCGATTTTCAATATTAGGAAATATAGGATTATACCATTAAACTGAGATATAAAGATCTATTTTTGAGCTAGCGTGTTGTAAGTTTTCATCGGGTAAACTTGGAAAATTTGTTTTTTCTTCAAATTTTTCTACTTTGACCGCATTTTATTGCAGTATTTTACTAAAAGTATATCAAGTATGAGGAATTATTTTGAAAGTACATTCATGTCCAAAAATTTTGAGTGCTCATGCAATGAAATCGGACAAAAATTGACGAAGCTATTAAATTTTTTCTGCTATTAAATAAATTTACCTTGCGAAAAGTTTTTTTTTTTTTAATTTTTCTACTTTGACCGCATTTCATTGCGTTATTTTACTAGAAACATAGCAAGTATGAGGAATTATTTTAAACACATTCATTTCCAAAAATTTTGAGTGGTCATCTAATAAATTTACGCCGTCAATTCAACCTTGCCACCGCTTCGCAATTATATTGTGTAATAAGTGTGGTAAAATGTGTGATAGGCGCAACAAATTTTGTTACGCCTGCGGTCTATTTGTTGATAAGAAATATCGGTTCGATTTAAGAACAAATAAAGCTGTGGTTGAAGCGTTCAACCTCTTTTTCAGTTGCTCATACGTGGAAAGTGCTTGGTATGAACCCGAATATATTTGTTCGATGTGCTGTACAACATTAAAACAATGGAAAACCGGTAAATGCGATGACCAGCGTCTGCCGTTTGTGACTCCTATGGCTTGGCATTATCAAATATATCACAAGCCGGAGGATTGCTACTTTTGCCAAACAAAAATCACTGGTCACCACTATAAAAGTCGCCACCTCATAGAATATGCCAATGTGTTGACTGTATCGAAACCGATTCCAAGAGGAAAACAAGATCAGCGAACTAAAGACAAAAATCCAGCTACATTTCCTGATTCAAGCCACAAATCTTCTAATGAGGTAAATGACGAACCGTACCTTCCAACCAAAGCAATAGAAACGGAACGTCATTTCGTGTCAAATCACGATTATTGTGATCTTGTGCGGGATATGGATCTGTCTATAAGACAGACAGAGATTCTGGCCTCCAGATTAAAGCAGTGGAATATAGTAGACAGTAACTTTAAAGTAACAATTCTACTTGGAATGCAAGGTGGCTACACTAAATATCCTTGTTACTTTTGTGAATGGGACAGTCGTGCCAAAAATCATTACAAGTGTAACATATGGCCACCGAGAAAGTTTCAAATTGGCAAAAATAATGTTCTCAATATTGCATTAGTTAAGCCTGATGATATAATTTTGCCGCCATTGCATTTAAAATTGGGGTACATGAAACAGTTTGTTAAACGACTCGAAAAAAACAGCGAGGCTTTTCTACACCTGAAACTTGTATTCCCCAAGTTGAGTGACGCCAAGATTAAAGAAGGTACTTATAAAAATTTCCCAACAAGAATTCTTCAAAAAGAATTCATCCTAATTTATTTTTACATTTTGATCATGAATTACAGGCGTTTTCGTTGGACCGCAGATTCGTAAGATTATGACTGATGATGACTTCATAAAAAAATTGAACCCAGTAGAGAAAAGAGCATGGCTGAGTTTCATTTCTTTGTGCCGAAACTTTCTTGGAAACACGAGAAGTTCAAATTACGTTGAGGTGGTCCATGAATTTTTGGAAGCTTATGGAGAAATGGGATGCAACATGTCTATAAAAATTCACTTTTTGCATTCTCATTTGGAATTTTTCCCGGATAATCTTGGTAAATTCAGCGACGAACAAGGTGAAAGATTTCACCAAGAAATCTCCAACATTGAAAAACGGTTTACAGGAAAGAACCAAGTTAGGATGATAGCTAATTACTGCTGGTCACTCAAACGTGAAACAGATGACTCGTCTTATAAACGCAAAAGATCAAGCAAACATTTTTAGCTATAAAGTTATTTAGCATTTTAATGATTAATTTTTTTTTATTTTCAGTCACAATAAAAATTTGAAGTTGAAAGATAATCAAAATGTATGAATTTTTAAATATGGTCATCATCTAAAATAATTTAAATAGTAATAACTCTGTCAATTTCCAACCGATTTTCGATTGAAATAGCTTAATCGACGCAGTACTAAATTCACTTGTCTTTAATAGGTACCTTTCTGAATTAAGACTATCGTAAAATCGTAGTCAAAGTTTCAAAATAAATTTTTTTTTATTAAGTTACGATTTTTTTTCTCTGTAGCTTCGTCAGTTCTCGTTTGATTTTGATGAGTTATACGCCATTAAAATAGTGATTTGTTACCTTTCAAAATATATAAACAACTTTTGAATCTGATGAAAATTCGCAAAGATATTGATGATTGACTAGCGAATTACCTCAAAAACAGTTTTTTGGCCCTAAAATGAGATTTTGGGGGTGTTTCGCAAATTTCAAGTATACAGTTTTTCTTAGTTTTATAAGGCCTAACGCCTAGGCTAGGTCTCTTTCAAAGTTCATTTTCAGTGTTACACAGTGTTATGAATGGACTTAAGTGGGCTGAATTTCAGCGTATAAAAATATTTCTAATACCAAATGTACTTAATAAATGCATTATAAATTGCGATTATTTCACTTTGACTTCAAAAAATCATAATTCCTAAACAACGAATTTAGGCTAGTAGAGGCTGCTACATAATTTCGTTTCTTATGACTATAAAAACAAATATGTATAAAGGAAAAAAAATGATGCAATCCGAAATTTTTTAGGTCAAACATTTTGGCTTTTTTTTATATTTTTTTTTTAAATATATCATGTTTCACACATTTCACTTTTAGGGTAACCCTTTACCTACAAACAGAAAAAAAATTTCGAAGATCGGTAATTTTTTCGCAAAGTTATCGAATTTTCAAAAAAAAATTAACATGCACCAATAGAGCAAAATCGAGTTAATCATAATTCCAACGGATTAAGGCTAGTAGAGGTTGCTACATAATTTAGTTTATACTCGTATACATACATATGTATGTACATATATGACTATAAAAAAAATATGAAGGAAATGAAAATGATGCAATCTGAAATTTTTTAGGTCAAACATTTTGTTATTTTTTTTTTATAACGACGATATAAAAATTTTTTTGAAAATATATCATGTTTCACACATTTTACTTTTAGAAGAACCGTATACCTACAAACAGAAAAAAATTTCAAAGATCAGTAATTTTTTCGCAATGTTATCGAATTTTCAAAAAAAAATTAACCTGCACCAATAAAACAAAATCGAGTTTTCAGACAAATTTTCAAAAATTCCCCACGACGAAAGAACTCAAAATAAAGCAAATAGAATAAATACGTATCTCATGCATTTCGATGTAGAAACTATAAAAAAAATATATTGGAAAAAAGACGTAACCCTAACTGCCTGTACGATTTGAGATGAAATATTCTACACATTCTCTACATTTTACTTTTTACATTTACAAATTGTATTTTCTGTATACAGAGTTGCTGCATCACAATTAACTACGTTGGGTTGCCCAGAACTTATCGCAAATACTCGTCAGGAGTACGAAGGTATTGCAATTCGATTAGGCACTGACAGAGAATACCTTAAGGCGATGCGGGCAAAAGTTTGGAAAGCACGAGTCGATAGTCCCTTGTTCGACTGCACTCAATATGCTAGAGGTTTGGAATTGGTTTTTAGACGAATGTGGGATCGCTTTGCAGCCAACGAACTCTTAGATCATATATCTACAGTGGCGGAAAAGTGAACCTTTAACAATATTTATTTTAATGATTATAATTTTTTGAATGCGAAGCTAAAAAGCAAATGTTATTTATATGCGATTTGAAGTTAATATAATAAGGTTTTATTATTTTTAAAATATATACATATATGTACATTCACTACGTAAATAAATTTTTTTATTAATAAATTTCATAATATTTTGAATTTGTCATGTATGTAAATAAAAAGCAATTAATCAAAGTATGCTAGGCCGCATTTAAGGTGTTCTGACAATCACCCCCGCTACCCCCTCTCTCCTAAAAATTTAGCGTTCTCGACAATAAGATCTCAGTAATATGGTTTTACTCTTCAATGATGTGTTAAGAAAAGAGCAGATGCTGCACTTTTGAAGGAATAGAGTTTTATACCTTTTTAAAAGTGTAAAGTTTTAAGGACCATGTTTAAAGGGGGTGCACCAGAAATGTCCGCACCCTTAATTGGGTCGGCTGGTGTCCTCGGCACAGCAAAGGTTCATATCACCGCCATCCGAGAAACGTGATACACAGGGCAAGAGAAGAAAGCGATTGGCACTTGCGACGTATACTACAGCCCCCATGTAGAGAACCGAAATTCGGCGTCGGGTTTGAGGAGGTACATATGTGATTTCGTCGCCACGGTGGAAGAGAAGGACGATGTGACCAAATATCGCTTCTACGAACTTTTCGAGCGCCCGTTGGAACGCTGGTCCCGCCACGATATAAAAATCTGCTTAGCGATTTTAAAGCCAAGGTGGGCAAGAACGGCTTCTTTGGCTCCGCAGTCGGAAAATTCAGTCCTATGACGAAACGAACGAAAAGCAAACGAGTAACCAAATCGACCATGTTGTGATAGACGAAAGGCATGCATCCAGCATCCTTGATGGCGGTCGAACCGAGGAGCTAACATGGACTGGGATCACTATTCGCACGCTTGCTTGTTGAGAGCACTAATTAAAGCAGCAATATTTAAGAGTAATGGGACCACATCTGTCGCTCTATTCGAAATCCAATGGATTGTTCAGTGAGCCCGAAAGAACAACTGGTATTATAAGGACCGTCCACCACGTCGTCCCGGAAAGGAAAGGTACTGCCTACGGTGCTATCAGGCGTAAAGCAATGTTTGCGTTAGCGATGAAGAAGGAAACGAGACACATTTTTGGTGAGAAGAGAAGTGTGACGGCTTACAGAAGGTTTCAAGAACGGGTCGAATTTCTGCAGGGATTACAACGACGACCCGATACCTGACAGCCAGAACATACTTATGCCCGAATTCTGTAATTTGGTGTAATCTCAAGTTAAAAAATTAGAAACTATGACCTTGCTATTGCCTTACCTCGCGTTTGCGTTTTAGCTTTTATATTCGTTCTAATTTTTTGTGGCCTGTTTATCGCCTGGTCACAATTTAAGGATAATATTTTGGGCCTAGATGTCATAGTTTGAGAGTGTGTATCCTAACTGGTCTAAAATCGGTATTCAGTAAGCAGTCCCAGTCTCTAATAGAAACAAAGGTCTAAATTTTAGACCATTTGGCATTCATTACTCTTAAAATAAAGTCTCTGGATTGCGAACTGATGATGAGCAGGTCACAAAATATTAAAATATAAAGAAAAGAGAAAATCGTGAAAGCAAAGAAAGTCAATAATCTCTAGCTCATAGTTTCAAATTTTGAGACTTGAGATTATATTCAGTTACCGAGTCCAGCATGAGGCTGCTTACTGAATTGCGTAATTCGTTTATGGAGAGAGCACTTGTTCACGCTACTTCGCAGCAGGGAAAGAGTTAAACACTTGCACCAGCTTATCTGCAGAGAACAGTCCGACAAATGCATGCGTTTTGATTGCAATTAAAGTGTGCTCTACCCAGTCCACATCCAAATCCACTATCGTGGTATCAGCCTTCTTAATATCGCATATAAGGTTCTTTCGAGCGTATTGTAAGAGAAACTTAATCCCACAGACGTCATCACAAGGTACGTAAACAACGTTTCCACTAACACCGTCAATAACAACCAAACATGCATTATCAAGAAATGCATTTTCAACAACAAACAACTGACATACACGTAAAGAACTGATAAACATGCATTATCAAGAAATGCATTCTCAACATGTAAACAACAAATAACTGACCTGCACATAAGCAACAGATGAACATGCATTATCTAGAAATGCATTCTCAACATGTAAACAACAAACAACTGACCTGCACATAAGCAACGGACAAACATTAGAACAATAGAAATGCACTATCACTACAACAAACAATAATCCACCCAAATAGATATCTACACTCTTAAACAGCAAACAACTGGCAATGGAATATTCCACTGCAATAACAACCGCCGCATCTCAATAGTATAAATAGAACTAAGAATTCAAAATGTAAATCAGTTTTAAGAATATCAATAAAGCGCACGCATTTCGGCGTAGCTATAAATTATATTTTTTTAATTCATATCGTGTCGACGATATTAGCTGAGGGCTCAAGCCGGTCTAAATCTTGACTGCAGCCAAATATCCTCGAACTACAGGATAATAAAATAAAAATGCCACAGCTTTGAAGAAAAGCATAAAACCACTTTCTGAAAAGTGAGATAAAACAAGTTTATTCAGTCGCGTAAACGGCAAACCTTTAAATAGCATGCAGTCGAAACCGATAAAAAGTGAAAAGTGAAATAAGAGATTCCTGACTTCAAAGAGAATCCGTCATCCTGGACTCACGCGATAAACGCCAACAAATTTTCAATTCTCTGCGCCCAATACCACTAGACGATACAATGGCTCAGGACATTGCAACTCTACGAGCTCAGGCTCTAACAACAACTCTCCCAGACAGTCACTACGGCAGATAAATATGTAGAATTTACACCAAATATCACAAACTGAGACCTTATAAATTTAAAAACTTTTGAAGCCATACCATGCTACAGTGGAGATAAGAACCCTTACGAAACCTGGAGGAGGAATAGGGCATGGACATTTATGGAAAACATCAAAGAATTCTCTAACCACCCGAACTACTATACAGCCCTTACAATTATACACTCGAAAATTGCTGGGGAGGCAACCAACATCCTAATCAACCACAACGCCAAGCTGATAATCAATCGATAATCAACAGACTTGACTACCTACGCCGACAATGTAACAGCGCAAGGCGAAACTACCAAAGAGCCAGAAATCGAAGCGCAAACTTTGCGGTGCAGCAAAGTGACTACAAAGAAAAGCGCACGGCGCTGAAACGGGCTATAAAAGCCAGTAAAACGAAATGTTTTCGAAGTCTATGTGACAGCGCAGATAAAGAGCCCTGGGGTTCAGCATTTAAAGTAGTGACTGAAAAGCTACAAAAGTCGATACAACCGAAGATTTCATGCCCTAGAGAGTTGGAAAAAATAGTAAGCGCACTTTTCCCAGACCAACCACCATTTGAACGGGAAACATTTCCCCCTACAGAGTACGAAACGCCTCCAGTTACGGCATGACATTTTAAAAGCCGTTAAAAGCCTTAAAGAGAAAAAGGCACCAGGTCCTGATTTGATACCGAACCACATATTGAAGCTAACTGCAAATACCAACACCGAAGCGTTTGTACGGACGTACAATGAATGTCTTAAAGAAGGTATATTTCCCCCTAAATGGAAGCGCCAGCGGTTAGTACTCCTACCAAAGACTGGTAAACATCCAGGAGACCCGTCCGCATACCGCCCAATATGCATGCTTGACAGAGCCGGAAAACTGTTCGAACGAATCCTTAGCGATAGGCTGATCTCAGAAATTGAAGCAGGGGGAAACCTCTCAGAAACGCAGTTCGGCTTTAGAAAAAAGCGATCAACAGTTGACGCGGCTATGCTTGTTAAGAAGCTGGCAGAAGAAGCGATAAGTGGAGTAAGATGGAAAGGCGGATCTAAGAAATATTGCTTGGTCATGACACTTGACGTTAAAAATGCGTTCAATTCCGCTAGCTGGAGGAAAATTATCGAATCTCTCCGTGGCTTTCAAGTATCAAGATATGTGCGAAAAATCATAAGTAACTAATTGGAAGATAGAGTCCTAGTATATGATACAGACGAAGGCAGCAAAGAGTATAATATAACCGGAGGAGTTCCTCAAGGATCCGTTCTTGGACCATTGCTCTGGAACATTATGACAATAATGTAAATATAAGTAATTTTGAAATAGGAGACTTAGTTTATGTAAAAGTAGAAAATAGAAAGAAAAATCAAAGCCCATACCATGGCCCATATAAAATTGTAAATAAAAGAGGAGTAAACTCCACATTAGATATTAATGGTAAACATAAGGAACTACATAAGCTGTTGTTGTTTTTTCACAAACAAATCTTCCATAAACTGGCCTTGAGCTCAACAAAATTATAAAATACTACATAACAACATATTAAAAAAATACAAAGAACTACATTAAGAACACAAAATTAAATAATAAGCATAAATTATAGTTTAAATATAACAAAATCATAGCAATAAGCAAAATATTATCATACACATGTAAAACACTTGCATATCTCCACACACAAAAAAAAAAATGTATTTCATTATGCGAACGAAATAAATTTTTTCCTCTGAAGGGTAAGGGTGTAGTGACCTACATTAAATGACAATCGCTGACTGTGCAATACAGCAATGTAAACAAATACATAGCTTAACGCATTGACCGTTGCACTGGCGCAACGCTATCGCTGCGGCAGCAGAATATCGCTGCGACAGCAGAATATTTCAGTGACACATAATGCATAGCTAACTGCATGCACTCTTTTAATTGGTTACGCTATTATTGGAAAGCGGAAAACTAAAATCATTGGAAAAAGAGGTGGAGCTATGGAAATGAATTTCAGTTACATTTTAGTATAAATAGACTTAAGTTTTGTAAAATAAATCAGAATTAGATTAAACAGAAATATCGCTGTTTTAATTTCTTTCTCATTTTTCTGGCGATCCTGCCAAACTAATAGGACCATTTACTGCCAAACTACTAGGACCATTTACTGCCAGACTACTAGGACCATGCCGATACTGCCAATCACAAAAATTAATAAGATTGTATTCATGGCATACTGACTTACAAACGCGATCAACATGAATCCGCTAAAGATTTTCTATTTCGTGGCTTTACCTGTGGCCGCCGCCAGCGCATCGCCCAGGCATGGTAAGAACAAGGACAATACAGTGCCGTGTAGTTTGAAGCGCACCGATTGGTTGTCGCTGTCCGAACTCGAGTCGACGCAATCAGTTTACGATATCGCTTAGCAACAAATAAAAAAAATTTACACTAAATATCATATAATTATATAAAAAAAAAAAAAGTAAAATAAATTTAAATTTTACTAAATAAGATTTTTAGCAATATGGGCAGCCAAGAATCCAAAATAAGCGATCCAAAAGCAAATGTAATAAATGAGGTAACAGTTGAAGACGATCATTAAAAAACAATGACAGAATTGCTATTACTTATAATAACAACAATATTAGTTGCAGATTTTGTCATTAAACTACACTCAATATATAGAAATAAGCTAAAAAAGAATATCACCTACAATATCAAACAAGACCAAATTTAAAAAATATTATGGAACATTGGTTAAAAATTGTCGAAAATATAGAGGTAGAAAAAGAAAATTTTAATAAATCCTACAAATGTTTAAATAAAACAATAAAGGTCAAAGAAGAAACACTAAATAAGCATTTAAGAACATTAATTACATCACTAGAGAACATTAGAATTATACTAAATGTTCACATAACTAGGTTAACCAAAGAACATAAAGAAATTGGACTAGGAGTATTTTGGTCACATAGGGACAAATTACTTAAAATATTAGCAAATTACAATTTAGATATAAACATACCACATACAATCAATACACAAATAATAATCCCAACTGAAAATTTTAACATTGAGTCCAGCCAACAAATAATTACAATGTCTGAGTTTAGTTTACAAACAGCTATGAAAGCTATTCCGAGCTTTTCCGGAAATCACAAAGATTTGGAATCATTTCTAAAAATTATTGAAATAATCTATAACAGCCTAACCGAAACAGGCTAAACAGCACTAATAGATTTTGTGGATTGCGTAAAACTGAGTCAAACGGTGAAGACAAACGTAACTGCAATACAAATACCACAAACATTAGAGCAACTGAAAAATTCACTGACAAATAAATACAAATGCACAACAACTATACCCCACATACAAAACCAACTCGCCAATCGCACCCAAAGAAATCTAAGCATAGCAAATTTCAAAAATAAAATATTACAGTTGATATCAGAACTAAATGTATTGCAAATAGGACAGCTAGGAACAAATTCAACAACTGAACAAAAGTCATTGATCACTCAACTCAATGAACAATACAGTCTGGCAATATTTAAAAACGGACTAAATGACCATATTAAACAAACAGTATTTGCTGCACTACCTAAATCTTTTGACACTGCTGTTGAACTTGCTCTAGAAATAGAACAAGGAAATCAACACAATAGTAGAAATGTTATGTTCATCAGAGACAATAATATAAACAACAATAACGCCAATTATCGCAACAACTCACACAAACAATATACGAATAATATTGGCAACAGGTACAACAATTATAATAACAATAATTATAATAACACCAGAACATTTAATAAGAATACAAGAAACAGTCCTAACCAGATACAAAGTAATAATTACCAAAATTATAATACAAATAGGAACTCGAACAATTCGAGACCTAACAACTACAGCAATAATTAGAGAAATTATTCAAGACAGACAAATAACTACAATAGGAGCAATCAAAGATCTTTGCCCAGAAATCAGCAAAATAGTTACCAAGAAAGAAATAGTCGCCAAATGAACGTTATCCAATCTCAGGGAAACGTAGGCGACCCGGAGGATTACAATACCACTCCTCCGGGGGACAGGGACACGTAAATCACAATAATTAAAAAAATATGTATGTAATTACGCAAAATTTAACAAATTACATAACAATACACAATTTAGAATTTAAAAAACAAATGACATTCTTAATATACACAGGAGCAGATATTTCGATTTGCAAAAACCCATTTTACAACGAATTTGACTTTGACACCAACACAAAATGTAAACTAACAGGAATAACAAAAGAAGAAATTTATTCTCTAGGGACATCAGAGCTTAATTTTCTTATAGAAAAGATAAGCAGGTATCGATTTTCAGCCTGCCGAGGGGTGACCGCTATTAGAAAAAACTTTTTCTATGATTAAGATTTTGCTTGCCCTGACTGAGATTCGAACCTCGAACTCACCGGCATATCGAGTTATAGCACGCACCGCTACCAACTCGACCACAGCGGCCACAAATTAGCTAATTACAATATACTAAATACACATAACCAGACAAACACATACAACAATGAACGCTTTAATAGATTAATGAAAGAATTAAATTTGCAAAATCTAGATAGAAATACAGAAACAGAATTAACAGAAATTTTTCACAAATATCAATATATTTTTCACTTGGAAGGAGAAAAACTTTCAGTAAATAATTTCTATAAGCAAAAACTCAATTTAACTGACAACTCACCGGTATACATAAAAAACTGCAGACTACCACAAACACAACAAGAAGAAATACAAACGCAGGTACAGGAAATGATTGACAACGACATCATTGAACCTTCTGTCAGTCCATACAATTCTCCACTACTTCTAGTACCTAAGAAGAGTGAAAACAACAAAAAGAAATGGCGTTTAGTAGTTGACTACAGAAAATTAAACGACAAAATAGTAAACGATAAATTTCCGTTAACAAGATTAGAGGATGTACTAGACGTTTTAGGAAGAGCTAAATAATTCACAACTTTAGACATGACAAGTTCTTTTCACCAAATACCTTTGCTAAACGATTCAAGACCACCAACAGCTTTTTCTACACAAGACGGACACTATCAATTTAAACGTCTGCCATTTGGATTAAAAATTTCCTCAAACAGTTTTCAAAGAATGTTAACAATTGCACATAGCGGTTTAAAATCAGAAGTATTCCTCTACGTAGACGACATTATTGTTTTTGGATGTTCATTAAAACACCACAATAATAACCTCTTAATTGTTTTTGAAAGACTCAAATACTACAACCTTAAATTAAATGCAAGCAAATGTCAATCAGAAGTAATTTATGTAGGACATTTAATAACAGACAAAGAAATCAAAACCGACCCAGCTAAATGCGAAGTAGTACGCAATTACCCATAACCAACAAATCCAGACGAAACAAGAAGATTTATAGCATTTTGTAATTATTATAGACGTTTCATACCAAATTTTGCCCAAATCGTAAAATATTTAAATTCATTATTAAAAAAAGGAAAACCTTTTATTTGGTCAGAAGAATGCGAAAAAGCATTCAATAATTTAAAGCTAATCAGCCCTCCGATATTACAATATCCAGACTTTGACAAACCTTTTATTCTCACAACGGACGCATCTGACTTTGCTTTAGGAGCTATTTTATCACAAGGAGAAATAGGTCATGATTTACCAATATCATACGCAAGTAAAACATTACAAATACACGATATTAACAAACCAATTATAGAAAAAGAATTATTAGCAATCCATTGGGGAATTAATTACTTTAGGACATATCTATATGGCAGAAAATTCATCGTAGTCACTGACCACAGACCACTAGTATCACTATTTTCGCACAGAAACCCATCATCAAAAATGACAAGAATTATAATAGATTTATCTGAATATGACTTTGAAATTATATACAAGCAAGGCAAGATAAACACCAACGCAGATGCATTATCACGCATCAAGATAGACAGTGACATACTTAAAGCAATGATTCCAACAAGTAAAAATGAAAAAGAAGATATTAAAAGCATGTTATGGTCCACTAGGTACAGGCCACCCTGTGCCTAGGAAATCTTGCTGCAGACGAGATGGCAGCATCTCCCGAATATGTGGACTGGCAATGCGGCAAAGCCCACAGGTTGGGGGTGCTGCCAGATCGTCTTGCATGTTGGTTGGAAGAATGTCAGAATAGGAGGAGACAGGATTGGTAGAAGAGGTGGAGAAGGCAAAAAAGCAATGGCGGGAAAATCACGCGTCACCGTAGTGGCGTGATTTAACGGGATAGCGAAAGGGAGGAGGCAGAAATAGTGGAAGAAGAGGAGATGGCGGGAAAATCGCGCGTCACCGATTATTGAAATAATCTATAACAGCCTAACCGAAACAGGCTAAACAGCACTAATAGATTTTGTGGATTGCGTAAAACTGAGTCAAACGGTGAAGACAAACGTAACTGCAATACAAATACCACAAACATTAGAGCAACTGAAAAATTCACTGACAAATAAATACAAATGCACAACAACTATACCCCACATACAAAACCAACTCGCCAATCGCACCCAAAGAAATCTAAGCATAGCAAATTTCAAAAATAAAATATTACAGTTGATATCAGAACTAAATGTATTGCAAATAGGACAGCTAGGAACAAATTCAACAACTGAACAAAAGTCATTGATCACTCAACTCAATGAACAATACAGTCTGGCAATATTTAAAAACGGACTAAATGACCATATTAAACAAACAGTATTTGCTGCACTACCTAAATCTTTTGACACTGCTGTTGAACTTGCTCTAGAAATAGAACAAGGAAATCAACACAATAGTAGAAATGTTATGTTCATCAGAGACAATAATATAAACAACAATAACGCCAATTATCGCAACAACTCACACAAACAATATACGAATAATATTGGCAACAGGTACAACAATTATAATAACAATAATTATAATAACACCAGAACATTTAATAAGAATACAAGAAACAGTCCTAACCAGATACAAAGTAATAATTACCAAAATTATAATACAAATAGGAACTCGAACAATTCGAGACCTAACAACTACAGCAATAATTAGAGAAATTATTCAAGACAGACAAATAACTACAATAGGAGCAATCAAAGATCTTTGCCCAGAAATCAGCAAAATAGTTACCAAGAAAGAAATAGTCGCCAAATGAACGTTATCCAATCTCAGGGAAACGTAGGCGACCCGGAGGATTACAATACCACTCCTCCGGGGGACAGGGACACGTAAATCACAATAATTAAAAAAATATGTATGTAATTACGCAAAATTTAACAAATTACATAACAATACACAATTTAGAATTTAAAAAACAAATGACATTCTTAATAGACACAGGAGCAGATATTTCGATTTGCAAAAACCCATTTTACAACGAATTTGACTTTGACACCAACACAGAATGTAAACTAACAGGAATAACAAAAGAAGAAATTTATTCTCTAGGGACATCAGAGCTTAATTTTCTTATAGAAAAGATAAGCAGGTATCGATTTTCAGCCTGCCGAGGGGTGACCGCTATTAGAAAAAACTTTTTCTATGATTAAGATTTTGCTTGCCCTGACTGAGATTCGAACCTCGAACTCACCGGCATATCGAGTTATAGCACGCACCGCTACCAACTCGACCACAGCGGCCACAAATTTGCTAATTACAATATACTAAATACACATAACCAGACAAACACATACAACAATGAACGCTTTAATAGATTAATGAAAGAATTAAATTTGCAAAATCTAGATAGAAATACAGAAACAGAATTAACAGAAATTTTTCACAAATATCAATATATTTTTCACTTGGAAGGAGAAAAACTTTCAGTAAATAATTTCTATAAGCAAAAACTCAATTTAACTGACAACTCACCGGTATACATAAAAAACTGCAGACTACCACAAACACAACAAGAAGAAATACAAACGCAGGTACAGGAAATGATTGACAACGACATCATTGAACCTTCTGTCAGTCCATACAATTCTCCACTACTTCTAGTACCTAAGAAGAGTGAAAACAACAAAAAGAAATGGCGTTTAGTAGTTGACTACAGAAAATTAAACGACAAAATAGTAAACGATAAATTTCCGTTAACAAGATTAGAGGATGTACTAGACGTTTTAGGAAGAGCTAAATAATTCACAACTTTAGACATGACAAGTTCTTTTCACCAAATACCTTTGCTAAACGATTCAAGACCACCAACAGCTTTTTCTACACAAGACGGACACTATCAATTTAAACGTCTGCCATTTGGATTAAAAATTTCCTCAAACAGTTTTCAAAGAATGTTAACAATTGCACATAGCGGTTTAAAATCAGAAGTATTCCTCTACGTAGACGACATTATTGTTTTTGGATGTTCATTAAAACACCACAATAATAACCTCTTAATTGTTTTTGAAAGACTCAAATACTACAACCTTAAATTAAATGCAAGCAAATGTCAATCAGAAGTAATTTATGTAGGACATTTAATAACAGACAAAGAAATCAAAACCGACCCAGCTAAATGCGAAGTAGTACGCAATTACCCATAACCAACAAATCCAGACGAAACAAGAAGATTTATAGCATTTTGTAATTATTATAGACGTTTCATACCAAATTTTGCCCAAATCGTAAAATATTTAAATTCATTATTAAAAAAAGGAAAACCTTTTATTTGGTCAGAAGAATGCGAAAAAGCATTCAATAATTTAAAGCTAATCAGCCCTCCGATATTACAATATCCAGACTTTGACAAACCTTTTATTCTCACAACGGACGCATCTGACTTTGCTTTAGGAGCTATTTTATCACAAGGAGAAATAGGTCATGATTTACCAATATCATACGCAAGTAAAACATTACAAATACACGATATTAACAAACCAATTATAGAAAAAGAATTATTAGCAATCCATTGGGGAATTAATTACTTTAGGACATATCTATATGGCAGAAAATTCATCGTAGTCACTGACCACAGACCACTAGTATCACTATTTTCGCACAGAAACCCATCATCAAAAATGACAAGAATTATAATAGATTTATCTGAATATGACTTTGAAATTATATACAAGCAAGGCAAGATAAACACCAACGCAAATGCATTATCACGCATCAAGATAGACAGTGACATACTTAAAGCAATGATTCCAACAAGTAAAAATGAAAAAGAAGATATTAAAAGCATGTTATGGCCCACTAGGTACAGGCCACCCTGTGCCTAGGAAATCTTGCTGCAGACGAGATGGCAGCATCTCCCGAATATGTGGACTGGCAATGCGGCAAAGCCCACAGGTTGGGGGTGCTGCCAGATCGTCTTGCATGTTGGTTGGAAGAATGTCAGAATAGGAGGAGACAGGATTGGTAGAAGAGGTGGAGAAGGCAAAAAAGCAATGGCGGGAAAATCACGCGTCACCGTAGTGGCGTGATTTAACGGGATAGCGAAAGGGAGGAGGCAGAAATAGTGGAAGAAGAGGAGATGGAGGGAAAATCGCGCGTCACCGAGGTGGCGCGATTTTACCGTTAGCGAAAAGGAGAAAAGCAAAACGAAAAAAAAAAAATAAACCGGTCTGAGCATCCTGGAGGTGGGTGGCCAACGATGACCTCCGATATATGGCGTTGTGAAAATATTTCTTTTACCTTATCTTATTAAATTTCCTTACTAAAAATAAAGATAGAGCCAAACTTCAATTACGTTAAATTTTTTTTTCTCTTTCTTCTATTTCTTCCATATCAATCAAAATATAGCGCGGTTATAGTCTAAGAAAAGAAAAAAATTTACCAATTATATCATATTCGAAATTATTGCAAAATTTCATGATTATTCCAAACTAATTAAATAGATAAAAAGAAAAATTTCACACATTAACTTTTCTTATTCGGTCATTATTAGTATAAAGCATTTTAATAACCATTTATTCTAACAATAAACTCATTTTTCATATTCCGATTGAACGAGGTTATCGAGGGCTGGCCATCCCTAGCATGCCATGGAAAATTCCGTTGCATGTCTGACGACGGATATAAAAACCCGCTGGCAGCACGGCACTAGGCAGTTAGCAGTCGGAGTGGCAGTTGGGCAGTTAGCAGTCGGAGTGGCAGTTGGGGAGTTAGCATCAGAGTGGCAGTGGAGAATGGCTGGCAGAGTGTGAAGTTGTCGAGTTGAGTGTGTGTGATCTGGCATGACAGATACTTCGCGGCCATCTGACAACAACTGTGCTTAAAACATTGTGCAATTAGCAAGATATATAAATATCGCAATTAGAAGAATTTATTGTTAAAATTTTAGCAAAAGAATATGTGCATTATGTTTATATTGTGTTTAAGAAAGTGTACTAACAAAAAGAAATGTGATTTGTGCGGTTTTTGTATTAAAATATTGCTAATGAAATATTCCAATTACTTTGACTAAAGAAGGCATTGGTTCCGTAAAGGGAATCTCAGCTTAAAAAAAACTTGAACTGTGAAGTGAAAATTAATTTACAAAAAAACAAAAAAGAACCATTGCAAGGAAATTGCATCAGTTGCATCGCCAGCAACAGTAACACCAACGACATCAACAGCACCAACCATCGTCTCAAGAGCAACCACAGCGACAAATGCATCAGTTGCATCAACAGCAACCGCAACACCTCATAGCAGTAACAACAACAACAGCAGACGAGTGAAGGGGTGGCCCTCCTCGTAAAATAGTGCGGCAACCTGCACAAAAGTGGCAGCAACAACAACGGCCTCAGCAGCAGCAGCAACCACTTCACGACAGCAGCAATAACAACAACAACAGCAGACGATTGAAGGGGTGGCCCTCCTCGTAAAATAGTGCGGCAACCTGCACAAAAGTGGCAGCAACAACAACGGCATCAGCAGCAGCAGCAACCACTTCAACGACAGCAGCAATAACAACAACAACAGCAGACGAGTGAAGGGGTGGCCCTCCTCGTAAAATAGTGCGGCAACCTGCACAAAAGTGGCAGGAACAACAACGGCATCAGCAGCAGCAGCAACCACTTCAAGACAGCAGCAATAACAACAACAACAGCAGACGAGTGAAGGGGTGGCCCTCCTCGTAAAATAGTGCGGCAACCTGCACAAAAGTGGCAGCAACAACAACCACTTCACGACAGCAGCAATAAAAACAACAACAACAGCAGACGAGTGAAGGGGTGGCCCTCCTCGTACAGTAGTGCGGCAACCTGCACAAAAGTGGCAGCAACAACAACAACGTCAACAGCTACAGAAACGTCAACATTTGCCTCAGCGGCAACAACAACAACGACAACTAGCAGACAACCACAGCACGGCCAAACCAAAGCCTGCTGCATCGGGTGGAAAGACAGTGAAAATATAGTTGCAACAAATATGTTGTTGCCTAATCGCGCATACATATGTAACTAGTGTAATCTATTTTTAAGTCTGGGTAGTAAATTACAACCAGTTAAACTAATGAACCCTACTGTTCTATACTAATTAAATTTTCCAATAGTACTTCTAAGATGTACATATGAACGACTTATTTGGGCATTATTATTATGAAACCTTTAAAATAGTTATAAAAAAAAAAGTTATAAGGAAGCAATGTGAGTGCCTGTGTTGAAGGTCGATTTGCATTCCCATGTATAGACGGGTTTTTTTTTGTGAATCCACCTTCAATGAAATTCATCTTGTTAATTACCGTTAGCACTAATTAAGTATATTTAACCGTTTAAGTGATTACATATTGGACAGGTAATGTCTGAACTGAATATTACGTAATTTAATAGTTTTGATATAATATTCCGAAGTAGTTTTTGGGAATAACCGGGTTTTTGACGTAAGACTCACTTGGGACGGTAAATGACCTTTTTTGTACCCTCCGAGTACCTTTACTTAACCTGCCTATGAATTAAAGAAATCGAATTAAATCAACAACTAAAGCAAAACAACCTATAACTAACTAAAGGCCTACTATAATACAAGTCAACATAAGACATATAACCTAAATAAAAGGGAGACCGAACCTAACGCTAAGACATCCGGATGGGGTGACTAAACTTTTGGGTTAAATTCTTTTTCTTTAGGAAATAATTGATTAGCTCATTTGATTAATACATACATTTTTTTTCTTTCCTTTTTCTTCCCACTTATCTGCGAAGAGTGTCGCAATGAAATATTATAATAGTATCTGTACTTTATTCATACTTGCGAACACTTACCTTATTGACATCCTATTTACATTTTGATACTTACTTTATTGATATCCTATTTACATTTTGATACTTACTTTATTGAAATCCTATTTACATTTTGATACTTACTTTATTGAAATCCTATTTACTTTTTGATGCTTACTTTGTTGAAACAACATATACCCTTATACTAAGATTATATAGATTTAAGAGCCCTTAAATACTGTATTTATATGTTAGTATTAGTATGATTTGTGAATAAACGTTATAAGAAAATGGGAATGCTGGTTGTTCCAATGATTTAGGAGGCACACAGGAGTTTGTATAGGGGCTGCTGGTATAAGGGTGCGACTGCAGCCATGGATGAGGGTGGGCTAGCACCAGGCATCACACCACCAACGGTGATGCCCTATATTCGGCCGTCCTTGTTTATTTTAACTTTATCGCTCTGTTCAGCATTTTTTTTCTATTCTTTTTGGCGGTTTTATTTGAATATTTTTTATTCCTTTTGCATTATGTATGTACATACATATATTGAGTTCCGGCCGGGCCGGAAATGAATTTTGATTGTAAGGCATGACAGTTTCTCTGTTTATGGCGCAGAGGACAGCAGTGAGGGCAAGAATCCGCCCCAGCCGACAATAACTAGCCACAGTGCACCCGAAATGTCATGCCAGCCTTCACTGTTGCTCTCAACAAAAATGCGTATTCCATAACAGATGGCGCCCAACGGGCTGGCCCGACGGGCTGGCCCGACGTTTCGGCCAGATTGACCAGTCTGAGCTGGCATGAGAGGCTTCACTATCCCGCAAGTCCCAGGGGGCAGGCCGTAGAAGCCGCCCTTCCTGCGTTGTAGCGGGATAGGTGGAGTTGATCTTGGCAGTTCGGATGGGGCGGTCGAACCGGAGCGGATGGCTTCTCCACGACTAAACGTCACGTCCTCCGGAGTTGGTATTCACCCGATGAGGCAGTGTTAAACGCACTTAGTTTTTTTTTTATTATTGCATTTTTCTTGTTCAGTTGTCCGATATGTCGGCCATAGACTTAGAACTATGAGTCCGCTAAGAGAGCAAAGATTTTTTTATATAGTTTTAACTTTTGCCGAATTTTTTTTATAATAACGATTTTTTTTTGTACGGCCCCAGTCTCGCTCCATAGGTCTGCGCGGAGCGGACCAGTCGGCTCGCGTACTGCGATGGAGTGGGCTGGGAGCCGAATTCTCAAGCGACTATCGGGGTCTCAGTCACTTCGCAAGTCTCAGGGGCATGTCGCCATTGCCCTTCCTGCATTGCGGCGAGGTGTACTGGGACCGAAAGATAGATCAGCAACATTGTCGCGGTACTAGCGCACCCTGCAAGACTCAGGGGGGCATGTATTTTCTGCCCCTTGCTGCATTGCGGTCGGGTGTGTTGGGACTGAAGGTAAATATGTGTTTTGTTTTGTTTCGATTCGAGCTTGTGCCTTACTAATGAGGGGAGGTCAGCATTACCAATATACCTTAAAATATATATATATAACGATATTTTGGCAAATTACCACTTTGATTTTTTTTCCACGTATTATTCACACGTATGTATATCTAACTAATCAACTTAATATGCCTATTTACTAATACACAGATAATAATTTGTTTTGAGAACTTTAACAGCGTTATTTATATTCAATACGCTAACTGATTTTTTTTTGACTTGTCGGTTAAAAAGTTCTTTTTATTACACCTCCCGGTACGCGGTAAGGTAGTAGCTAGGAGGGGTAATAGCATACAAGCGATTTTTTTTCTTTCCCCGGATACTCGGTTGCGCAATTGAGTGCGGTAAAGGCACCCCACATTTCTTGGACTTTCTTTGACAATCTTAAACCCGGAAGTAAATATATTTTTTTTTCCTAAATATTACTTGAGTTTTGGACTTGGTAGATTTCGAAATTCAGTTCATGGATCAGCAGGAAGATCGGATGAGTCAATTGAGCACGCGAAGTTCGGCAAGAGGAAAGGGTGCTAAGTCACGAGGCCCCGGAAGGGATACTCCAGCCATATCAAGTAATCGTCCACTGGTAATGCACTCACCAATCACTGATACAGGAGGAGAAGGCTTGCAACCGTCGACTTCCACTAATAATCCTGGTCCAGGTCTGAAGGAAAATAGCCGGAACTTCAACTTATGGGAGGCGACACCACTCGAGACATCCGGGCATAACATCTCCAGCGAATCTATAACAGCATTGGTAAGAAGATCACCAGAGGAGGCTAGAACGTTGCCAGTGAACAACAATAGGGACATTAGCGGGACTGATAGGCGGCGCAAGAATGAAGGACCACCGGGAGAATCCTGGGCGGGCGTGCTTCAGCAACTCTTCCGCACTTCTCAGGAAGAAATGAGGACTGAGTTAGGGACAATGAGGAAAAATATTGACGCCTTGAGCGCGGCAGTAGCCACTTCGCAAGCAGCGACCAGACACCCAAGGGATTTCACTCCTCCAAGTCGTAGCCAACCTCAAGTTCCTCTTTATAGGCAGCCACTACCCACCGCTAGTGTCTCCATTAAGCCGCAGGATTGGAAGGTGTCATACAACGGCACGGGTAGCGTGTCCGACTTCCTGTTCAAGCTAGACACCCTGTGCGAACGGACGCAATGCACATATGAGCAATTGATGGCAAGCTTCCACCTATTCTTGTCAGGACGAGCGGAGGAATGGTACTGGCTATTAACACGCCAAAATCCCAATGCGACCTATCCTTTCCTATGCTACTCAATCAAACGGGAATTCGGTACTCTAAAAGGCGACCACGAAATAATGATGGAAATATCGATGCGGCGACAGAAAGCCAGTGAATCTTACGATTCCTTCCATACAGACATTTTAGCCATGAACGCACGACTAAGGGAACCGATGGCAGAGAATTTATTGATAGAGATACTAAAAAGGAATGCAACCAGTAGTCTGAAGCTGATGCCGTTTAACGCAGAAGCGAAGTCTTTACATGACTTGCGTGATATTGCCAGGAGGGCTGAACAGGTGCTGAAGGAGAATCGAAGTCTAGTTCCGCACTACCCTTCGAGACAGGTCAACGAGACAGGTATGACTCCCACGGACGAATGTGAGGGAGACACCAATGGCGAGGGTGATCCAGAAAATGTTTTGAAGTGCAGGAGAAGATATTGTAATCGTACAAAAATGCGCAAAATGTTGCAAAGTACCAGGGTTCTGCTTACCCAAGATGAACGCCCACTGGTGAAAGTAAAAGTTAGTGATAGTTTCGTTGTCGGTCTTTTGGATTCCGGCGCAACCGTTTCCATTTTGGGGAAGGGGTGCGAGGAATTTCTAAGCGAAAATAACTTGAATTATCGTCCCTTACACGCGCATGTTTATACTGCCTGCGGTAATAAGCAGAAAATACTCGGTTCATTATCTCTGCCTGTTACTTTCAAGAATCTCAATCGAACTATTTGATTCTATTTAGTCCCTTCGCTAGTTCAAGAAGCATACCTTGGGGTTGACTTCTGGAAGGCATTTGCGTTAGCACCTGATATATTTCCGTGTGTCTCTTCTTTAGATTTGCAAAACGAAGATGAGTCTAATTTCCATCAGCTCACCCCGGATCAGAAGATATCATTGCAAGAGGTAGTTCAAGAGTTTCCATCATTCGAAAAGCTAGGATTGGGGCAGACAAATTTTGTTACGCACCACATAGACACGGGTGACGCCGTTCCAATCAAAAGCAAGTATTTTCCTCTTCCACCACCGAGACAAGCGGAGGCTTTCAGCGAAATCGACCGGATTCTTAAAATGGGCGTAATCGAGGAATCGAACTCACCGTGGTGTAGCCCCGTGGTCCTCGTACGGAAACCAGGCAAGGTCAGGTTGTGCATAGATTCCAGGAAGGTGAATGCGGTAACTAAAAAGGACTCCTACCCGCTGCCGCACATTAACGGATTGCTGAGCAGACTAAAGGACACGTACTTTATAAGTGGTATTGATTTGAAAGATGCCTTCTTCCAAATCAAATTAACGGAATCATCAAAGGAGAAAACAGCATTTGCAGTTCCTGGAAAGCCCTTATATCACTTTAAAGTAATGCCCTTTGGCTTGTGCAACGGCCCTCAAACGATGAGTCGGCTGATGGATAAAGCTATCCCGTCACGCTTGCGAGAGAACGTCTTCGTTTACCTGGATGATTTGATGGTGTGCAGCTCGAATTTCTCGGAACACATGGGATTGCTTAAGGAGGTGGCAAAATGTTTGCGGAATGCAGGACTTACAATCAACGTTGAAAAGAGTAAATTTTGCCAGAAGGAAATTCGTTATCTCGGGTATTTGATAGGTAATGGATGTATGAAAGTAGACCCTGGCAAGATTGAAGCTGTGAAGAATTTCCCGATTCCGAAATCCCCTCGTCAGGTTCGTAGGTTTGTAGGGATGGCAAACTGGTATAGGTCCTTCATCACCAACTTGGCTGATTTGGCAGGCCCTTTGACAGACTGTCTTCGTAAATCACCTGGCCCTTTTAAGTTAACTCCTGAGGCCGTCGAAGCTTTCGAAAAGTTGAAGGTCTCGTTAAGTTCGGCGCCGGTTTTGGCGCAGCCCGATTTCACAACAGAGTTCGTAATCCAATGTGATGCCTCCAAAATAGGGGTAGGAGGAGTGTTATTCCAGCTAGACGATGAGGGAGCGGAACATCCTAAGGCTTTTGTGTCGAAGAAGCTCAACAATGCCCAGCGCAACTATACGGTCACCGAGCTGGAATGCCTCGCAGCCATAGTTAGCGTCAAGCGTTTTAGACCATACGTAGAGGGATTGCCCTTCCGAATCATTACAGACCATTCAAGCCTTAAGTGGCTGATGACTCAAAAGAATTTGAGTGGAAGATTGGCGAGATGGTCACTATTGCTGCAACGATATACCTTTAAAATGGAGCATCGAAAAGGGTCTCTGAACGTTGTTCCAGACACTCTTTCGCGCTTTGACGTAGACGAACTGTCACCTACGGCGCCACAAGAAATTGACCTAGCATCACCAGAATTTGATGACGTAGAATACTCAGAACTCCGCGAGACGGTTAAAACCAACCAGGAAAGGCTGCCTGATTTACGCATAGCTGGCAACAAAGTTTACAGAAGAGCCATGTTTCGGAGAGGTGTGGAAGAAGAAGAAGATTCGCTGTGGCGTTTGTGGCTGCCGAACAGGCTGACGGAGTCTGCAATCGAATGCTCGCACGACTCGAATGCCAGTTACCACGGAGGTTGGCTGAAAACCTTAGAGCGAATTCGACAAAAATACTTCTGGCCGCAGATGGCTAAGGATGTAAGGAACTATGTGAAGCGCTGTGAAACCTGTAAAAGCGCTAAGGCCACCAGCCCAGTATCCAGACCACCTATGGGCAACGCATTGTTGTCAGATAGACCATTTCAACGGCTCTATTGCGACTTCTTGAGACCGTACCCGGGATCCAAGCGGAAAAACCAGTTTCTCTTTATAGTGCTCGATCATTTTTCAAAGTATGTTTTTCTAAAACCAATGCAGAACGCGACGTCGTCAAATGTCACTAGCTTCTTTTCTACAGAAATATTTCCAGCTTTCGGAGTCCCTCAATATGTCCATAGTGATAACGGGAGACAATTCATTTCAAAGGAAATGCATCAATTTATTAAGAACTACGGAATTGTTTACATTAAGACCGCGTTATATTCACCGCAGGCTAACGCCTCTGAACGAGTGAACAGAGAGATTGTTTAAAAGATCCGAATTTCCCTGAAAGACAACCAAGATCACATGGACTGGGATAAACACAATCCCGAAATTTTATCAGTTTTGAGAAGCGATTTTCACACGTCGATACAGTGCTCGCCCTACTTTGCTTTATTTGGACAAAATATGATTCAACACGCATCAGCCTATAAGATACTGGAACAACTCGGAAGCCTGAGACAAGATGACATCCCAGTGGCATGCAGAGCTGATAAGCTAGTAAACATTCGCGAACATATACAGAAGAATTTGGAAGAGGCCCAAGATAGAGCTACTCACACGTACAACAAAAGGGCTAGAGTAATAAACTACCGGGAAGGGCAGGAAGTATTCCGGAGAAACTTCGCCTTAAGCAACTTCAAGCAGGGTATCAATGCCAAATTCTTACCGAAATATCTAAAATGCCGTGTTTTGCGAAAAGTAGGCAATGCCCTGTACGACTTAGAAGATTTGAATGGCAAACCAGTTGGTAGGTTCCACGCTTCTGACATCCGACCGTGACATATCCATCCATCACGAAGAGCGTCTTAAAAGTAATCAGCATTCTTAATCTAAATATTTACAAGTCTTCTCAATACATGCATCAACACGTTTACAATTTTTTTTTATATATTCAAGTTTTTTCAAGAAAAATCCAGCCGAGGGGTTGTCCTCGGACGCACGCAGATCACCCGGGGTTCGGCCTTACATGGCTTTTCCGCGAAGCTAAGTTATGTAAGGTTTGAACTAGCGGAGGGGCTTTGCTGTAAAGACCTGCTAAGTCAGGCAAATTGGGGGGAATGCAACTCTAGCCGACGTAAGTCAACAGAGAACCTGGGCTTCTAGGCGGCCGGGGACTATTAGCCCAGTATCCTCCCCGACCATCCATAACCAAAAGGTAGATCACAATCACTCCCACCGGGAGTCGTGATTTATTTGACAATCCGCTTTGCAACCAGGACTGTCATTTTAGGAGTTTTGACGAGTTCTCCTCAAAATGTCTAACCAAGTATTTTTCGGAGTTTGGACGAGTTCTCCCTTAAGAAAATGTCTTAAATGGCCGCGAAGCCAAGTATAAGAAACAGAAATAGCCACGGCACGTTTTCCATACTACCTTTCTGGCGGGTTGTACCCAGAAAAATTCCTTTATTAAATACCAGCAATACCAACACCGGACTTTCTTAAATTAAAGGATAATTCCTTTATTAAATCTCGGGCAATACTAACACCAGACATACTCAGATTTAACAGACTTACTTAAAACTTTAGTTTTGAAACTCGGTTTGACTTAACTTCTGCATCGGAATCCTTATGGCGAGGGGCATAAACCTTGAACAAGAGCACTCCAAGAATTTCAATTCTTCAAGAACGCGGTCAAACTCAGTGCCAAATAACACCACCGGGACCTACATGTTCGGTTCAATTTTTTTTTCCGACCCAATTAATTGCTCCTTCTTTTACTAAGGCAAACCTCACACGGCTGATATCTTAGCATAAAAGACATACCACCAAGTACTAGACGTTGAGTGTTGCCCGGCTGACTGAAACTAGGAGACTCTTTATCTCAGGGGTGAGTCGTGCCCCACGTTCCTTCCAGCGTCTCGACAATAACTCTTCTTTTCCCACATCTGTGTATAGAGTAGTGAACCCTTTTCCTGTTCCCTTTTTCGAAAGTCTCCAAAGCGAAGCACGTTTGTTATGGTCCACTAGGTACAGGCCACCCTGTGCCTAGGAAATCTTGCTGCAGACGAGATGGCAGCATCTCCCGAATATGTGGACTGGCAATGCGGCAAAGCCCACAGGTTGGGGGTGCTGCCAGATCGTCTTGCATGTTGGTTGGAAGAATGTCAGAATAGGAGGAGACAGGATTGGTAGAAGAGGTGGAGAAGGCAAAAAAGCAATGGCGGGAAAATCACGCGTCACCGTAGTGGCGTGATTTAACGGGATAGCGAAAGGGAGGAGGCAGAAATAGTGGAAGAAGAGGAGATGGCGGGAAAATCGCGCGTCACCGAGGTGGCGCGATTTTACCGTTAGCGAAAAGGAGAAAAGCAAAACGAAAAAAAAAAAATAAACCGGTCTGAGCATCCTGGAGGTGGGTGGCCAACGATGACCTCCGATATATGGCGTTGTGAAAATATTTCTTTTACCTTATCTTATTAAATTTCCTTACTAAAAATAAAGATAGAGCCAAACTTCAATTACGTTAAATTTTTTTTTCTCTTTCTTCTATTTCTTCCATATCAATCAAAATATAGCGCGGTTATAGTCTAAGAAAAGAAAAAAATTTACCAATTATATCATATTCGAAATTATTGCAAAATTTCATGATTATTCCAAACTAATTAAATAGATAAAAAGAAAAATTTCACACATTAACTTTTCTTATTCGGTCATTATTAGTATAAAGCATTTTAATAACCATTTATTCTAACAATAAACTCATTTTTCATATTCCGATTGAACGAGGTTATCGAGGGCTGGCCATCCCTAGCATGCCATGGAAAATTCCGTTGCATGTCTGACGACGGATATAAAAACCCGCTGGCAGCACGGCACTAGGCAGTTAGCAGTCGGAGTGGCAGTTGGGCAGTTAGCAGTCGGAGTGGCAGTTGGGGAGTTAGCATCAGAGTGGCAGTGGAGAATGGCTGGCAGAGTGTGAAGTTGTCGAGTTGAGTGTGTGTGATCTGGCATGACAGATACTTCGCGGCCATCTGACAACAACTGTGCTTAAAACATTGTGCAATTAGCAAGATATATAAATATCGCAATTAGAAGAATTTATTGTTAAAATTTTAGCAAAAGAATATGTGCATTATATTTATATTGTGTTTAAGAAAGTGTACTAACAAAAAGAAATGTGATTTGTGCGGTTTTTGTATTAAAATATTGCTAATGAAATATTCCAATTACTTTGACTAAAGAAGGCATTGGTTCCGTAAAGGGAATCTCAGCTTAAAAAAAACTTGAACTGTGAAGTGAAAATTAATTTACAAAAAAACAAAAAAGAACCATTGCAAGGAAATTGCATCAGTTGCATCGCCAGCAACAGTAACACCAACGACATCAACAGCACCAACCATCGTCTCAAGAGCAACCACAGCGACAAATGCATCAGTTGCATCAACAGCAACCGCAACACCTCATAGCAGTAACAACAACAACAGCAGACGAGTGAAGGGGTGGCCCTCCTCGTAAAATAGTGCGGCAACCTGCACAAAAGTGGCAGCAACAACAACGGCCTCAGCAGCAGCAGCAACCACTTCACGACAGCAGCAATAACAACAACAACAGCAGACGATTGAAGGGGTGGCCCTCCTCGTAAAATAGTGCGGCAACCTGCACAAAAGTGGCAGCAACAACAACGGCATCAGCAGCAGCAGCAACCACTTCAAGACAGCAGCAATAACAACAACAACAGCAGACGAGTGAAGGGGTGGCCCTCCTCGTAAAATAGTGCGGCAACCTGCACAAAAGTGGCAGGAACAACAACGGCATCAGCAGCAGCAGCAACCACTTCAAGACAGCAGCAATAACAACAACAACAGCAGACGAGTGAAGGGGTGGCCCTCCTCGTAAAATAGTGCGGCAACCTGCACAAAAGTGGCAGCAACAACAACCACTTCACGACAGCAGCAATAAAAACAACAACAACAGCAGACGAGTGAAGGGGTGGCCCTCCTCGTACAGTAGTGCGGCAACCTGCACAAAAGTGGCAGCAACAACAACAACGTCAACAGCTACAGAAACGTCAACATTTGCCTCAGCAGCAACAACAACAACGACAACTAGCAGACAACCACAGCACGGCCAAACCAAAGCCTGCTGCATCGGGTGGAAAGACAGTGAAAATATAGTTGCAACAAATATGTTGTTGCCTAATCGCGCATACATATGTAACTAGTGTAATCTATTTTTAAGTCTGGGTAGTAAATTACAACCAGTTAAACTAATGAACCCTACTGTTCTATACTAATTAAATTTTCCAATAGTACTTCTAAGATGTACATATGAACGACTTATTTGGGCATTATTATTATGAAACCTTTAAAATAGTTATAAAAAAAAAAGTTATAAGGAAGCAATGTGAGTGCCTGTGTTGAAGGTCGATTTGCATTCCCATGTATAGACGGGTTTTTTTTTGTGAATCCACCTTCAATGAAATTCATCTTGTTAATTACCGTTAGCACTAATTAAGTATATTTAACCGTTTAAGTGATTACATATTGGACAGGTAATGTCTGAACTGAATATTACGTAATTTAATAGTTTTGATATAATATTCCGAAGTAGTTTTTGGGAATAACCGGGTTTTTGACGTAAGACTCACTTGGGACGGTAAATGACCTTTTTTGTACCCTCCGAGTACCTTTACTTAACCTGCCTATGAATTAAAGAAATCGAATTAAATCAACAACTAAAGCAAAACAACCTATAACTAACTAAAGGCCTACTATAATACAAGTCAACATAAGACATATAACCTAAATAAAAGGGAGACCGAACCTAACGCTAAGACATCCGGATGGGGTGACTAAACTTGTGGGTTATATTCTTTTTCTTTAGGAAATAATTGATTAGCTCATTTGATTAATACAAACATTTTTTTTCTTTCCTTTTTCTTCTCACTTATCTGCGAAGAGTGTCGCAATGAAATATTATAATAGTATCTGTACTTTATTCATACTTGCGAACACTTACCTTATTGACATCCTATTTACATTTTGATACTTACTTTATTGAAATCCTATTTACATTTAGATACTTACTTTATTGAAATCCTATTTACATTTTGATACTTACTTTATTGATATCCTATTTACTTTTTGATGCTTACTTTGTTGAAACAACATATACCCTTATACTAAGATTATATAGATTTAAGAGCCCTTAAATACTGTATTTATATGTTAGTATTAGTATGATTTGTGAATAAACGTTATAAGGAAATGGGAATGCTGGTTGTTCCAATGATTTAGGAGGCACACAGGAGTTTGTATAGGGGCTGCTGGTATAAGGGTGCGACTGCAGCCATGGATGAGGGTGGGCTAGCACCAGGCATCACACCACCAACGGTGATGCCCTATATTCGGCCGTCCTTGTTTATTTTAACTTTATCTCTCTGTTCAGCATTTTTTTTCTATTCTTTTTGGCGGTTTTATTTGAATATTTTTTATTCCTTTTGCATTATGTATGTACATACATATATTGAGTTCCGGCCGGGCCGGAAATGAATTTTGATTGTAAGGCATGACAGTTTCTCTGTTTATGGCGCAGAGGACAGCAGTGAGGGCAAGAATCCGCCCCAGCCGACAATGACTAGCCACAGTGCACCCGAAATGTCATGCCAGCCTTCACTGTTGCTCTCAACAAAAATGCGTATTCCATAACAAGTATTAACGTTATAACAAGTAGCAAGGCCGCAAAATTAAGGAATATTGAAGAAAAGGAATTAGCGCAAAAGAATATAAATACCGGTACACGCATTATTAAAGAAAATACAGCTCTCAAGAAGCCTGATCAACTTCATATTTGGGAATGTACATCTTTAATGACGTAAATAAAATGAAGAAATTGAAATTTTATATTGAAAAAGAAAGTAGTACTACAATTGAAATAATTGATAATGAAGTGCACGTAACCTGTAGCGATGACCCTTTGAATCTAGATTCATTGTTGGAGAAACTACATGGTTCACTAAGAAGTTCACGTATAAAGGAGCTAGCCCTTTGTGACAAAGATCTTATATTTAAAAACATTGATATGAATGCATTCAAGAAAAAATACAATATATTAGAAATGAATAAACGCGCGCCAATAAAAATACAAATATATAGAGCTCCAAGAGAAGTAGAAAGTATGATACCTAAATATAAATTGATAGATGAATTTCACTGCTCTAACATTGCAGGTCACTTAGGAATCCGAAAAACTATTTTAAAACTCAAACAAAGATATATTTGGAAAAATATTAGACAGATGGTAAAAGAATTTATAAACAACTGCAAAAAATGCACGCAAAACAAAGTAGCTAGACATATGTACAAAAGAACCACTTGTAGTGACAGACACACCAACCACAACTTTTGACACCTTAACAATTGACACTGTAGGCCCATTGCGCATATCTAATGGCTACAGATACATATTGACAATGCAATGCGCTTTTCAAAATTTGTAATAGCACACCCAATTGAAAGTAAAGACGCAAAAACAATAGCAACCACTTTAGTTGAAGAACTCATTCTAAAATACGGTTTCAATAAAACATTAAAATCAGACAGAGGGACAGAATTTTTAAACGAACTAATGAGTAACGTATGTAATTTACTCAACACAACACAAATATTTTCCACTCCATATCACCATCAAACAATAGGCGCACTTGGGAAAAACCACAGAACGCTTAACGAGTATTTACTTTCATTTGCCGACGACTATGAATTAGTTTTTGGTAAACTTCCAACTCTACCAAGTGACAACATAAATAAACAAAACAAAATTTACGACATTGATAATTATGCCAATGAATTGAAAATGAGACTCCAAACCTCAATAAATAATGCCAGAAATATTAAAATATTGTAAAAAGTAAACGAAAAACAAAATATGACAATAATGTAAATATAAGTAATTTTGAAATAGGAGACTTAGTTTATGTAAAAGTAGAAAATAGAAAGAAAAATCAAAGCCCATACCATGGCCCATATAAAATGGTAAATAAAAGAGGAGTAAACTCCACATTAGATATTAATGGTATACATAAGGAACTACATAACAACATATTAAAAAAATACAAAGAACTACATTAAGAACACAAAATTAAATAATAAGCATAAATTATAGTTTAAATATAACAAAATCATAGCAATAAGCAAAATATTATCATACACATGTAAAACACTTGCATATCTCCACACACACAAAAATAAAATGTATTTCATTATGCGAACGAAATAAATTTTTTCCTCTGAAGGGTAAGGGTGTAGTGACCCACATTAAATGACAATCGCTGACTGTGCAATACAGCAATGTATACAAATACATAGCTTAACGCATTGACCGTTGCTATCGCTGCGACAGCAGAATATCGCTGCGACAGCAGAATATTTCAGTGACACATAATGCATAGCTAACTGCATGCACTCTTTTAATTGGTTACGCTATTATTGGAAAGCGGAAAACTAAAATCATTGGAAAAAGAGGTGGAGCTATGGAAATGAATTTCAGTTACATTTTAGTATAAATAGACTTAAGTTTTGTAAAATAAAGCAGAATTAGATTAAACAGAACTATCGCTGTTTTAATTTCTTTCTCATTTTTCTGGCGATCCTGCCAAACTAATAGGACCATTTACTGCCAAACTACTAGGACCATTTACTGCCAGACTACTAGGACCATGCCGATACTGCCAAACACAAAAATTAATAAGATTGTATTCATGGCATACTGACTTACAAACGCGATCAACATGAATCCGCTAAAGATTTTCTATTTCGTGGCTTTACCTGTGGCCGCCGCCAGCGCATCGCCCAGGCATGGTAAGAACAAGGACAATACAGTGCCGTGTAGTTTGAAGCGCACCGATTGGTTGTCGCTGTCCGAACTCGAGTCGACGCAATCAGTTTACGATATCGCTTAGCAACAAATAAAAAAAATTTACACTAAATATCATATAATTATATAAAAAAAAAAAAGTAAAATAAATTTAAATTTTACTAAATAAGATTTTTAGCAATATGGGCAGCCAAGAATCCAAAATAAGCGATCCAAAAGCAAATGTAATAAATGAGGTAACAGTTGAAGACGATCATTAAAAAACAATGACAGAATTGCTATTACTTATAATAACAACAATATTAGTTGCAGATTTTGTCATTAAACTACACTCAATATATAGAAATAAGCTAAAAAAGAATATCACCTACAATATCAAACAAGACCAAATTAAAAAATATATTATGGAACATTGGTTAAAAATTGTCGAAAAGATAGAGGTAGAAAAAGAAAATTTTAATAAATCCTACAAATGTTTAAATAAAACAATAAAGGTCAAAGAAGAAACACTAAATAAGCATTTAAGAACATTAATTACATCACTAGAGAACATAAGAAGTATACTAAATGTTCACATAACTAGGTTAACCAAAGAACATAAAGAACATAAAGAAATTGGACTAGGAGTATTTTGGTCACAATAATTATAATAACCAGAGACAAAGTAATAATTACCAAAATTATAATACAAATAGGAACTCAAACAATTCGAGACCTAACAACTATAGCAATAATCAGAGAAATTATTCAAATGAAAGAGAGACAAATAACTACAATAGGAGCAATCAAAGATCTTTGCCCAGAAATCAGCAAAATAATTACCAAGACAGAAATAGTCGCCAAATGAACGTTATCCAATCTCAGGAAAACGTAGGCGACCCGGAGGATTACAATACCACTCCTCCGGGGGACAGGGACACGTAAATCACAATAATTTAAAAAATATGTATGTAATTACGCAAAATTTAACAAATTACATAACAATACACAATTTAGAATTTAATAAACAAATGACATTCTTAATAGACACAGGAGCAGATTTTTCGATTTGCAAAAACCCATTTTACACGAATTTGACTTTGACACCAACACAAAATGTAAATTAACAGGAATAACAAAAGAAGAAATCTATTCTCTAGTGACATCAAAGCTTCATTTCCTTATAGAAAAAGATAAAGCAGGTATCGATTTTCAGCTTGTAAATGACGATTTCCCAATAGCAACAGATGGAATCCTAGGTAGAGACTTTTTAATAAATTACCTTTGTAAAATTGATTATGAAACATTCACAATAATAATAACTCTTAAAAATAAAGATTATATTTTACCAATAAATACAAAGTTACCCATAAACAAATGCATAGAAATACCACCCAGAACAGAAATTATCCTACCGATCAAATTGAATATAGAAGAAGATAGCGTAATTTTTAACCAAGAAATAAAAGAAGGTGTATTTTTAGCAAATTCCATTGCACCGGCCAAGGGGATGTGTCACGTAAAACTAATCAACGTTAATAGTCACACAGTCAATATTAAAGAAATAAAACATCTAACGGAAAAATTAGCTAATTACAATATACTAAATACAAATAGCCAAACAAACACATACAACAATGAACGCTTTAATAGATTAATGAAGGAATTAAATTTGAAAAACCTAGATAGAAATACAGAAACAGAATTAACAGAAATTTTTCACAAATATCAATCTGTTTAAGTGACTTGCGCACTTAACTTAATCTCCATGACTCCCGCTCATGTGAAGAAATGCATTCCTGCATAATTTCTATAGTTGCCACTTCCATGGCTTTCAGTCTTATGAAGACATGCATCCCTGCATAATTCCCGAACTTAAACTTCCCTGATTAAGTTCGAAACGGCGAAACAGCGCTGGAATATGTTTCCAGTGCTGCTGTTAATATAAAAGCGCGGCGCCCATTTTTTGTGACCTCTTCTTCTCAGCTTTAGCCTTTGCGTGCACGAGTTGCTAACCACGCCATCACCAACGACCAGCGGGACCGATCTGTGCATCAACGTTGGAGCATCAATCAACCACCGTGGGATCGCCCTCGTCCACTTAGAGCTAAGCCAATCATTTTTCATTTTTGCTTTGCGCCTTGAATTATCTTTTCATTTGTTATTAACTAATTAATTAATCATTACGCGCTGTGCGCTTTGAATTCTAAAGATATTTAGCTCTGTGAGCCTTAATAAACCTAAAATTGAATTATAACGCAAAACATATGTAAAGTAAGAAAAGTATATGTAAAGAAATAAATCTCTATGTATTGTTAACCAAAAATCTCGCTTGCAATTAAACATGGTCCTTGCGAGCCAAATTTGACAGCACTGTACACACCCCCAGTTGTAAACGCAACCAGAAAAAAAACGAGTGGCAGCAACGGCAGCGAATGACATATTTTCGCTAATCGTCAATTAACCGACAAACTCTCCGCGGCTTCAAAGTGTTCAAAAAAAAAAAAATAAATAAATAAAATAATTTCTAAACGCGTTAAAAAAATAATAAGTGAACTTATTATACACGCACGTGATTAACCAAATTTGTAAATTTGTACACCGTACAAATAAGTGATAAATTTAGATAAAGAGGGCCTACCCCAACAAGTTTCGAACCGAAGTTCTTTTGCTTTCGCTGAAATCGCGAAACATTTGCTGGTGCGATAAATTTTGAAAAGAGGGTCTACCCCAACAAGTTGCGCTACCGAATTTCTTAGATTTTCGCTGAAATTGCGAAAGTGCTACAAACTACATATATATCGCGATAGTGCGCCGGCACAGTCAACAGGTGCAGGGAAGCATATTGCGCACCCAACGAGGGACCATTTGCCAAAACCCGGTAAAGAAGAGTATGGAGGGAAGAACGTAAGTTACCACTATAACATTCACATATGTATGTACATATGTACATATCTTTAATATATTTTGCAATATAACCACAAAAAAACTGTACATTCAGATATTGGCCGTTATTCAAAAAAAACGGTACGTGTACATATATTTGCATATATACCGTTTCTTTGTGGCGTCACTCGTTCAGTTTCCATATATGTACTTAATACTCGCTAGTAATCTATTGCAAATATACATACATACATATATCTCCATACGTATGTATGTACATATATACGCGTAAAAGCATCGAATGCTCATTCGCATACGTACATATATACACTCGTACTCTTGCTAGCGTCAGCGCCAGCACCGGTCGCAGCGACTGTTCCATAGTTTCATTTTGTCCCTATTCTTGCTCTGCGCTGTTTGTGGCAGCGCAAAAACCACCACCGTTTGCCTACATTTGCATGTACATAGGTATATTATATATACATACGTGCATGGTAAATACATATATTTGCATGCGCAACTGCAAGAGCGCCGTATGCGCCAAAATATTATTGAACCGTTTTGTTCTCTCACATTTTCTTATTAGAAAAATAAAAATAAGCAATATGGTTCGCTTATTGGTGTTATCGAGTCGCGCATATACCCAGTAACACAATCACCAGGTTGCTAATTTGGCAACAAGTAAATTTGCAATTTGGTCGTATATTAAACTAGTTGCCAGCTTAAAGTATTCAAGCGCATTTCCACAGCAGAAATTTTCCGCTTCGACCAACTTCCAAAAAAAAAAAAAGCTATTTTTTTTTTATTATTTTTTCGATTATTACTCTCCATCCACAATCCGATTATGGCAATCGCGTCCGCAATAATGTCGAAGTTTATCTTTGATTCCAATAACGTCATAAATTTTTGCTCACACTTTGAAAAAGAGGACCCGGAAGATCATACCGATTCTTTACTCGAAGTGAAGAAATGCTGCGACTTTCGTACGAAAAGGTTTGCGTCGCCGAAGACGTCTCGATCTCCGCAGAATTCAAAGAAGAAGCACATAGCAAGTACCAAGTGTGCACTGATAGCTTTTATATATGCAAATCCCAAATTCTCGCTATTGCTATTGCAAGGCAGCTCATCTGAAAAAAATGTTAACTCTCGCCAAACACTCTCATTTATCGACAATTCGATGCCTTGCATTAAAGTTCCCCCTTGCGATACCCAAACGTTTTACGGTAGCTATGAGGATTGGCCATCCTTTAGGGATATGTTCACTGCTGTATATCTCAACCATCCCAAGCTAACGCCTGCCCAGAAACTTTACCACTTGCGAAATAAAACGCGAGGTAAGGCCGGTTCGATCGTTAAGCATTACACTTTGTGCGATGAAAATTTTACTCTTGCCTGGGAAGCTTTAAGAGCCCGCTTCGAAAACAAGCGAATTCTCATTGATAAACAACTCCAAACACTTTTTAACCTGCCTTCCGCTACATCTGAAAACAGCGAAAGTATTCAACGAATTCAAAACACCATCAACGACTGTCTTTCGTGTTTGAAGTCGAAAGGCGTTTCCGTGTCCGATTCGGACCCAATCCTAATCTATTTATGTTCTACCAAGCTACCAGATGAGACTCTCTCCCTTTGGGAACAATCCCTTAAATCTACTAAACATCTCCCCAACTGGTCGCAAATGGGCCACTTCTTAACCAGTCGTTACGAAGTAGTTGAGCGTTTGCACGGTTACAAATCCTCGAGAGTGCGAAACTCCCTCCCACCGAAATCTCCAGCGAAAATACAGTCATATCACTCTCAAGAAAAACTCTCGATTACATGCAAATTATGCGACAGTAATCATCCATTCAAATCGTGCCCGGAATTTCGAAAACTCAATACCTTAGAACGTACCAAGTTCGTTGAACAACATGGCTACTGCACCAATTGCTTGGCCTACAATCATCTCCTCTCTAACTGTCAAAGTACTTTCCGATGTTTGCATTGTAAGAAATCTCACCATACCCTGCTACATCCTACTTCGACTTCTCAACCGATTCCAAAAGTACCATTTCGGAATCAAGCTACCAAACCCAACCCCAATACAACTACCACATTGCATACGGAAGCAACTGACCCATCCTCCAGTCGCTCTCGACATCCAATTTTCAATATCACCGAAGGCAACACCAAGTATGAGGAATCTACGTTCCCATCGGCCGAAAGTGATTCTCATATCCAAGCAAATTTTTCAACCAATAATGAAAAAACACTGCTCCCTACTGCCCAAGTACATATCGAATACTTGGGTCAGCTCTTCCATCTAAGAGCCTTAATCGATCAAGGTTCTCAGAAAACCTTCATCTCCGAAAAGGTTCAAAATCGATTAAAACTCCCCACTAATCGAGAACATTTTTCAATCACGGGCATGGGCGGGAAGATCGTTGAAAACGCGACTCGTGTTTGCCATATTACGCTCCTAGCCAAACGTTACAACATTCGCATTCATACCAAAGCGATTGTTCTCCACAAACTCACAAGCTTCCTACCCACGTTTCGTATCCAGCACCCTAATATCTCAGCAATAACGGATCTGGACCTCGCCGATCCATATTTTTATTCACCAGCTCAAATTGACATGGTAATAGGTAGCGACCTAATACCCGAAATCCTGCTCCAAGGAGTTAAACACCAAGTCCTTGGAAGCCTTCTCGCCCAAAATACCATTTTTGGGTGGTATCTGAGTGGTCCAATAAAATCCACAGAGTGCTCAACGTTTCACACTAATGTAGTCGAAGATTCTAGTGAAAGTCTTAATGCTCAACTGAAGCGTTTTTGGGAATTAGAGGAGGTCACGGAATCTCATCCACCGTCAGTCGAAGATACTTTTTGCGAAAAGTTTTATCAGGATACGACTTATCGACAAAGCGACGGGCGATACGTAGTCCGATTGCCGTTCAAATCCAGTTTCCCCTCTAAACTCTCTCTCGGTCCATCTAGATCGCAAGCAATGAAACAAGCCATTCGGATGGAACACATGACCAACAAAAACCCTAATCTCAATGAAGAGTATAATCGGGTATTAGAAGAATACCTATCCCTCGACCACATGAAACCCATCACTTCCGATGAGATTCACAAAAATGGTAAATATTTTTCATATTACCTACCTCATCATTCGGTCGTTAAGCCAGACAGCAAATCCACCAAAGTTCGCGTGGTCTTTAACGCATCCAAACCATCCGCTTCTGGAACTTCACTTAACGATATTCTCCATATCGGCCCCACCCTACAAACCGATATCATGCTCGTTATATTAAATTGGCGTCTGTACAAATATGTCTTCAACGGGGACATCCAAAAAATGTACCGTCAAATCCTTCTACACGAGGAGGAGCAGCAATTTCAAAGGATTCTCTTCCGTAGAAAAAACGAAAGAACACTCACCGATTTCGCTCTCAAAACCGTGACTTTCGGAGTTAATTGCGCTCCATACCTCGCGATTCGAACCCTTCACCAATTAGCAGATGATTCCCAAAAGACTCATCCTTTAGCCAAACGCATTCTCACAAAGGAAACCTATGTCGACGACATACTGTCAGGAGGACATGATTTGACCTCATGCCTCCAAGCGCAAACTCAGCTAATCCAATGTTTACTCACCGCCGGCTTCCCTTTAAAGAAAATAACTTCGAACCATCCTGAACTTCTTCGTCATATTCCGACCGAGGACTTGCTAGACTCCAATTTCCTCAAATTTGATTGCTCAAGTTCTACTAAAACGCTTGGCATTAGATGGAATGTGTTAAACGATTCCTTTTTGTACTCGATTGAGCCAATAAAACCACTGGCGAGTGCTACGAAAAGACAAATTTTATCCTCCGTTTCGAAATTGTTTGACCCCGCAGTGTGGCTACCGCCTATTCTCATTCAGGCAAAAATACTTTTACAACAAATATGGTTAGAAGGCACTGAGTGGGATGAATGTGTCAAACCACTCTCACTCCAAAAGTGGAAAAATTTCCTTACCGATTTACCCGCCATCGAAGAAATTCAAATTCCCAGATGGACAGAATTTTCTCAAAGTAAAACCATTCAAGTGCACGGTTTCTGTGATGCCTCGGAAAAGGCATTTTGCGCATCCATCTATATAAGATCTCAAACACCCAACACCGTAGCATCGCATTTACTTTTTTCCAAAACCAAAGTAGCACCATTGCAAACCGTAAGCCTTCCACGACTAGAGCTGTGTGGGGCAGTCTTGCTTTCGAAATGCATCAAAAACGTCATAAATCAACTTCCTCTTGGAGACGTAGAAACCTTCTTATGGTCCGATTCCTCAATAGTTCTCTCGTGGCTAGAAAAGCCTCCATGTACATGGAAGGTATACGTGGCCAATCGCATTTCTCAAATTATCCAGAATGTTGGAAACCTCAAATGGCGACATGTATCGACTAATCACAACCCTGCGACTTAGGAACACGGGGCTGCAGACCACAGGACTTACTACACCACTCACTTTGGTGGCACGGACCAGAATGGCTCAAAAAGCATCCAGACGAATGGCCATTATCATTTCGCCAAGATGTGGCTCCACTCGAGGAACGGAAAGTCGAAGTACTTCATGCATCCGAAAAAGAACCCGATCTTCTAAACCGGTTCTCATCCTGGCCAAAAGCCTTGCGAGTTATATCCTACATGTTTCGTTTTGCTCATCGTACCAATCCAAATCGCATACAGTCCACTTCGAACATCAATTACGAAACCTTGGTAGTTACTCAAAAGGAAATTGACTGGGTTAAAACACGTCTAACCAAACTAGCTCAAGAAAGGCATTACGAAAATGAATACTCTTTACTCTCTAATCAAAGACCGATTTCCAAAAGAAGCTGTCTTTTAACTTTGAACCCCTTTCTTGATCAAAATGGACTTCTTAGAGTCAATGGCCGCTTAGCGAACTCTTCTATCTCCTATAACGAAAGACATCCAATCATCATACCAGAGTCCTCCAGATTCTGCTTCCTATTTCTTCAATTTCTGCACAACTTATTGATGCATGCAGAACATCAACTTATGGTCCGAACAGCAAGACAAGAATACTTCATACCTCGACTTAAATCTAAAGTCAAAAATTGTATTCGAAATTGTAAAACCTGCATAATCTCCAAACATAACACCCGTTCGCAGATAATGGCAGCTCTTCCGCCAGAGCGATCCAATTTCTCCCTACCATTCACTTACACGGGAATCGACTTTGCGGGTCCTATCGATATTAAGTCATCCACTTTGCGGAAATCCCCTACCCTCAAAGGCTACGTTTGCGTCTTCATTTGCTTTTCGACCAAAGCAATTCACTTAGAAGCGTGCTCAGATCTCTCCACCAAAGCTTTCCAAGCTGCGTTTTTTCGGTTCGTCGGGAGACGCGGTCTACCACAACGAATCTTTTCCGACAACGGAAAAAACTTCGTAGGGGCCAATCGAGCCTTCCAAACCGACTTCAAGCGATTCCTCAAGGAAACATCTGACGATCTACGATCGAAATATACTCTACACGGCTTCGAATGGCACTTTATACCACCAAATGCTCCTCACATGGGCGGCCTCTGGGAAGCCGCAGTCAAAAGTTTTAAACTTCATTTTAAAAGAATCGCTGGAAGCTACCACTTCTCTTTTGAAGAACTCGCAACACTGTTGGCTCGCATCGAAGCAGTGTTAAATTCACGACCTCTCTCACCCATGTCAGATAGCCCACAAGAGCTGTTAGCCTTGACACCAGGTCACTTCTTGCGTGGGGCGCCATTGCTGGCTCCACCCGAACCCAAAATTGACAACCTATCGCTTCAAAACAGATGGGAAAAACTCAAAGTATTGCATCACCAATTCAGCCAACGGTGGAAAGAAGAATACCTCAAAGAACTCCACCAAAGACACAAATGGAAGATCCCACAAAAGAATCTTAAAGTAGGCGATTTCGTTGTCATAACAAATGACCTGACCCCACCGAATGAATGGCGGTTAGGGCGAATCGAGAAGGTTTATCAGGGCTCTGATAATTTCGTACGGGTTGCCGACGTAAAAACCCAACACGGACTCTTTACCAGACCCATTGTGAAGCTGTGTCCCCTCCCTCTTCAACCTGATCTCCCCAATAGTCAGTCTCCCAACTGACCATCCTACATATTCCTAACGACTCCTTTTTTTACAACATCACACTAAAGTCCTCTTTACTTCCAGACGAGCACCATCACTACCGTCCCCGATACGGCCACTGCGGAACCCCAACATCCACCAGTGCATGGTATGCTCAAATACCATGCAATACGGTTCTGCAAGGTATTCCTGGCCATGGAGATCGACGACCGTATTCGCTGCATCGACCGGAACGGTTACTGTCCCAATTGTTTGGCGCGGACGCACAAAAACGTAAAACAGTGTGGGTCACCAGATACCTGCAAAGAGTGCAAGGGGCTGCATCACACCTTGCTTCATCGCCCTCCACCCGGCGAGAAAGTAATAACCTTTGCAAAAAGGCCGACACGTCCATCATCGACCAGAAAAGCGTCACGTCCGCCAACCACAAGGCAGTCATCTCGACCACGCGCAGAAAGTCGGTCGCCATGTCCTCAGCGGCGCTCAAACGTCCAAGCGCGCCAGGTGTTGAAAAGGGCAATGGAAGCACTTGCTGAGCTCGACGGACTCCTTGCACCTGTGCAACGGGGCCGCCATGTTTAAGTGACTTGCGCACTTAAATTAATCTCCATGACTCCCGCTCATGTGAAGAAATGCATTCCTGCATAATTTCTATAGTTGCCACTTCCATGGCTTTCAGTCTTATGAAGACATGCATCCCTGCATAATTCCCGAACTTAAACTTCCCTGATTAAGTTCGAAACGGCGAAACAGCGCTGGAATATGTTTCCAGTGCTGCTGTTAATATAAAAGCGCGGCGCCCATTTTTTGTGACCTCTTCTTCTCAGCTTTAGCCTTTGCGTGCACGAGTTGCTAACCACGCCATCACCAACGACCAGCGGGACCGATCTGTGCATCAACGTTGGAGCATCAATCAACCACCGTGGGATCGCCCTCGTCCACTTAGAGCTAAGCCAATCATTTTTCATTTTTTTATAAATATCCATTACTATGCGCTTTGCGCCTTGAATTATCTTTTCATTTGTTATTAACTAATTAATTAATCATTACGCGCTGTGCGCTTTGAATTCTAAAGATATTTAGCTCTGTGAGCCTTAATAAACCAAAAATTGAATTATAATGCAAAACATATGTAAAGTAAGAAAAGTATATGTAAAGAAATAAATCTCTATGTATTGTTAACCAAAAATCTCGCTTGCAATTAAACACAATCTATTTTTCACTTGGAAGGAGAAAAACTTTCAGTAAATAATTTCTATAAGCAAAAACTCAATTTAACTGACAACTCACCGGTAAACATAAAAAACTACAGACTACCACAAACACCACAAGAAGAAATACAAACGCAGGTACAGGCAATGATTGACAACGACATCATTGAACCTTCTGTCTGTCCATACAATTCTCCACTACTTCTAGTACCTAAGAAGAGTGAAAACAACAAAAAGAAATGGCGTTTAGTAGTTGACTACAGAAAATTAAACGACAAAATAGTAAACGATAAATTTCCGTTAACAAGATTAGAGGATGTACTAGACGTTTTAGGAAGAGCTAAATACTTCACAACTTTAGACATGACAAGTTCTTTTCACCAAATATGTACCTTTGCTAAACGATTCAACAGCTTTTTCTACACAAGACGGACACTATCAATTTAAACGTCTGCCATTTGGATTAAAAATTTCCTCAAACAGTTTTCAAAGAATGTTAACAATTGCACTTAGCGGTTTAAAATCAGAAGCATTCCTCTACGTAGACGACATTATTGTTTTTGGATGTTCATTAAAACAACACAATAATACCCTCTTAAAAGTTTTTGAAAGACTCAAATACTACAACCTTAAATTAAATGCAAGCAAATGTCAATTCCTTAAATCAGAAGTAATTTATTTAGGGCATTTAATAACAGACAAAGGAATCAAAACCGACCCAGCTAAATGCGAAGTAGTACGCAATTACCCAAAACCAACAAATCCAGACGAAACAAGAAGATTTATAGCATTTTGTAATTATTATAGACGTTTCATACCAAATTTTGCCCACATCGTAAAATGTTTAAATTCATTATTAAAAAAAAGGAAAACCTTTTATTTGGTCAGAAGAATGCGAAAAAGCATTCAATAATTTAAAACAGAAGCTAATTAGCCCTCCGATATTTCAATATCCAGACTTTGACAAACCTTTTATTCTCACAACGGAAGCATCTGACTTTACTTTAGGAGCTATTTTATCACAAGGAGAAATAGGTCATGATTTACCAATATCATACGCAAGTAAATCATTACAAATACACGATATTAACAAACCAATTATAGAAAAAGAATTATTAGCAATCCATTGGGGAATTAATTACTTTAGGACATATCTATATGGCAGAAAATTCATCGTAGTCACTGACCACAGACCACTAGTATCACTATTTTCGCACAGAAACCCATCATCAAAAATGACAAGAATTAGAATAGATTTATCTGAATATGACTTTGAAATTATATACAAGCAAGGCAAGATAAACACCAACGCAAATGCATTATCACGCATCAAGATAGACAGTGACATACTTAAAGCAATGATTCCAACAAGTATAAATGAAAAAGAAGATATTAAAAGCATTAAAGTTATAACAAGGAGCAAGGCCGCAAAATTAAGGAATATTGAAGAAAAAGAATTAGCGCAAAAGAATATAAATACCGGTACACGCATTATTAAAGAAAATACAGCTCTCAAGAAGCCTGATCAACTTCATATTTGGGAATGTACATCTTTTAATGACGTAAAGAAAATGAAGAAATTGAAATTTTATATTGAAAAAGAAAGTAGTACTACAATTGAAATAATTGATAATGAAGTGCACGTAACCTTCAGCGATGACCCTTTGAATCTAGATTCATTGTTGGAGAAACTACATGGTTCACTAAGAAGTTCACGTATAAAGGAGCTAGCCCTTTGTGACAAAGATATTATATTTAAAAACATTGATATAAATGCATTCAAGAAAAAATACAATAAATTAGAAATGAATAAACGCGCGCCAATAAAAATACAAATTTAAAGAGCTCCAAGAGAAGTAGAAAGTATGATACTTAAATATAAATTGATAGATTAATTTCACTGCTCTAACATTGCAGGTCACTTAGGAATCCGAAAAACTATTTTAAAACTCAAACAAAGATATATTTGGAAAAATATTAGACAGATGGTAAAAGAATTTATAAACAACTGCAAAAAATGCACACAAAACAAAGTAGCTAGACATTCAAAAGAACCACTTGTAGTGACAGACACACCAACCACAACTTTTGACACCATAACAATTGACACTGTAGGCCCATTGCGCATATCTAATGGCTACAGATACATATTGACAATGCAATGCGCTTTTCAAAATTTGTAATAGCACACCCAATTGAAAGTAAAGACGCAAAAACAATAGCAACCACTTTAGTTGAACAACTCATTCTAAAATACGGTTTCAATAAAACATTAAAATCAGACAGAGGGACAGAATTTTTAAACGAACTAATGAGTAACGTATGTAATTTACTCAACACAACACAAATATTTTCCACTCCATATCACCATCAAACAATAGGCGCACTTGGGAAAAACCACAGAACGCTTAACGAGTATTTACTTTCATTTGCCGACGACTATGAATTAGTTTTTGGTAAACTTCCAACTCTACCAAGTGACAACATAAATAAACAAAACAAAATTTACGACATTGATAATTATGCCAATGAATTGAAAATGAGACTCCAAACCTCAATAAATAATGCCAGAAATATTAAAATATTGTAAAAAGTAAACGAAAAACAAAATATGACAATAATATAAATATAAGTAATTTTGAAATAGGAGACTTAGTTTATGTAAAAGTAGAAAATAGAAAGAAAAATCAAAGCCCATACCATGGCCCATATAAAATTGTAAATAAAAGAGGAGTAAACTCCACATTAGATATTAATGGTATACATAAGGAACTACATAACAACATATTAAAAAAATACAAAGAACTACATTAAGAACACAAAATTAAATAATAAGCATAAATTATAGTTTAAATATAACAAAATCATAGCAATAAGCAAAATATTATCATACACATGTAAAACACTTGCATATCTCCACACACAAAAAAAAAAAATGTATTTCATTATGCGAACGAAATAAATTTTTCCCTCTGAAGGGTAAGGGTGTAGTGACCCACATTAAATGACAATCGCTGACTGTGCAATACAGCAATGTAAACAAATACATAGCTTAACGCATTGACCGTTGCACTGGCGCAACGCTATCGCTGCGACAGCAGAATATCGCTGCGACAGCAGAATATTTCAGTGACACATAATGCATAGCTAACTGCATGCACTCTTTTAATTGGTTACGCTATTATTGGAAAGCGGAAAACTAAAATCATTGGAAAAAGAGGTGGAGCTATGGAAATGAATTTCAGTTACATTTTAGTATAAATAGACTTAAGTTTTGTAAAATAAATCAGAATTAGATTAAACAGAACTATCGCTGTTTTAATTTCTTTCTCATTTTTCTGGCGATCCTGCCAAACTAATAGGACCATTTACTGCCAAACTACTAGGACCATTTACTGCCAGACTACTAGGACCATGCCGATACTGCCAATCACAAAAATTAATAAGATTGTATTCATGGCATACTGACTTACAAACGCGATCAACATGAATCTGCTAAAGATGTTCTATTTCGTGGCTTTACCTGTGGCCGCCGCCAGCGCATCGCCCAGGCATGGTAAGAACAAGGACAATACAGTGCCGAGTAGTTTGAAGCGCACCGATTGGTTGTCGCTGTCCGAACTCGAGTCGACGCAATCAGTTTACGATATCGCTTTGCAACAAATAAAAAAAATTTACACTAAATAGCATATAATTATATAACAAAAAAAAAAGTAAAATAAATTTAAATTTTACTAAATAAGATTGTTAGCAATATGGGCGGCCAAGAATCCAAAATAAGCGATCCAAAAGCAAATGTAATAAATGAGGTAACAGTTGAAGACGATCATAAACAAACAATGACAGAATTGCTATTACTTATAATAACAACAATATTAGTTGCAGATTTTGTCATTAAACTACACTCAATATATAGAAATAAGCTAAAAATGAATATCACCTACAATATCAAACAAAACCAAATTAAAAAATATATTATGGAACATTGGTTAAAAATTGTCGAAAAGATAGAGGTAGAAAAAGAAAATTTTAATAAACCCTACAAATGTTTAAATAAAACAATAAAGGTCAAAGAAGAAACACTAAATAAGCATTTAAGAACATTAATTACATCACTAGAGAACATTAGAAGTATACTAAATGTTCACATAACTAGGTTAACCAAAGAACATAAAGAAATTGGACTAGGAGTATTTTGGTCACATAGGGACAAATTACTTAAAATTTAGATATAAACATACCACATACAATCAATACACAAATAATAATCCCAACTGAAAATTTTAACATTGAGTCCAGCCAACAAATAATTACAATGTCTGAGTTTAGTTTACAAACAGCTATGAAAGCTATTCCGAGCTTTTCCGGAAATCACAAAGATTTGGAATCATTTCTAAAAATTATTGAAATAATATATAACAGCCTAACCGAAACAGGCAAAACAGCACTAATAGATTTTGTGGTTTACGTAAAACCGAGTCAAACGGTGAAGACAAACGTAACTGCAATACAAATACCACAAACATTAGAGCAACTGAAAAATTCACTGACAAATAAATACAAATGCACAACAACTTTATCCCAAATACAAAACCAACTCGCCAATCTCACCCAAAGAAATCTAAGCATAGCAAATTTCAAAAATAAAATATTACAGTTGATATCAGAACTAAATGTATTGCAAATAGGACAGCTAAGAACAAATTCAACAAGTGAACAAAAATCATTGATCACTCAACTCAATGAACAATACAGTCTGATAATATTTAAAAACGGACTAAATGACCATATTAAACAAACAGTATTTGCTGCACTACCTAAATCTTTTGACACTGCTGTTGAACTTGCTCTAGAAATAGAACAAGGAAATCAACACAATAGTAGAAATGTTATGTTCATCAGAGACAATAATAGAAACAACAATAACGCCAATTATCGCAACAACTCACACAAACAATATACGAATAATAATGGCAACAGGTACAACAATTATAATAACAATAATTATACTAACCCGAGACAAAGTAATAATTACCAAAATTATAATACAAATAGGAACTCAAACAATTCGAGACCTAACAACTATAGCAATAATCAGAGAAATTATTCAAATGAAAGAGAGACAAATAACTACAATTGGAGCAATCAAAGATCTTTGCCCAGAAATCAGCAAAATAATTACCAAGACAGAAATAGTCGCCAAATGAACGTTATCCAATCTCAGGGAAACGTAGGCGACCCGGAGGATTACAATACCACTCCTCCGGGGGACAGGGACACGTAAATCACAATAATTTAAAAAATATGTATGTAATTACGCAAAATTTAACAAATTACATAACAATACACAATTTAGAATTTAATAAACAAATGACATTCTTAATAGACACAGGAGCAGATATTTCGATTTGCAAAAACCCATTTTACACGAATTTGACTATGACACCAACACAAAATGTAAATTAACAGGAATAACAAAAGAAGAAATCTATTCTCTAGGGACATCCAAGCTTAATTTCCTTATACAAAAAGATAAAGCAGGTATCGATTTTCAGCTTGTAAATGACGATTTCCCAATAGCAACAGATGGAATCCTAGGTAGAGACTTTTTAATAAATTACCTTTGTAAAATTGATTATGAAACATTCACAATAATAATAACTCTTAAAAATAAAGATTATATTTTACCAATAAATACAAAGTTACCCATAAACAAATGCATAGAAATACCACCCAGAACAGAAATTATCCTACCGATCAAATTGAATATAGAAGAAGATAGCGTAATTTTTAACCAAGAAATAAAAGAAGGTGTATTTTTAGCAAATTCCATTGCACCGGCCAAGGGGATTTGTCACGTAAAACTAATCAACGTTAATAGTCACACAGTCAATATTAAAGAAATAAAACCTCTAACGGAAAAATTAGCTAACTACAATATACTAAATATACATAACCAAACAAACACATACAACAATGAACGCTTTAATAGATTAATGAAAGAATTAAATTTGAAAAACCTAGATAGAAATACAGAAACAGAATTAACAGAAATTTTTCACAAATATCAATCTATTTTTCACTTGGAAGGAGAAAAACTTTCAGTAAATAATTTCTATAAGCAAAAACTCAATTTAACTGACAACTCACCGGTAAACATAAAAAACTACAGACTACCACAAACACCACAAGAAGAAATACAAACGCAGGTACAGGCAATGATTGACAACGACATCATTGAACCTTCTGTCTGTCCATACAATTCTCCACTACTTCTAGTACCTAAGAAGAGTGAAAACAACAAAAAGAAATGGCGTTTAGTAGTTGACTACAGAAAATTAAACGACAAAATAGTAAACGATAAATTTCCGTTAACAAGATTAGAGGATGTACTAGACGTTTTAGGAAGAGCTAAATACTTCACAACTTTAGACATGACAAGTTCTTTTCACCAAATACCTTTGCTAAACGATTCAACAGCTTTTTCTACACAAGACGGACACTATCAATTTAAACGTCTGCCATTTGGATTAAAAATTTCCTCAAACAGTTTTCAAAGAATGTTAACAATTGCACTTAGCGGTTTAAAATCAGAAGCATTCCTCTACGTAGACGACATTATTGTTTTTGGATGTTCATTAAAACAACACAATAATACCCTCTTAAAAGTTTTTGAAAGACTCAAATACTACAACCTTAAATTAAATGCAAGCAAATGTCAATTCCTTAAATCAGAAGTAATTTATTTAGGGCATTTAATAACAGACAAAGGAATCAAAACCGACCCAGCTAAATGCGAAGTAGTACGCAATTACCCAAAACCAACAAATCCAGACGAAACAAGAAGATTTATAGCATTTTGTAATTATTATAGACGTTTCATACCAAATTTTGCCCACATCGTAAAATGTTTAAATTCATTATTAAAAAAAGGAAAACCTTTTATTTGGTCAGAAGAATGCGAAAAAGCATTCAATAATTTAAAACAGAAGCTAATTAGCCCTCCGATATTTCAATATCCAGACTTTGACAAACCTTTTATTCTCACAACGGAAGCATCTGACTTTACTTTAGGAGCTATTTTATCACAAGGAGAAATAGGTCATGATTTACCAATATCATACGCAAGTAAATCATTACAAATACACGATATTAACAAACCAATTATAGAAAAAGAATTATTAGCAATCCATTGGGGAATTAATTACTTTAGGACATATCTATATGGCAGAAAATTCATCGTAGTCACTGACCACAGACCACTAGTATCACTATTTTCGCACAGAAACCCATCATCAAAAATGACAAGAATTAGAATAGATTTATCTGAATATGACTTTGAAATTATATACAAGCAAGGCAAGATAAACACCAACGCAAATGCATTATCACGCATCAAGATAGACAGTGACATACTTAAAGCAATGATTCCAACAAGTATAAATGAAAAAGAAGATATTAAAAGCATTAAAGTTATAACAAGGAGCAAGGCCGCAAAATTAAGGAATATTGAAGAAAAAGAATTAGCGCAAAAGAATATAAATACCGGTACACGCATTATTAAAGAAAATACAGCTCTCAAGAAGCCTGATCAACTTCATATTTGGGAATGTACATCTTTTAATGACGTAAAGAAAATGAAGAAATTGAAATTTTATATTGAAAAAGAAAGTAGTACTACAATTGAAATAATTGATAATGAAGTGCACGTAACCTTCAGCGATGACCCTTTGAATCTAGATTCATTGTTGGAGAAACTACATGGTTCACTAAGAAGTTCACGTATAAAGGAGCTAGCCCTTTGTGACAAAGATATTATATTTAAAAACATTGATATGAATGCATTCAAGAAAAAATACAATAAATTAGAACTGAATAAACGCGCGCCAATAAAAATACAAATTTAAAGAGCTCCAAGAGAAGTAGAAAGTATGATACTTAAATATAAATTGATAGATGAATTTCACTGCTCTAACATTGCAGGTCACTTAGGAATCCGAAAAACTATTTTAAAACTCAAACAAAGATATATGTACTTATTTGGAAAAATATGAGACAGATGGTAAAATAATTTATAAACAACTGCAAAAAATGCACACAAAACAAAGTAGCTAGACATTCAAAAGAACCACTTGTAGTGACAGACACTCCAACCACAACTTTTGACACCATAACAATTGACACTGTAGGCCCATTGCGCATATCTAATGGCGACTTATCAAAATTTGTAATAGCACACCCAATTGAAAGTAAATACGCAAAAACAATAGCAACCACTTTAGTTAAACAACTCATTCTAAAGTACGGTTTCATTAAAACATTAAAATCAGACAGAGGGACAGAATTTGTAAACGAACTAATGAGTAACGTATGTAATTTACTCAGCACAACACAAATATTTTCCACTCCATATCACCATCAAACAATAAGCGCACTTGAGAAAAACCACAGAACGCTTAACGAGTATTTACTTTCATTTGCCGACGACTATGAATGGGACAAGTGGATCTCATATTACACTTTCGCATACAACACCACCCTTCACTAGACACATTATATTCACCGTATGAATTAGTTTTTGGTAAACTTCCAACTCTACCAAGTGACAACATATATAAACAAAACAAAATTTTTGACATTGATAATTATGCCAACGAATTGAAAATGAGACTCCAAACCTCAATAAATAATGCCAGAAATATTATAAATATTGTAAAAAGTAAACGAAAAACAAAATATGACAATAATGTAAATATAAGTAATTTTGAAATAGGAGACTTAGTTTATGTAAAAGTAGAAAATAGAAAGAAAAATCAAAGCCCATACCATGGCCCATATAAAATTGTAAATAAAAGAGGAGTAAACTCCACATTAGATATTAATGGTAAACATAAGGAACTACATAACAACATATTAAAAAAAATACAAAGAACTACATTAAGAACACAAAATTAAATAATAAGCATAAATTATAGTTTAAATATAACAAAATCATAGCAATAAGCAAAATATTATCATACACATGTAAAACACTTGCATATCTCCACACACAAAAAAAAAAATGTATTTCATTATGCGAACGAAATAAATTTTTTCCTCTGAAGGGTAAGGGTGTAGTGACCCACATTAAATGACAATCGCTGACTGTGCAATACAGCAATGTAAACAAATACATAGCTTAACGCATTGACCGCTGCACTGGCGCAACGCTATCGCTGCGACAGCAGAATATTTCAGTGACACATAATGCATAGCTAACTGCATGCACTCTTTTAATTGGTTACGCTATTATTGGAAAGCGGAAAACTAAAATCATTGGAAAAAGAGGTGGAGCTTTGGAAATGAATTTCAGTTACATTTTAGTATAAATAGACTTAAGTTTTGTAAAATAAAGCAGAATTAGATTAAACAGAACTATCGCTGTTTTAATTTCTTTCCCATTTTTCTGGCAACTTGTTAGCTGCCTACTGACTGGCAGAATTCTCCCTGCCTTATAAAAAGGAGTAATAAACACTATAGGGCCACCACATGGCAGATGATATAGCGGTGGTTATTGTTGCCAAGCACATAAAAGACGTGGAGCGAGAGGCAAACCTCATGAATGCACGAATTCAGACATGGCTGGAAGAAAATGGCCTGCAGTTAGCCGAACAGAAAACTGAGGCAGTGTTAATTAGCAGCAGAAAAATCCTAAAGGTTATTAAAATTAATGTCGGAGGACATGAAATTGTTTCAAAAGCTGCCTTTAAATATCTAGGCATTATGTTTGACGTTCGATTAGTATTTAAGACTCACGTACAATATGCAGTCGAGAAAGCAGAGAAGGTGGCAGCAGCGCTAACGAGGCTTATGGTAAATAAAGGAGGACCTAAGCAGAAAAGTAGGCAGTTGTATGCAAGCGTAATACGCTCAGTACTACAATACAGGGCACCAATCTGGTCGGCTGCGCTTGAAAAAGTTTCATACGCAAGAGAAATGAGATCACTTTTTCGACTTTGCGCTATACGAGTGTCCAGTGCATTTAGAACAACCTCAGAAGAAGCGGCGCTAGTAGTGGCTGGGCTCTGTCCAATCGAGATCTTGGTTAAAGAGGCTGTAGAAACGCCACTGAGTATTGCTGAACGCGAGGTGGTGAGGCGAAACTGTTTGCGGATGTGGCAGAGGCGGTGGAGCGCTGCAGGTAAGGGACGCTTGACGAATAGACTTATTCCTTCCTTAGAGAAATGGTTAGATAGGCCACACGGTGAAGTAGATTTCCACCTTACCCAAACATTGACAGGGCACGGTTGCTTTAAGTCCTATTTATACAAGTATAAACATGATGATGACCCTTACTGCTCCTTCTGTGCAAATCAGGTTGTTGAAGACGCCGAACACTGTTTTTTCGTCTGTCCGCGGTTTGCAATTGAAAGGGATGACTCGAACACGAAGTTGAGGAGATCGCTTTCGGTTAAAAACCTTGTAGATACTATGCTCGAATCTAAAGAAAATTGGTCCGTTGTTTGCAATATGGCGAACAAAATCATAACTAAACTGCGTCAAGCGGAGCAACTCCGCAAAAATTCATAGAAAGGCAATAGGCCGCTCCCCCTCCGCGAAGTAATACTTAACGGTAGTTTCACGCAGCGAGGGAAACGGAGCAGGGGTGGGTTTTTAGTGCGGTGAGTCGAAAGGCAAGTCCAACACTTCGGCTTTCAATGCTTTGTGCCACCTCTAGAACAAAAAAAAAAAAAAAAAAAAAAATATGCTGATCAACGACCGCTGTATATACTTCTCAAAGAAATATAGAAGATTACACAAGGGAGACGCACACTATCAGAATTTCACAGCGAAATCGGCAAAGCACTGAATCTCGCACTTCCATCACAGAACTCATCAGCAGGTATACAAGCAGCACATTTTACAGTCATCACCCAAAATACTTAGAAACCGCATACGTAATCGCAAGCACTATTTACCACGACAGTACGAACATGCAGTTCGACGCACAAATTACACCACGAAGATATAACTAGCGGCATAACCCTCCACAAAAGAGATATGATGATAGAAGGAGATATAATCCAAATGTGCAAGTACAATATAACCACCAATCACGCCAAGAACCGATGGAAGTGGATGACTCTCGTCAACACGTACGACTAACACAATACAACAATCAACTCCTCCTAAAAAACTACTTTCAGCAATCTCAACGGTACTATAACCCGTTCAGAGAAGACCAACAAGCAGCAAACCGCGAAATAATTCCTTCTTCAAGAAATTACAACACCATCAAGCTACAACAAGTTAACCAGACGAGAGACGAAGACCTAAACGGAGTACCGTGTCTCCAAAGGCGGTGTCAAACGACAGGTACATCCGTTAATATTTTAATTGATACAGGTGCTACAAATAATTATATTAGTTCTAAGTGCAATATAGGAGAATCTATACCCATGAGTTTGACAGCCGTTCGAAGTAACGAAAAGTTGATAATCGGACAGACGGCGCAACACAACATTAGGGACTAAACAATTTTGTATTTCTAGGATAAGTCAAAATAATAGCCAATTATAGAGAAAATCCTATATACCCCTTAAATTGTATGCTATTATGGGATTTTAACAACTTCCCTGTCCCCATACAATGCATTTTGCGAATGCCCCACGTCCACTGGTTTTTTTTGGTGATAAGCTAAATAACGCCCATTTATACAATGAAATATAATTTTCATAAATTAATATATATATATTAGCCTTTTTTTCGTTATTTGATTTTGTGAATCATATGTGACTCATGGACGTGAGACGAAACATTTTCTTTACCACGTTCAATGAGTCACATGTGAACACATCGACAGTAGTTATTACTTTGCATGGCAAATAAGGTTTTGAGTACCGCCACTGCAGCCTTTTTAGTCGGCCAACTATTTACACACTGACCCAGCTAAATTGTCGGGAAAATGGGCGCGTTAGTTTGAATAAAATATATTCTTATTTTGTCCCTGATGAACTTATTGATGAAATGGTCATTCATACTAATAACTACGCTCAGTTGTTGAAAGAAATACGTACAGCACAATTTAGTCGAATGACAAGATGGAAAGATGCCAGTAGAGAGGATTTGAAAAAATTTTTTGGAGTCCTTGTATATATGTATGGGTCTCAATCCTAAACCGTCAATTGAGCACTACTGGAAATTGGATGTGCTTTACTATAACCCTCTTATGCACAGAATAAATATGTCATATAACAGGTTCACCTCAATTCTAAGGTGTGGGCACTTTACCGAAGTCCAAATAGGTGTTATTGGAGAACACAGGACTCATAAAATAGACCCACTTATAGGTAAAGTGATAAACAATTTTCGTAGTCTCTATATACCTTCAGATATAATAGTCGTTGATGAGTCTATGGTCAAATTTCATGGAAAACTGATTATAAAGACCTATAACCCAGCGAAAACTGATCGCTATGGTATGAAAATATATAAAGCCTGTACAATAAATAGTTATACATGGTCCTACCAAATTTATTCCGGAATATCGCATCAGTTAGAGGGTCTCGATAAACCTGGTTCAGTAGTGGTACAACTCACGGAATCGCTTTTAGATGAAGGCCGTATTATCGTTGCTGACAACTATTATACCAGTTTACCGTTGGCTGAGTACCTAAAAAGTCGCAAAACCGACTTATGCGGCACTTTACGTAAAAATAAAAGAAATTTGCCGGAAGAAGTTGTAAAAGCAAAGCTGAGGAGGGGAGAACAAATAGTTAGACAAAAGGACAATCTTTATACTGTACTGAAATGGCGTGATAAACGTGACGTGCTTATGATCTCACAATGCCATGGAGATGGCTTGTCTAACGTGACCACAAAAAGAGGTGATGTCATGAAACCAGATGCAATAGTCGACTATAATGAAGCGAAAAAAGGTATTGATATTTCCGACCAACTTGCTTCATTCCATTCTTCGTTACGTAAAAGTTTAACTTGGTATAAAAAGATAGCAGTAGATTTACTATTTCAAGTCGCCGTTATCAATACTAGATGCATATACAACGAGTTGGCAGACGGCCCTAAGTTGACAGTTTTACAAGTCCAAGAACATCTAGTCCGACATTTCCTTGGACCAGCAGCATCAACCACAGAAACTAACCTCGCTCAAAGATCTTCAATCTTCTCTAGCACTCCAACATCTTCAAATGCAATTGCTTCTTTCAGCAATTCTGGGCATAGTTTGCAAGAAATTCCGCGAAGTATACACAATAAATTGGTACGAAAAAGATGCTCGGGGTGCTACGTCAAAATGAAAAATCAAGGATTATTGGCTAGAAAAGCTAAGCAAGTACATACTGAGTGCAAAATATGTAACAGGGCATTCTGTTTAGATTGCTATAATGAGCACCATCCTTGATTTTGTAATATTTTTCTACCAATAAAAATCACCTTTCGTATTTGAATTTTATTTATTCCATTTTTCTTCTACTGACTAAAAGTGACCTTTCAGGAAAAAATCGCGAAATTTTCTCTTATTTCCTCAAAGGTTAGGTTTTTTGCCATACGTTCACGTATCATTAAAAAAAATATCACGTAACGTTCATAACAAAAAATCTATTCAAAAATCTATATACAAATGAGTCACATGTGACTCATGAACTTATTTCAATAAGCTCACGTGAGTCACATATGACTCATTGGACAGGGAAGTTGTTAATAATGCCAGAAAAATATACATCCATTTAGCAATGATTTAGCACATTATAGTACTCACTAGAAACTTGTTAGAATTCAGTTTGACATATTGATATGGAACTTCTCATGTATGAAAAAAACCAGTTTTTAGAGATTTTTCATCTTATTACCTATGGGTCATTTCATCTCAAATCGTCCATGCAGTTGGGGTTAGCTCTTTTTTTTCAATAAATTTTTTTTTATTGTCCCTACATCGAAATCTATGAGACACGTATTTTTTTTTTGCTTGATTTTGAGTTTTTCGTCGTAGGGAATTTTTGAAAATTTTTCGAAAACTCGATTATGCTCTATTGGGACATGTTACTTATTTTTGAAAATTCGATAACTTTGCGAAAAAATTTCCGATCTTCGAAATTTATTTTTTGTTTGTAGGCAAAGGGTTCCTCTAAATGTAAAAAGTGTGAAACATGATATACTTTCAAAAAAAATTTTATGTCGTCATTATGAAATATATCAAAAAATTGTTGACCTAAAAAATTTCGAATTGCATAATTCATTCATTATGAATGGACTTAAGTGGGCTGAATTTGAGCGAATAAAAATATTTCTAATACCAAATGTAATTTATAAAGCATTATAAATTGCCATTATTTCACTATGACTTCAAAAAATCATAATTCCTAAACAACGAATTTAGGCTACTAGAGGCTGCTACACAATTTCGTTTTTTATGACTATAAAAACAAATATGAAAGAAAAAAAATGACCAAAAAATGAAATAAATACGGAACAACAGACATAAACTGTACGGAACGAAATTTGACACTGAAGATGGCACAACGCCGAAACCGGTTTGTCTCCAAACCAAACTTGACAAGGAATGGAGGAAATCGTTCCAACAAATATCAGCAATTCACCCCGTCGGCCAAGAAAAAAAAGAAAACAATATAGTTAATGCCTCTCAGGCTTATAACTCTACGACGACTGGACTTCTGACAGTATACCAACGACGGTTACAAAATATTTATAAAACTAAAGCAAGTATTTGCTTTAACAAACAATGTCTAGCATCGAACGTTACACCAAAATTTGCAAGAATTAGAATAAAGACAAACACGGAAGCGAGCCGAAAAACTATCAGTAAAGCTGAAGGGGACTTTGTAAAGAATGAAGTAAGAAGTTTGTACACTAAGAAGGATCGATCAAACGAGGAATTGCTTTCTATTCACTTAAGACTGGCGGACGTTATACCGGTAGACATTCTCATGGACCTATTCGAACATATAAAAACGAACACAGACCACATAATGAAGCAGGTATACGAAAAATTACAGAAAAAACTGGAAAAACTAACGGGGCCATATGGGGTAAAAGACAAGTCACAAGTTTATGTATGACTTTCACACCAGACTAGTGAATCTTGCAAATATATCCATCAACAAGGAAGAAACCAAACTATTGCAGAAAGGACTTAAACACAATATAAAGGACAATGACAGAATACGGATAGCAGAACAAGCTATTATAGATACGGAAGTAGGAATATCTTTGCTGCCAAGTGAGGACCAAGATCACGCAAGGCACACATGCAGAGATATTATAGAAAACCAAATTAAAATAAATGAAAATGGAAGATATAGCCACGAAAGTAAGATTATGAAGAGTATGAAACAGAAATTTAGGACGAACAACATAATAACGACAAAGGCGGACAAAGGCAATACAACGGTACTCATGAAGAGAGTGGAATATATACAAAAAACTAAAACACTAATAGGGGAAATGAAGTGCAGAGAAATTAGAGAAAACCCCACGGACAGGTACCAAATAGAGATAAAGAAGGCCATAAAAGAAGCGAGCAATATTATAACCCCCCACACAGCACACTTATTAAGCCAAATGAATCCGGCAGCACCACCACCGATAGCGCTTCCAAAAATCCACAAACCGGACACTCCAATGAGACCCATAATTAACTATAAGTCGGCTTCTGCTTATAGACTCTCCAACCATCTGAAAATGCTGTTAAATGATAACTTGGAACTTCGTAACGCGCACATTGTAGCAAACACGACGGAACTCATCCATAAACTGGCAAACGTGAAAACTACACAGCAAAGCAGGCTAGTATCATTTGATATTAAGGACTTATACCCATCGATCCCACAAACAGAAACAATAGATATGGTCCGGAAAACACTACTCGGAAAAACGAAAGACCATATAAAAACAACCCATATCACAAACACATTACGAACTACACTGCGACAAAATTATTTTAAGTTTAATAATAAAATATACCGACAAACAAATGGACTCGGAATGGGAAATCCAACCTCGGCCATCCTCATGGAGGTATTTATGCAAGAACTAGAGGGACAATATATGGAAGAACTGAAAGCCGAGTTAGGCATAGTATTCTATGCAAGGTACGTGGATGACATTATCTGCGTGATCTCCAAGGACAATGAAGGGCATATACTGGATTACCTGAACAAACAACATGGAAGTATTATGTTTACGATGGAAATGGAAAAGAAGGGAACAATAAATTACCTGGATCTGACGATTAAGATAGACAAAATTGCCAAAAAAAAACTTGTCTATGAAATTTACAGAAAACCGACAACTACAGACACCATAATACATAGCACATCAAATCATCCTCAAGAACACAAATACGCCGCTATAAGACAACTAACAAGCAGACTTGAACGAATACCTCTATCGCGAGAGGCATACGGAAAGGAACTAAACACAATATACAACATAGCAACAAACAACGGATATAAAAAGGAGCTCGTGGATAAATTCAGAAAAATGTATGCAAATCAAAAAACAAGCGACAGAGAGCTAGACGAAAAAACTGGGACAGTAATGACTTATACAGGAAAAATGACATAGAAACTTGCAAATTTTTTCAGAAAGTATAATATCCACATGGCATTCAAAACTGGAAACAACCTGGGAAGGATACTTAAAAGCAGCACGAATGAATAAGACCCATTGAACAAACAAGGCGTGTATAAACTGACCTGTGAGTGTCAATATAGCTATATATGACAAACAGGACGCGAAGTAAGAAAAAGATTCCGTGAACACATAAGGGACTAAAACAAAAGGATACGAAAACCCACGGCAAAACCTGAATCTAATTTTGCAAACCATTTGGTAAACGCAAAATGTTCACCCGCAAACATAAAGAAACCCGTGAAGGTACTGCACGTACAACAAAAAAGACGGCGCCTAAATGCTCTTGAAAACATGGAAATATATAAACAAAAAACATTTGATGGGAGGATAATAAACAAACAAATAAACAGCAACTCTGATGCGATATTTGCACCATTAAGGCTTGTTTACAAAAAACAAAACAAAGACGTAGGTAAAATGACAGATACCAACATACAAAACAAACCTGCAATACCTAAACGGACTAAAATTACTGACTGTTCTTACCGCAAAGGCAGATTCGCGATAAAATATACATTTTTGGACTCTAACCGCACAAGACTTTAGGTACCTATATTCAGGACACTTAACATTTATTAACATTTACGATTATGCACCAATACCTGATTGACCAAAAAATGAAATAAATACGGAACAACAGACATAAACTGTACAGAACGAAATTTGACACTGAAGATGGCACAACGCCGAAACCGGTTTGTCTCCCAACCAAACTTGACAAGGGATGACGGAAAATCGTTCCAACAAATATCTACGAAAAAATGATCCAAATTTTTTAGGTCAAACATTTTTGGCATTTTTTTATAATAACGATATATAACTTTTTTTTTAAATATATCATGTTTCACACATTTTACTTTTAGAGGAACGCTTTACCTACAAACAGAAAAAAAATTTCAAAGATCGGTAATTTTTTCGCAAAGTTATCGAATTTAAAAAAAATGAACATGCACCAATAGAGCAAAATCGAGTTAATCATAATTCCAACGGATTTAGGCTATTAGAGGCTGCTACATAATTTATTATAAGACTGTAAAAAAATATGAAGGAAAAGAAAATGATGCAATCCGAAATTTTTTAGGTCAAACATTTTTGGCATTTTTTTATAATGACGATATATAATTTTTTTTCAAAATATATCATGTTTCGCAGACTTTACTTTTAGAGGATCCCTATACCTACAAACAGAAAAAAAAATTCGAAGATCAGTAAGTTTTTCGTAATGTTATCGAATTTTCAAAAAAAATTAACATGCACCAATAAAGCAAAATCGAGTTTTCAGAAAAATTTTCAGAAATTCCCCACGACGAAAGAACTCAAAATCAAGCAAATAGAATAAATACGTGTCTCGTGGATTTCGATGTAGAAACTATAAAAAATATATTGGAAAAAAGACATAACCCTAACTGCCTGTACGATTTGAGATGAATTATTCCAAACATTCTCTACATTTTACATTTACAAATTGTATTTTTTGTTTACAGATTTGCTGCATCACAATTAACTACGTTGGGTTGCCCAGAACTTATCGCATATAGTTGTCAGGAGTACGAAGGTATTGCAATCCGATTAGGCACTGACAGAGAATACCTTAAGGCGATGAGGGCAAAAGTTTGGAAAGCACGAGTCGATAGTCCCTTGTTCGACTTGGCTCAATATGCTAGAGATTTGAAATTGGTTTTTAGAGGTTTGGAATTGGTTTGCAGCCAACGAACTCTCAGATCATATATCTACAGTGGCGCACAAGTGAACCTTTAATCAATATTTATTTTAATGGTTATAATTTTTTGAATGCGAAGCTAAAAATCAAATGTTATTTATATGCGATTTGAAGTTAATATAATAAGGTTTTATCATTTTTAAAATATATATTCATATGTACATTCGTTACGCTAATACATTTTTTTTTTAAATAAATTTCTTAATTTTTTTAATTTGTGATGTATGTAAATAAAAAGCAATTAATCAAAGTATGCAAGGCCACATTTAATGTGTTCTGACAATCATCCCACTACCCCCTTTCCCCTAAAAATTTAGTGTTCTCGACAATAAGATCTCAGTAATACGGTTTTACTCTTCAATGACGTGAATGAATAGAGTTTTATACCTGCATAAAAGTGGCTATTCCTTATCGCACACCACACATTTGTAACTATCACACCGTAGTAACCCAGTCAATCAGCTGATTTGTTTACAATTGTGTTTATTTTCTTCCAATGAAAAGCAAAGGGAAAAGCCCCGAATAGTACCTCTCTTTTTATGACCACGGCCAAAGTTTTAAGGACCATATTTGAAGGGCGTGCACCTGAAATGTCCGAACCCTTAATTGGGGATGTCAGCTGGTGTCCTCGGCACAGCAAAGGCTCACATCACCGCCATCCAAGAATTGTGATACACAGGGCAAGAGAAGAAAGCGATCGGCCCTCTCTCCTTGTAGAGAACCGAAACTCGGCGTCGAGTTTGAGGAGGTATTAGTTTAGATTAAATTTCCTATGAGGATCGCACTGCGACCTGTAGATCTATTATGCCCTCAGTGCCTTACAACACCCCCCCCAGTCCGAGAGCCTCTATAAATTTCAAGATGGATCCCGGGCTTAGGGAGTGTATGTGTTCATCCTTAGGACACATTTGGCCCAGCCAGCTTTCCCTTCTACGCGCTACAGCCTCGCATTTCAGGAATATATGTGAGGGGTCCCTCTGTCAATATCACAGAAGCAACATAGGTCATTCGACCAGATACCCATCTTGTGCAGGTGACCCTTCAACCTGCAGTGGCCTGTAAGGATACCTGTGATAATTTTAAGTTTCGCCTTAGGGAGGTTTATAAGTAGTTTGTTATAACCTTTCAATAGTTTATTGGCTTGAGCAAGACCTTGTTGGTCTCTGAGCCGATAAGTGCTTCTTTTATAGCACTTGGACCTATCGGGAGGAAAGGGTCGGGTCCTATAGGGTTAGAGATGGCCGCCATTCTGGCCAACTGGTCCGCCACCTCGTTGCCCTCAATACCTGAGTGATATGGCACCCTCAGAAGGCGGATGTCGTTTCTTTTTGCCAGCTTATTTAGTCTATTTATATACTCCAAGAGCAGTGAAATTTTTCCTCGAAGGATGAGAGAGACTTGAAAGCCACCTGGCTATCGCTGAGAATAAGAATTTTTCCCCTTAATAGTTCCTCTGCAGAATGTTGGGAAAGGCACCCATGGGCAGCGAAAGTTTGGCCTTAGGACCAAAAACGTCTACTCCAATACCATCCAAGGTTTTCGAGCCATCAGTGTACCACTGCAGTGTACTTTGCCGAACCCAGTCCTCTAGAATAGAGGGGTTCCAAGACGTTTTGTTACTTATTATGTCTATCTTGAAACGCTTTTCAAAAACTACTACCATGTTTATATCGTCCCTCGGGGACATTGCTAGGGGGAGCTGTCGACCTAACTCTTCCCAGGTTTTGGACGACAGAACCTTGCCTTTACCAAATCCTCCTCTTGCAAAGTCCAACATAAAACGCTTTGCTGCCTGAGCTATGTGAGTGTGTAGTGCCTCGAGCTCCAGGATCACCTCTAGTGCCGCTGTAGGGAACGTGCGCAGCCAGGTATATCATGTTATACATCCATCGCAAAATCTTCGGGGTACACCCCCAAGATTTCCCGGCGAGTCGCTTGCACACCATCAGTGCCCTCGTGGCTTTGGAGGTGGCCGCGTTCTCATCACTCCTCCACAGCAGGTTAGAATCCAGGATTACACCCAGATACTTCGCCTCAGTGACAGTTCATCTACAACAAGGCTCCACAACCACGGAGGTAAAACTCCTCCTTGTGGACAGCCTTTGACTGTTTTGAGCTGAACCACGCCGTTACCAGTGTCAGTATCCGTGATTCTGTTATGAAGCAGCTCAGCTTACGACCTGCGGATGGTTGGCTGCACATCTGGTCCTGCCAGCGCACGATCTATACCTGAATGTGTGGTGTTGTCAAAGCTCCCTCGATGTCGAGAAAGGCACATAGTACCGTTTCTCCACACACAAAGGCCTCCTGAATCACCTCAGTCAAGGCGAAGAGCGCTGTATCCGTCGATCTGCCTACCCTATAAGCATGCTGATTGGGGTGAAGAGGCTCCCTATTGAGAGCGTTGTAGATTAGTTCCTTACCTATTATCTTCTACATCGTCTTGAGCATAAATGGAGTAAGACTTATGGGCCTGCAAGATTTTGCAAGGGAGTAGTCAATCTTACCTATTTTCGGATGAAATTTCTACGCCATACCTCAGGGAGGTAGGCCAGCGCAAGGCTGTCCCTCATAATTTTTACTAGGTGCGGGATCAAGAGTGGTCCACCCTGCTGCAGCAGCACCGGACTAATGCCGTCCACCCCGGGGCCTTATACCGTTCGAAAGAACCCAACGCCCAGACCACCGTCTGCCCGTTTATAATTTTCCTGGCCTCCTTCCAATCTTCTGCGTTCGGTCTAGGTTCCCACAAAACAAGGCCCCGCGGCACTGGGACAGCATCAGGGAAGTGGGCCTGCAGCAGAGCCTGTGACCTCCCTCTCTCATTGCTTGAAAACGTGCCATCAGGTAGTTTAATTGCTAACCTGGCTTCTGAATTTCCCTTTGCCAGAACCCTATTGAGCCTGGCAGCTGCCGGAACTGCAGTGATATTTTCGCAAAAACTTCTGAAGCTAGCGCTTTGCTTTTCTGATTTTCTTGCTGTAAGTTGTTAGACTGGCTGCGTACTCACTCCATTGTCCTGTGCTTTTGGCTTTGATAAAAAGTCTGCTCACCTTCTTCCTAAACCTTGTGAGTTCCCTGGATCTCCGTGCCGTCTGAGACCTGCACTGTGGCTTACTTCCAGGGCAGCGAGAGTGGAAAGCCTCTATTATAACTTCATTAAGCCTAGTCACTCTTGCGTCTAACTCCATACAGCCACCTCTGTTGTGCCCAGACTCTTCAATAGATAAGTTGGACTCTAGTGCCTCTATATACCTCACCCAGGTTGTTGTTTTGGGTTTCTAGTTTGATGAACTATCTGGATCCCCACTTCCAGTTTGAATCGGATAATCCTATGATCCAACAATAACGGCTCTGATGAGAAAAGTGGGCGTATTTCCGACATTATGTATGCTTAGGTCTACGCTTGTTATGAATTCTAGAAGGCACTCACCCCTTGGGTTAGTGTCAGTACTTCCCCATTCCACATGATGGGCATTTGCATCGCAGCCCAGAAAAAGCGGCAGCCGTTTTCGTCTGCAGTGTTCCACGAGCTACTGTACCTCTTGGGGGGGCACACTTGCGTTGTCCCCCGGAAAATATGCTGATGCTATGACAACTTCCATCTCCGTACCGGAAACTAATAGGGTTGCCTGCACTGCTACTAGGTCCTTTGTTAGATACTCTGTAATGCCGAAGTGGTTAATACCTGCTTTGAGCACCACGCACGCTCTAGGCCTCTTACAGGAGAGGTGCCAAATTACCTTGTTTTGTTCTGATTTAAGCCCCTTACCCGGCCTTTGTAGGTCCACGGTTCTTGGATGAGCAAAAAGCCCAGGTCTTCCGTGGAGAATCTGCTATCAATGACCGCTGACCAGTGGTTCGTCAGAGCTGGGATTCTTCCACGTCCGAGAGCCCTAGACCGCCCTTGCTCTGCCCATCCAGCTCGAGCCTTCGTAAGTTGATACCTTCTACGAGCCCCTGAGTGGAAGGCATTTGCTCATCTGCACCGTCAACATCGGATGGTTCAGGGGCTTTCACCGGAGCAGGTTCTACGACGCCTAACTTACCCGCCGGTGCTGTTTCTGCCGAATCAGACGACGAAGGCTCAACCGGAGCCCCTACCGTGGTACTTTGTACCGATGGTGCAGCCGTCCTGCATACTTGCACTCTGAGCCGCCACGGCCTAATGGTTACTGTGCTGTACCTATAGTTGACTACAAAGCCAGCCTATCTTAGGTTCACGAACGACTCCTCGTCAACGCCTGAGCCCGTTCTCAACCCCATTCTTAAACATCACCCTCCAGGCGGAGGTGTGAAAGCCTGCATTTTGTGCCTGGACTAGGTCCATGGCATGCCCTGTCTGCTCCACGCTGGTTCTGGGAAGACTGATGCGTTATGCACCGGACGGATGTCATTACCCCTTCGGGTGCACAAAGCTGGTCCCTCCCAGCCCTCCAGCTGTGGGATTCTGCCTGCTAGCGAAGCAACGGTACTTTCATCCTTGCAGTCCACAAGGAGTAGGTATGTCTGACAGGAAGTGCACCCCACATAACGCCAGCGGATGCGAACACCCCCTGGCTACCGGGAACATGATGGTGTTCTGCAGTCGGGTCAAGTCCTCCGAGCCCAGAGCAGCGGCAGGATAATCGCGCGGCAGCACAGCCACCCGAAAATCTTTGAGGGCATTTGAGTAGCTGGGCTGCTGCGCATTCCTAGGCAGCCCACCCCCGAAACACCTCGGCCCTTAGACCACGATGCTGGAGGATGCGGTCGATCCCTCTGACGCTTGCTAGTGGGTGGTTCCAGTGGAGTAATCTCTTCTACCTCCATACGGACACCAGCCATGGCCCGGGCCTGCTCCGAATTTATCCCTGTCGCAAGGTACCGAAGATACCATTTAGCGCCGGAGCCGCTCAGGCCCACTGTACATGGTCGTCCAATGCACCCGGCTGACCCGGCTTTGGAAGCGGGGGAGCCCTAGCTCGACTGTGCCCTCTCTTTGACTGTTGCCAGCCCGAACCACGTGAGGCAACAGAGGCGGAGCGACTTCTAGGTCTTTGGCTTACGGAACGGTGTTTGCTGTCAGAGCGCCACTGATTCCTTGAGCGTCCTCAGCTCTTTGAGCTGCATCGACTGCAGAGCGATGCCGGCTCTTGGAGTATCCTCTGCCTCTGGATTGGTGCCGGCTGCTTGAGCGTCGCTGTTTCTCTCTGCGGTCAGTATTTTTCCTGTCTTCGCTTTCGTACCTGGAATGAGATCTACCAGATCGCTTTTGCAACCGACCTGCTACAAAATCATTACCAGCACACTTTGAGGACTCATACCTGTGCGTACCTACTACCGGAACCACTTTTTCTCGGCGAATCCCACTGCTTCCTCTTCTGAGAGCTTATCCATTAAACTGCCTCTGCGCATAGAGATTTTCGCTTGGCTACTCTTCTCTAGCGCTGCAGCTTTTGGTGTACCTGACACTATGGTGGTTGGTTTGGTGGCTGCTGGGTTGCCAGCGCCAGACCCTGCAGAAGTCGTTGCCACCTTCGACTTGCAACTGTTGTTTGCTGCTCCAGCTGCTGTCGCCGCTTTCGCTGTCGTTGCGGCTGTTGCTGTTGTTCATGTTGTTGTTGTTGTAGTTGTTTTTGTTTGTCTTTATTCATCTTGTTCTTACGACCGCTGGCCTGGACTCGGCCGAGCATAGCAGTCAAAAAATTTTGTTGGGGAAATAACAGTACGCCGCGTCAGCGCCCCTTACCGCGGTAAGGCCACTCCTACTCGTCGAGGCGGCCCGGTGGCGAAGAGGCTCCGTTATAATACAGCCGGTTGTCGTCCTGGCTGCAAACCAATCAATGGGCACGGTGTCGCGTAACACCCTGGTTTAGGAGGTGGTAAACTTGGTCATCGCCCCAAAAAGCAACCCCGACCATCCGATTGCACCATCGCTGTAAGGTCGCCCTTAAGGTGCGATTAAGCCTCTGCACCAATGTCAAGGTGCCTACCATAGCAGGGGTTGAGGAGGTATGGGATTTCGTCGTCAAGCATTGTCATTCACCCTGGTAAATGAACGTCTTGCCGAAATTCTTCAACATCTCCCTGATTTGCGAGCACGAAACGGTGGAAGAGAAGGACGATGTGACCAAATATCGCTTCTACGAACTTTTCGAGCGCCCGTTGGAATGCTGGTCCCGCCACGATATAAAAATCGTGCTTAGCGATCTTAAAGCCAAGGTGGGCGAGAACGGCTTTTTTGGCTCCGCAGTCGGAAAATTCAGTCCTATGACGAAACGAACCATAACATCCATCCATCAAGCTACGCGGCTTTTCCCAGATGGCAAAACGAGTAAGCAAATCGACCATGTTGTGCTAGACGAAAAGCAAGCATCCAGCATCCTTGATGGCGGTCGAACCGAGGAGCTAACATGGACTAGGATCACTATTCGCACATCTGTCGCTCTATACTAAATCCAATGGATTGTTGGGCGAGCCCGGAAGAACAACTGGTATTATAAGGACCGTCGAACACGTCGTCCCGGAAAGGAAAGATACTGCCTACGGTGCTATCAGGCGTAAAGCAATGTTTTCGTTAGCGAAATCGGGACTTGAAGAAGGAAACGAGACACATTTTTCATGAGAAGAGAGGTGTGACGGCTTATAGAAGGTTTCAAGAGCGGGTCGAATTTCTGCAGGAGTTACAACGAGGACCCGGTAACTGACATCCAGAACATACTTATGCCCGTATTCTGTAATTTGGTATAATGTCAAGTTGAAAAATTAGAAACTATGACGCGAGGTAATAGCCGCGTTTGCGTTTTAGATTTCAAGTTCGTTTTAATTTTTTGTGGCCTGTTTATCGCCTGGTCACAATTTAAGAATATTATTTTGAGCCTAGATGTCATATTTTGAGAGTAGTGTATCCTAACTGGTCTAAAATCGGGACTCAGTAAGCAGTCCCAGTCTCTAATACAGACAAATTTTAGACTAGTTGGCATTCATTACACTCAAAATAAAGTCTCTGTATTGCGAACAAGTGATGAGCAGGTCACAAAATATTAAAATATAAAGAAAAGAGAAAATCGTGAAAGCGAAGAAAGTCAATAACCTCTAGCTCATAGTTTAAAATTTTGAGACTTAAGATTATACCAAGTTACTGAGTCCAGCATGAGACTGATTACTGAGTTGCGTCATTCGTTTATGGAGGGAGCACTTGTTCACGCTACTTCGCAGTAGGGGAACAGTTAAACACTTGCACTAGCTTTTCTGCAGAGGACAGTCCGACAAATGCATGCGTTCTTATTGCAATTAAATTACATTTTTTGTATTTATTTATTCCATTTCATATCGTGTAAACGATATTGGCTGGGGGCTCAAGCCGGTCTAACTCTTGACTGCAGATAAAATATCCTCGAACTACAGGATAATAAGATAAGAATTCCACTGCTTTGAAGAAAAGCATAAAACCAATTTCTGAAATGTGAGATAAAACAAGTTTATCCAGTCGCGTAAACGGCAAACCTTGAAATAGCAGGCAGCCTAAACCGATAAAAAGTGAAAAGTGAAATAAGAGATTCCTGACTACAAAGAGAATCCTTCATCCTGGACTCACGCGATAAACGCCAACCAATTTTCAATTCTTTGCGCCCAATACCATTGCAACTCTACGAGCACAGGTATAACTACTCACTCAGGCTCTGAAAAATACTCTATTAAAAGTAAATACACAGGAAGCACAACAGCTCTCCCGGACAGTCACTACGGCATATAAATATGTAGAATTTACACCAAATATCACTAACAGAGACCTTGTAAATTTAAAAACATTTGAAGCCATACCATGCTTCAGTGGAGATAAGAACCAGTACGGAACCTGGAGGAATAGGGCATGGACATTTATGGAAAACATCAAAGAATTCTCTAATTACCCGAACTACTATACAGCCCTTACAATTATACACTCGAAAATTGCTGGGGAGGCAGCAAACATCCTAATCAACCACAACTCCAAGCTGATAATCAATCGATAATCAACAGACTTGACTACACATATGCTGATCAACGACCGCTGTATGTACTTCTCGAAGAAATATAGAAGATTACACAAGGGAGACGCACACTATCAGAATTTCGCAGCGAAATCAGCAAAGCACTGAATCTGGCACTCTCATCACAGGACTCATCAGCAGGTATACAAGCAGCGCATTTTACAGTCATCAGCCCAAATACTTATAAACCGCATATGCAATCGTAAGCCGGAATTACCACGACAGTACGAACATGCAGTTCCACCACAAAGATATAACTAGGGGCATAATCCTCCAAAAGAGAGATATGATGATAGAAGGAGATATAATCCAAATGTGCTAGTACAATATAACCACCAAACACCCCAAGAACCGATGGAAGTGGATGACTCTTGTCAACACGTACGACCAACACAATACAACAATCAACCCCTCCCAAAGCACAACTTTCAGCAATCTCAACGGTACTATAACCCGTTCAGAGAAGACCAACAAGCAGCAAACCGCGAAAGAATTCCTTCTTCAAGAAATTACAACACCATCAAGCTATAACAAGTTAACCAGACGAGAGACGAAGACCTACAATCACTCGCCCCACATACTGATGATACCTAAAAGACAGGAAGTGCTTAAATGAATAAACGGAGTACCGTGTCTCCAAAGGCGGTGTCAAACGCCAGGTACATTCGTTAATATTTTAATTGATGCAGGTGCGACAAATAATTACATTAGTTCTAAGTGCAATATAGGAGAATCTATACCCATAGAACCGGTTAAAGTTAAAACGCTTCATGGATATTCTTTGACCAAAGCTAAGAAAATTATTACAATACTCAACCATAATTTAGTATTTTTTGAAACCGAAGCTTTAGAGGAGTTCGATATGCTTCTGGATGAACACGGTTTTAGGGTCTTGAAAGCAGAAATTAACATTTTTGAATATAAACTCTAAATATCAAAAGCAAGTAGTTAGCGAACAAAAAGTTAATTTCACAATGTTGGATACTGGATTATATCCAAACCCAATCGAGTGGCAACACTCGTTTCATGAGTTTGACAGCCGTTCGAAGTAACGAAGAGTTGATAATCGGACAGCCGACGCAACACAATATTCGTGACTAAACAATTTTGTATTTCTAGAACAAGTCTAATGTTATATAAGTAATAAATGTAATTAACCTATTTTATATTTTCTGAAGAATTATACGCGTGCAAGGACACAACACACAATTATTAACGACAAGTATAAAACCGAAATTGAAAATATCAGCTCCGCAATCGAGCTACTGGCCTCAAGATAATACACTTGAATGCCCAAAGTTTGTTCAAAAAGCTTGATGAGTTCAGATACATATTCGAAGATTCTGACATAGATGTCATATGTATTTCAGAAACAATATTTTTCTTCGTATCACAACAATAACATGCTGCGAGTAAATGGTTACCAGCATTTCAGAGCTGACAGGCATGGTCATGGTGAGGCGTAGCAATATATGTATGTCTTGTAAATTAATTTGTGTAACGTCTTGTGGTACTCCAGTCGAATATGTGTTAGTAATAAAAATGTGTAACAAAAAAATGCTTGTTGGTTGTGTATATAGGCCGAATCGTCTCGTTAATTTTACGGACTTCACGGATACATTGGAACCGGTACTTGAACACTATAATGACATCATAAAAGTAGGTGACTTTAACAGTAACTTGCCTATAGACAGTAGTATAAGATTGAGTATGTAGTCTTTGGGGCTGTCCCCACAAATACTTCTTTTCCGACGCATTTCACAGCAACAAACAGCACTCTTCTAGATATTTTTTTTGTAAATGACGTACGGAAGTCCCTTTACTATAATGAACTATCTGCGTCAAGTTTTTCAAAGCATGTTTTAATATTTATGATATATGACTTTCAATGTTCTGTGTTTCAAACTTCATTTTCATTTCGTGACTTTAAAAGCATTGATTATGCCTTTCTTGCTGTTGCTGTCAATTCGGTTGACTGAACACTAATTCAGGGTATGCTGCCTGTCGACGATAATTTTGTCCATGTAAAGCAGAAAGTAGTAAAAACACAAGTAAACCTTGGTTTTCACCGGGGATAAAGAATTTGATTGCCGTTCGTAATCAAACTTATTCGCGATGGAAGCGGTATATAACTCATGAAATGTTAAGAAGTTTCAAAAGAGCCCGACTTGCAGTAAACAAAGCCGTCAACACAACGAACGCAGCTTATTATAAAGAAAAGTTCAGCAACGGTGTAGATACCAGGCAAACCTGGAACATTATTAAGGGGATTGAAATCGGTTAATCAACTGAAATTGCACCTGCTACCAAAGAACGTAAATCTATAAGAAGCGACAACACGCTGAAATGAAAAATTTCAAAGATTTCTGAGACCGTATGGTGCCGTCTATCTCCAGGAGTTCACCACATGCTTTGATGCGCTGTCCGTACGAAAGAAGCAGAAGAAAATATTTTCGCCGGCTAGTTTGTGATCAAAACAAATGTAAATAAGTATGGACTTTGAAGTGCGGCTTGTTTTTATCAAAAATTCAATAAAAATCGAAAGTATTGTTAAAAATGTGCATAATAAATGTATTATATTAACTGTGGTGTTAATATAAAGCGGTTGTGAGTGGGTATTAAAGTGTAAAACGCCAGAGAATGTGTGTGGCCGAAATCCAAGTGTCTACCAAAATTTTTAATACACGAAAAATTGTGGAAAATGTTGCTAAAATTATATTAAACTATGATATTATGGTTTGCTCGCGTAGTTCTAATAGTGTTTTAATAATATCTTAACATATATTGAATATTCGGGAGTGATTTAGTGTTAAATTGATGTGGCATGAGTAGTGGGTTAGTGATAAATTTGTGTTGTAGAGTTCATAAAAGGCGGTGCCTAATAAGTGTAACAAGTGTAATTAACAAAACTAGTGTACATTTAATATATAAATTGCATTCAGTTGTTTTGAAACCTATGCATTTATTTATTTCTGTATATATGTTTTGTTGTCATCAGTATAATCAAATCGAAATATGGAGGAGCCTTATTAAAAGAGTGTTAATGATTCAAAGCCTACTATCTAAGTGTATGTATGTACATATATGTATGCATATAAATGTTTTCCAAAAATTTAGCAAATGAATAAATATGCTAACTTTTGCATAAATATTGCAATACGTCTACTTCTGCGCGTTTTCAATAGTGCCGAGCTCAAAAAGTCTTCGCCATGTCATGGGGTTCAGAGAAAACTATTTTAATTTGGTAGTATATTTGATGAAAAATAGCAGGAGTATAAAAAGGTACTAAAAAGAGCTTTGAGATATAGATCTGCGAAAAACTCACTATAAATTAATGTTTTAAGTAAACACTAAGCTAGATAAGAGGTTAATACGTTTGTATACTACACTGAGAATTAAAATTTGTATTAACTTTTGTGACTACGTTTTTTTAAGTAGTAGAATTCCTACTACAGCGGCAAAGCGCAGTGAAATTAGTGTAATAGCAGCGATGATAAACACTGGTGTGCAAATGCGACAAAATTCGGCGACATATTTACATACATATATATATGTGCGCATACATATGAACGCTGTGCGCATGGAGGTGAGGACAGGCCGTGATTTAATTAACGCCCTATTTGGGAAATCGTATCAAATTTTAATATTTATTTTCATAAAATTTAACAAAACTGTGTTTAACAATAGATACACATGAATATTCATATTGGATATGATTTTAGAAAATAAAAAGCTTGCCGGGGGTAGCATGTCTGATATATTTTAAGTAAATGTTTTCACATATTCATTAATACCGGACTGGGCCAAAAAATCAAGTGCGATCCTCCTTTTTGGTGCGAGCACGGAAGACTCAAATATCATAAATTTGTTCAAAATCTTGGTCGCGAAAGTCTGAAATTAGCATGTGGATGGCGGTTGTGTGCGAAGGGAGAGGAGTTGGGTTTGCATTTATGAATGAAAAGACAACCGCAATTATGAATGGTTGTAGTATTTTAGAGTTTTTGCCGTCGACGTGTATATGTACATATGTATGTATATGTATTTTGCATTTACTAACATTATTTACATATGTACATATTATTCCATATGTGATATTTATGCCCTCAAATTAAAATGTTTACCCAAATGTAAAGTAAGCAGAAGATATGAATTCATTTTAAAGCATATTTAAACAAAAACCTTTTTTCATATTAATGCCCATGCGAAATGCCGTCGGCAAAACAGATACGCACTTTTTGGAAAATGTCAACGTACATATGTACATACATACATCAATATATTCATACGTATCTGTAATATTTGCGATTGTACAAATACTTATATTTAACTTCTAAGGCAAGTGTAATGGAAAATTAATAAAATATGAAGTTTTTGCAAATTTTCGCTCATTCCAATGCAAAATCTCAAAATGGCCATGAATTTCATTCATTCCATCTTCTTTCTTCCTTCTTAATTTGGTGCAGCGAAAAGCAAATACACAGCGAATTCTGGACCGGCCTGGTGAATTTTGACGAAAGAAGATGTGAAGACGTGTGGTGAACTCCTGGAGATGGACGGCACGGATTCACTCGCCAAATTTCAGCGTGTTGTCGCTTCTTATAGATTTACGTTCTTTGCTGCTACCACGACCGTTTTGAATTAAACAAGACTTTTGTAAGACTACTAGTTTTTGAAACTGGTATATGTTACAAGAAATATCGTGATTGTGTAAATGTTGATGCTTGTCTACTTGTTTTTGTCGGTGTTGATGATTGTGATGTTTTACAAGCCATACTCTCCATTAAGTCAAAAGCGGTTGGTCTTGATGGATTTCACTCGGCATTTCTTAAGATCATTCTACCAATGATCCTGCCATACTTGACTGATTTAATAAACTCTATCTTGACAACTTGCATTTTTCCAAAATGTTGGAAAATTCCGAAGGTAGTTCCCATTCGGAATATAAATAATGAGTTCAGACCCATAGCTATTTTGCCATATTTATCAAAAGTCGTCGAACGTATTCTTCACAAACAAATCAGTGCATATATACATGACAATAACCTCTTAACTGATCGCCAATCGGGCTTCAGAGCCAATAGTAGCTGCACCACTGCTCTCTAAGACGTAACGGAAAGCATCAGATCGCAAATTGATGAAAACACTTTTAGATCACTCGAAGGCATGTGATACTATAGTAAAGTACAAAATGTATGTAACATTTTCAGTCACTCCACTGCTCTGATCAATTCATACCTAAGTGACGGAACCCTAGCTGTGAGCCTTGATGGTATAACTTCTGCCGGTAGCTAAAGGAATACCGCAAGGCTCAATTATTGGCCCATTGTTATTTGTTTTTTATGTTAATGACCTACCTAAAGCATTGAAAACTGCTTTGTTCACATTTACGCCGATAATGACCAACTGTATGTTAGCTGTCCTGCTAATCGTGTTCGCAATTGTATCAGTACCCTAAACTCCGACTTGGCTTCTGTGGCTAAGTGAGCTTCAATGAATGGCTTATGCCTCAATGCAAACAAGTCTAAATGTGTTTTTATTCATAGGAAATCGTTCGATGCTAATTGTTTGGACAAAATTATGTTGAAAAATTCTGAAATATAATATATTGACCGGGCTAAAAATCTTGGCGTTATCTTTAACAATACATTAACATTGAGCACATCTTTAGCGCATTAGGAAAAGTGTATGGAATGCTTCGTACACTCTGGTCAGTACAGTATTTTACTTCTTTAAATGTAAGACTTCTCTTAGCTAAAGCGTTTTTAATACCTACGCTCCTTTATGGATGCGATTAGAAGTTAAATGTCGTCTATAACAACATTGCTAGATATGTGTTCGGGCTAAAAAGACTTGACCATGTATCGTCATTTGCTGAAAGGTTGCTTAGCATTTCTTTTAATAACCTTCTTAAGTTAAGGCGCTTATTACTTTACATAAGATTATATATTCAAAGCAGCCTAACTATCTAACCGAACTCTTGTGTCTGAACGTCAGTTTTTCGTATATTCCATACGTCTTTGGAACCCTCTACCTATTAAACTAAGAAAATTATCAAATGCACTGCTTTTCTTCAGAGTTTGCAAACCGCTTATGTCCATAATTTCAATAGATACAAAATTAGAATTACTCAACGCATAGTGGAGGATGTTACGATTGCTGACAGGATATTTAACATAATCGAACAGGAGCATAAACGTGCTCATAGAAATGCTCGCGAAAATAGGTAACAAATCCTTGAGAAATTTTATTTCCCGGCTATGTCTAAACATATAAGGGAATACTTAGTCAGTGCGAAACATGTAAACTAAACAAATATGATAGGCACCCTTCAAGGCCGTATATGCAGCCAACTCCCATCCCTAGTTATCCGTGTGAGATCGTTCACATTGATATTTTCGAAATAGAGCGGCAGAAATACTTGAGCTGTATCGACAAATTCACAAAATTCGCGAAGCTTTTCCCGATAAAAAATAAATCTTCCCCTCACTTGCGAACAAAATTAACAGTTGCGCTGCATTATTTTACCGTACCACGAGCTTTTGTTATGGACAACGAACGTGGATTTTTAACCCCACTCGTCCTAAACTACATTAGATCTTTAGGAATAGAGATATATCAGACGCCAACGCAACGAAGCGAGGCCAATGGCCAGGTCGAGAGGTTACATTCTACCCTTATCGAAATATATCGTTGCCTCTGCACAGAATATCCAAGACTAACAACCAAAGAACGCGTCCCGATAACTGTTGTAGGGACAATAATACAATACATTCGGCAATAAAAAGGAAAACCGCCGACGTTTTCCTTAACAGAACGGCTAGGATAAATTATCAGGAGTTGGCAAACTTTAGGGAACATACAAATGAGGATATAAAAAAATTATATTAAAAATTATTAAAAATTATTTATCGCCAACAAACAAATCAAAAGTAAACAGGAACTGCTTTATTCCACCAGGGGGACTATGGCTTTAATTGACGTGAAGTCACTCGTGCTATGAGTAGGTCATTTGCAACTATAAACGCTTTTGACTAAAAGGGAATAACGCGAGCCTTCCAATGTCACCTGAGTTAACGCCTGTATTCCAACAAAGAAAACGAACGAAAAAGTATAAAAGCATAAGTATGCGGTAAATAACGCATAAAAAACAATACAAATTTTTAATAATTTTTTTAATTTAAATATTTCTTCTCTCCTTTTAAACAAATTTCTTTACATTTAAACTAAATTAACTGACTTAAAGTTTGTACTAAGAAAAGAAACTAAAAAATTTGTATATAAAACAAAACAAAAAAAAAGGGAAAGGAATCCTATTCAAAATAAAAAAAAAAAAAATACAAAATATTAAAAATATTTATAAACAACTAATCCGCTACTAACACCAATAAACAAAAAAGAAATACTAACTCCAACAACTAACTACTAAAATTTAACAGTCAAAACAAAGTCCACTCTAACATCATTCCCTGGGTCCTCAGAAAACAAAAAAACCTTTCAACCCTTATCCTATCCGAACTTCGCTCAATAGCTATAATACTAGAAACTAAGTAACTTATAGAATTAATTTTAAATAAGGATGCTAAATGGTTACGAATTGTTAAAATTTTGGCATACGCACTCTAAATCACAAAATCTATAAATGAAATTCGCTAGATTGGAACACAGCTGTATATTTAAAATGATAAATAGCCTGTCATAAGATATGAATTTTCTATGAATCACTACTCCTATTTTTTAATGTAAATTCCGCTTACTTATACTAGTTACCGTATGTTATTTGGGGATACTCTTAGGATTAAGCTTATCATTTGAACTCCATCTCTTAGAATCTGCCTCTGTGCAACTGAGCAAGCATATGTCCTGTTCGAGCTTGATTCTCCCGTTATGACCGTGCATGATGGGTACGGGTGGATAGTCAATGGGCACTTTAAACTAACCCACATGATCGAGCTTAGTCGATATGAAACCACCGTGAATCGCCTGAAACATATAATAACCAACATAAACGAGACCCCCGTCATCACAGACGTCCTCACCTACCAGTTAGAGAAAATCAAAACTCACCTCAGCGAGCTAAAAGGGCCAAAACGCTTTAGTGAACAATAAAAACCACCAATATAAGGTAAACTCTGAAATTTTCAAAAAAAAAAACTCAGGAACTTTTGCAGACTGTCAACGGTATCGTAACGACCACGAATGAATTCCTAGGCCGCAGTCATCTAGCGAAGTTCTCTCAAGAAATTCAAAACAAACTAATTATTTTTAAGGATGACGTCTATGAGCTGGTTCGCGCTTGCCAAATGGCAAAGGCAGGCGTGGTCAACAGTAACTTACTCAACAAGGCAGAGATTAACCAGCTGATAAGCGAAATAGAAGTCCTTCCATACAGTAACGTCATCGAAGTCCTAGAATATAGTAAGCCGTCAATCTACTCCAACGGAACTCTGCTAATCTACGTTTTGTCTATGCCAAAGGTGGGACACACAAGATTCCATCACCTAATTACCCGAGTAGTCTAAAGTATGGCCATCGGGTTGATCTGGAGTATAAGACAATCCTGACGAATAAACAACAGACGTATGGCATAAAAAATAGCTGTCTACACCTTGCCACCGCCATAGTCTGCAAACAGGAAGCATTAGATTTACTACCGGAAGACGAATGCTTACCTCGTCTACTGAAGGGTGGGCAAACGAGTTGCCGCTATATTACCTGCAAAGAATCAACGGTTGAGGTGCTCAAGGAGGATACATGATCCTTGAACAACTTCAACAGCAGCACATGGTCAGGTAAAACACCTAAACATTTATTTGGCTCTTATATTCTTCAGATGAAGAACGAGACTATTACAATTGCCACCATAACGAACAAAAGCCTTGCGGTGAATCTGAATCTCGTCCATGAAATTACTTCCGGCAACATACGGCTTCTGAATAAGCTGAAAGAGAAAACTAACTGGTTTGCAACATCCGAAGTTCTAGGACTTCTTCTGCTAATGTTTATGATTTTCCTGATTTGGAGAAAGCTCACGAAACGAGCAAAACTCCCTGAACTGAAGCTGCCTATACCCCAGCAGAGTCCTCGCAGTGTTCCTAAGAAGAACGCCTTACCAAATCCTTGAGTTTTTTTAGCTGTTAGCAATCACTGTGAGTTAACTTATATGTACATTCATTACGTAAATAAATTTTTTTATAAATAAATTTCATATTTTTTTGAATTTGTGATGTATGTAAATAAAATGCAAGGCCACATTTAAGGTGTTCTGACAATCATCCCGCTACCCCCTTTCCCCTAAAAATTTAGCGTTATCGACAATAAGATCTCAGTAATAAGGTTATACTCTTCAATGACGTGTTAAGAATAGAGCAGATGCTCCACTTTTGAAGGAATAGAGTTTTATACCTGCATAAAAGTGACTATTGCTTATCGTACACCACGCCCTTGTAACTATCACACCGGAGCAACCCAGTCAATCAGCTGATTTGTTTAGAATTCTGTTTATTTCTTTCAATGAAAAGAAAAGAGAAAAGTCTCGAATAGTACCTCTCTTTTTATTACCACGGCCAAAGTTTTAAGGACCATGTTTGAAGGGCGTGCACTTGAAATGTCCGGACCCTTAATTGGGTTGTCGGCTGGTGTCCTCGGCACAGCACACAGGGCAAGAGAAGAAAGCGATCGGCCCTTGCGACGTATACTACAGTCGACATGTAGATAACCGAAATTCGGCGTCGGGTTTAAGAAGGTATGGGGCTTCGTCGTCAAGCACTGTCATTCACCCTGGTAAATGAAAGTCTTGCCGAAATTCTTCAACATGTCCCTGATTTGCGACCACGCCACGGTGGAAGAGAAGGACAATGTGACCAAATATCGCTTCTACGAACTTTTCGAGCGCCCGTTGCAACGCTGGTCCCGCCACGATATAAAAATCGTGGTTATCGATTTTAAAGAAAAGGTGGGCAAGAACGGCTTCTTTGGCTCCGCAGTCGGAAAATTCAGTCCTATGATGAAACGAACCATAACGTCCATCCGTCAAGCTACGCGGCTTTCCCAAACCGAGCAACCAAATCGACCATGTTGTGATAGACGAAAGGCATGTATCCAGCACCCTTGATCGCGGTCGAACCGAGGAGCTAACATGGACTTGGATCACTATTCGCACGCTGGCTTGTTGAGAGCACTAATCAAAGCAGTATTATTTAAGAGTAATGGGACCACATCTGTCGCTCTATACTAAATCCAATGGATTGTTCAGTGAGCCGAAAGAACAACTGGTATTATAACGACCATCGCGTCGTCTCGGAAAGGAAAGATACTGCCTACGGTGCTATCAGGCGTAAAGCAATGTTTTCGTTAGCGATGAAGAAGGAAACGAGACACATTTTTGGTGAGAAGAGAGGTGTGACGGCTTACAGAAGGTTTCAAGAGCGGGGCGAATTTTTGCAGGAATTGCAACGACGACCCGGTGACTGAAATCCAGAACATACTTATGCCCGTATTCTGTAATTTGGTATAATGTCAAGTTGAAAAATTAGATACTATGACCTAGAGGCTATTGCTTTACCTCGCGTTTGCGTTTTAGATTTCAAGTTCGTTTTAATTTTTTGTGGCCTGTTTATCGCCTGGTCACAATTTAAGGATAATATTTTGAGCCTAGATGTCATATTTTGAGATTAGTGTATCCTAACTGGTCTAAAATCGGGACTCAGTAAACAGTCCCAGTCTCTAATACAGACAAAGGTCTAAATTTTAGACCAGTTGGCATTCATTACACTCAAAATAAAGTCTCTGCATTGCGAACTGATGATGAGCAGGTCATAAAATGTTAAAATATAAAGAAAAGAGAAAATCGTGAAAGCGAAGAAAGTCAATAACCTCTAGCTCATAGTTTAAAATTTTGAGACTTGAGATTATACCAAGTTACTGAGTCCAGCATGAGACTGCTTACTGAATTGCGTCATTCGTTTATGGAGGGAGCACTTGTTCACGCTACTTCGCAGTAGGGGAACAGTTAAACACTTGCACTAGCTTATCTGCAGAGGACAGTCCGACAAATGCATGCGTTCTTATTGCAATTAAATTACATTTTTTTTATTTATTTATTCCATTTCATATCGTGTAAACGATATTAGCTGGGGCTCAAGCCGGTCTAACTCTTGACTGCAGATAAAATATCCTCGAACTACAGGATAATAAGATAAGAGTTCCACTGCTTTGAAGAAAAGCATAAAACCAATTTCTGAAATGTGAGATAAAACAAGTTTATCCAGTCGCGTAAACGGCAAACCTTGAAATAGCAGGCAGCCTAAACCGATAAAAAGTGAAAAGTGAAATAAGAGATTCCTGACTTCAAAGAGAATCCTTCATCCTGGACTCACGCGATAAACGCCAAACAATTTTCAATTCTTTGCGCCCAATACCACTCGACGATACAATGGCTCAGGACATTGCAACTCTACGAGCACAGGTATAACTACTCACTCAGGCTCTAAAAAATACACAATTAAAAGTAAATACACAGGAAGCACAACAGCTCTCCCGGACAGTCACTACGGCAGATAAATATGTAGAATTTACACCAAATATCACAAACTGAGACCTTGTAAATTTAAAAACATTTGAAGCCATACCATGCTTCAGTGGAGATAAGAACCAGTACGGCACCTGGAGGAATAGGGCATGGACATTTATGGAAAACATCAAAGAATTCTCTAATTACCCGAACTACTATACAGCCCTTACAATTATACACTCGAAAATTGCTGGGGAGGCAGCAAACATCCTAATCAACCACAACGCCAAGCTGATAATCAATCGATAACCAACAGACTTGACTACACATATGCTCATCAACGACCGCTGTATGTACTTCTCGAAGAAATATAGAAGATTACACAAGGGAGACGCACACTATCAGAATTTCGCAGCGAAATCAGCAAAGCACTGAATCTCGCACTCTCATCACAGGACTCATCAGCAGGTATACAAGCAGCACATTTTACAGTCATCACCACAAATACTTAGAAACCGCATATGCAATCGTAAGCCGTAATTACCACGACAGTACGAACACGCAGTTCCACCACAAAGATATAACTAGGGGCATAACCCTCCACAAGAGAGATATGATGATAGAAGGAGATATAATCCAAATGTGCTAGTACAATATAACCACCAAACACCCCAAGAACCGATGGAAGTGGATGACTCTTGTCAACACGTACGACCAACACAATACAACAATCAACCCCTCCCAAAGAACAACTTTCAGCAATCTCAACGGTACTATAACCCGTTCAGAGAAGACCAACAAGCAGCAAACCGCGAAATAATTCCTTCTTCAAGAAATTACAACACCATCAAGCTACAACAAGTTAACCAGACGAGAGACGAAGACCTACAATCACTCGCCCCACATACTGATGATACCTAAAAGACAGGAAGTGCTTAAATGAATAAACGAAGTACCGTGTCTCCAAAGGCGGTATCAAACGCCAGGTACATCCGTTAATATTTTAATTGATGCAGGTGCGACAAATAATTACATTAGTTCTAAGTGCAATATAGGAGAATATATACCCATAGAACCGGTTAAAGTTAAAAAGCTTCATGAATATTCTTTGACCAAAGCTAAGAAAAACATGCAGTTCCACCACAAAGATATAACTAGCGGCATAATCCTCCACAAGAGAGATATGATGATAGAAGGAGATATAATCCAAATGTGCTAGTACAATATAACCACCAAACACCCCAAGAACCGATGGAAGTGGATGACTCTTGTCAATACGTACGACCAACACAATACAACAATCAACCCCTCCCAAAGAACAACTTTCAGCAATCTCAACGGTACTATAACCCGTTCAGAGAAGACCAACAAGCAGTAAACCGCGAAAGAATTCCTTCTTCAAGAAATTACAACACCATCAAGCTACAACAAGTTAACCAGACGAGAGACGAAGACCTACAATCACTCGCCCCACATACTGATGATACCTAAAAGACAGGAAGTGCTTTTTTAGGAGAATAAACGGAGTACCGTGTCTCCAAAGGCGGTGTCAAACGCCAGGTACATCCGTTAATATTTTAATTGATGCAGGTGCGACAAACAATTACATTAGTTCTAAGTGCAATATAGGAGAATCTATACCCATAAAACCGGTTAAAGTTAAAACGCTTCATGGATATTCTTTGACCAAAGCTAAGAAAATTATTACAATACTCAACCATACTTTAGTATTTTTTGAAACCGAAGCTTTAGAGGAGTTCGATATGCTTCTGGATGAACACGGTTTTAGGGTCTTGAAAGCAGAAATTAACATTTTTGAATATAAACTCTTATATAAATATCAAAAGCAAGTAGTTAGCGAACAAAAAGTTAATTTCACAATGTTGGATACTGGATTATATCCAAACCCAATCGAGTGGCAACACTCGTTTCATGAGTTTGACAGCCGTTCGAAGTAACGAAGAGTTGATAATCGGACAGCCGACGCAACACAAATTCGTGACTAAACAATTTTGTATTTCTAGAACAAGTCTAATGTTATATAAGTAATAAATGTAATTAACCTATTTTATATTTTCTGAAGAATTATACGCGTGCAAGGACATAACACACAATTATTAACGACAAGTATAAAACCGAAATTGAAAATATCAGCTCCGCAAGCGAGCTACTGACCTCAAGAAAATAAACTTGAATGCCCAAAGTTTGTACAAAAAGCTTGATGAGTTCAGATACATATTCGAAGATTCTGACATAGATGTCATATGTATTTCAGAAACAATCTTTTTCTTCGTATCACAACAATAACATGCTGCGAGTAAATGGTTACCAGCATTTCAGAGCTGACAGGCATGGTCATGGTGAGGCGTAGCAATATATGTATGTCTTGTAAATTAATTTGTGTAACGTCTTGTGGTACTCCAGTCGAATATGTGTTAGTAATAAAAATGTGTAACAAAAAAATGCTTGTTGGTTGTGTATATAGGCCGAATCGTCTCGTTAATTTTACGGACTTCACGGATACATTGGAACCGGTACTTGAACACTATAATGATATCATAAAAGTAGGTGACTTTAACAGTAACTTGCCTATAGACAGTGGTATAAGATTGAGTATGTAGTCTTTGGGGCTGTCCCCACAAATACTTCTTTTCCGACGCATTTCACAGCAACAAACAGCACTCTTCTAGATATTTTTTTTGTGAATGACGTACGGAAGTCCCTTTACTATAATGAACTATCTGCGTCAAGTTTTTCAAAGCATGTTTTAATATTTATGATATATGACTTTCAATGTTCTGTGTTTCAAACTTCATTTTCATTTCGTGACTTTAAAAGAATTGATTATGCCTTTCTTGCTGTTGCTGTCAATTCGGTTGACTGAACACTAATTCAGGGTATGCTGTCTGTCGACGATAATTTTGTCCATGTAAAGCAGAAAGTAGTAAAAACACAAGTAAACCTTGGTTTTCACCGGGGATAAAGAATTTGATTGCCGTTCGTAATCAAACTTATTCGCGATGGAAGCGGTATATAACTCATGAAATGTTAAGAAGTTTCAAAAGAGCCCGACTTGCAGTAAACAAAGCCGTCAACACAACGAACGCAGCTTATTATAAAGAAAAGTTCAGCAACGGTGTAGATACCAGGCAAACCTGGAACGTTATTAAGGGGATTGAAATCGGTTAATCAACTGAAATTGCACCTGCTACCAAAGAACGTAAATCTATAAGAAGCGACAACACGCTGAAATGAAAAATTTCAAAGATTTCTGAGACCGTATGGTGCCGTCCATCTCCAGGAGTTCACCACATGCTTTGATGCGCTGTCCGTACGAAAGAAGCAGAAGAAAATATTTTCGCCGGCTAGTTTGTGATCAAAACAAATGTAAATAAGTATGGACTTTGAAGTGCGGCTTGTTTTTATCAAAAATTCAATAAAAATCGAAAGTATTGTTAAAAATGTGCATAATAAATGTATTATATTAACTGTGGTGTTAATATAAAGCGGTTGTGAGTGGGTATTAAAGTGTAAAACGCCAGAGAATGTGTGTGGCCGAAATCCAAGTGTCTACCAAAATTTTTAATACACGAAAAATTGTGGAAAATGTTGCTAAAATTATATTAAACTATGATATTATGGTTTGCTCGCGTAGTTCTAATAGTGTTTTAATAATATCTTAACATATATTGAATATTCGGGAGTGATTTAGTGTTAAATTGATGTGGCATGAGTAGTGGGTTAGTGATAAATTTGTGTTGTAGAGTTCATAAAAGGCGGTGCCTAATAAGTGTAACAAGTGTAATTAACAAAACTAGTGTACATTTAATATATAAATTGCATTCAGTTGTTTTGAAACCTATGCATTTATTTATTTCTGTATATATGTTTTGTTGTCATCAGTATAATCAAATCGAAATATGGAGGAGCCTTATTAAAAGAGTGTTAATGATTCAAAGCCTACTATCTAAGTGTATGTATGTACATATATGTATGCATATAAATGTTTTCCAAAAATTTAGCAAATGAATAAATATGCTAACTTTTGCATAAATATTGCAATACGTCTACTTCTGCGCGTTTTCAATAGTGCCGAGCTCAAAAAGTCTTCGCCATGTCATGGGGTTCAGAGAAAACTATTTTAATTTGGTAGTATATTTGATGAAAAATAGCAGGAGTATAAAAAGGTACTAAAAAGAGCTTTGAGATATAGATCTGCGAAAAACTCACTATAAATTAATGTTTTAAGTAAACACTAAGCTAGATAAGAGGTTAATACGTTTGTATACTACACTGAGAATTAAAATTTGTATTAACTTTTGTGACTACGTTTTTTTAAGTAGTAGAATTCCTACTACAGCGGCAAAGCGCAGTGAAATTAGTGTAATAGCAGCGATGATAAACACTGGTGTGCAAATGCGACAAAATTCGGCGACATATTTACATACATATATATATGTGCGCATACATATGAACGCTGTGCGCATGGAGGTGAGGACAGGCCGTGATTTAATTAACGCCCTATTTGGGAAATCGTATCAAATTTTAATATTTATTTTCATAAAATTTAACAAAACTGTGTTTAACAATAGATACACATGAATATTCATATTGGATATGATTTTAGAAAATAAAAAGCTTGCCGGGGGTAGCATGTCTGATATATTTTAAGTAAATGTTTTCACATATTCATTAATACCGGACTGGGCCAAAAAATCAAGTGCGATCCTCCTTTTTGGTGCGAGCACGGAAGACTCAAATATCATAAATTTGTTCAAAATCTTGGTCGCGAAAGTCTGAAATTAGCATGTGGATGGCGGTTGTGTGCGAAGGGAGAGGAGTTGGGTTTGCATTTATGAATGAAAAGACAACCGCAATTATGAATGGTTGTAGTATTTTAGAGTTTTTGCCGTCGACGTGTATATGTACATATGTATGTATATGTATTTTGCATTTACTAACATTATTTACATATGTACATATTATTCCATATGTGATATTTATGCCCTCAAATTAAAATGTTTACCCAAATGTAAAGTAAGCAGAAGATATGAATTCATTTTAAAGCATATTTAAACAAAAACCTTTTTTCATATTAATGCCCATGCGAAATGCCGTCGGCAAAACAGATACGCACTTTTTGGAAAATGTCAACGTTCATATGTACATACATACATCAATATATTCATACGTATCTGTAATATTTGCGATTGTACAAATACTTATATTTAACTTCTAAGGCAAGTGTAATGGAAAATTAATAAAATATGAAGTTTTTGCAAATTTTCGCTCATTCCAATGCAAAATCTCAAAATGGCCATGAATTTCATTCATTCCATCTTCTTTCTTCCTTCTTAATTTGGTGCAGCGAAAAGCAAATACACAGCGAATTCTGGACCGGCCTGGTGAATTTTGACGAAAGAAGATGTGAAGACGTGTGGTGAACTCCTGGAGATGGACGGCACGGATTCACTCGCCAAATTTCAGCGTGTTGTCGCTTCTTATAGATTTACGTTCTTTGCTGCTACCACGACCGTTTTGAATTAAACAAGACTTTTGTAAGACTACGAGTTTTTGAAACTGGTATATGTTACAAGAAATATCGTGATTGTGTAAATGTTGATGCTTGTCTACTTGTTTTTGTCGGTGTTGATGATTGTGATGTTTTACAAGCCATACTCTCCATTAAGTCAAAAGCGGTTGGTCTTGATGGATTTCACTCGGCATTTCTTAAGATCATTCTACCAATGATCCTGCCATACTTGACTGATTTAATAAACTCTATCTTGACAACTTGCATTTTTCCAAAATGTTGGAAAATTCCGAAGGTAGTTCCCATTCGGAATATAAATAATGAGTTCAGACCCATAGCTATTTTGCCATATTTATCAAAAGTCGTCGAACGTATTCTTCACAAACAAATCAGTGCATATATACATGACAATAACCTCTTAACTGATCGCCAATCGGGCTTCAGAGCCAATAGTAGCTGCACCACTGCTCTCTAAGACGTAACGGAAAGCATCAGATCGCAAATTGATGAAAACACTTTTAGATCACTCGAAGGCATGTGATACTATAGTAAAGTACAAAATGTATGTAACATTTTCAGTCACTCCACTGCTCTGATCAATTCATACCTAAGTGACGGAACCCTAGCTGTGAGCCTTGATGGTATAACTTCTGCCGGTAGCTAAAGGAATACCGCAAGGCTCAATTATTGGCCCATTGTTATTTGTTTTTTATGTTAATGACCTACCTAAAGCATTGAAAACTGCTTTGTTCACATTTACGCCGATAATGACCAACTGTATGTTAGCTGTCCTGCTAATCGTGTTCGCAATTGTATCAGTACCCTAAACTCCGACTTGGCTTCTGTGGCTAAGTGAGCTTCAATGAATGGCTTATGCCTCAATGCAAACAAGTCTAAATGTGTTTTTATTCATAGGAAATCGTTCGATGCTAATTGTTTGGACAAAATTATGTTGAAAAATTCTGAAATATAATATATTGACCGGGCTAAAAATCTTGGCGTTATCTTTAACAATACATTAACATTGAGTACATCTTTAGCGCATTAGGAAAAGTGTATGGAATGCTTCGTACACTCTGGTCAGTACAGTATTTTACTTCTTTAAATGTAAGACTTCTCTTAGCTAAAGCGTTTTTAATACCTACGCTCCTTTATGGATGCGATTAGAAGTTAAATGTCGTCTATAACAACATTGCTAGATATGTGTTCGGGCTAAAAAGACTTGACCATGTATCGTCATTTGCTGAAAGGTTGCTTAGCATTTCTTTTAATAACCTTCTTAAGTTAAGGCGCTTATTACTTTACATAAGATTATATATTCAAAGCAGCCTAACTATCTAACCGAACTCTTGTGTCTGAACGTCAGTTTTTCGTATATTCTAATTAACTAAGAAAATTATCAAATGCACTGCTTTTCTTCAGAGTTTGCAAACCGCTTATGTCCATAATTTCAATAGATACAAAATTAGAATTACTCAACGCATAGTGGAGGATGTTACGATTGCTGACAGGATATTTAACATAATCGAACAGGAGCATAAACGTGCTCATAGAAATGCTCGCGAAAATAGGTAACAAATCCTTGAGAAATTTTATTTCCCGGCTATGTCTAAACATATAAGGGAATACTTAGTCAGTGCGAAACATGTAAACTAAACAAATATGATAGGCACCCTTCAAGGCCGTATATGCAGCCAACTCCCATCCCTAGTTATCCGTGTGAGATCGTTCACATTGATATTTTCGAAATAGAGCGGCAGAAATACTTGAGCTGTATCGACAAATTCACAAAATTCGCGAAGCTTTTCCCGATAAAAAATAAATCTTCCCCTCACTTGCGAACAAAATTAACAGTTGCGCTGCATTATTTTACCGTACCACGAGCTTTTGTTATGGACAACGAACGTGGATTTTTAACCCCACTCGTCCTAAACTACATTAGATCTTTAGGAATAGAGATATATCAGACGCCAACGCAACGAAGCGAGGCCAATGGCCAGGTCGAGAGGTTACATTCTACCCTTATCGAAATATATCGTTGCCTCTGCACAGAATATCCAAGACTAACAACCAAAGAACGCGTCCCGATAACTGTTGTAGGGACAATAATACAATACATTCGGCAATAAAAAGGAAAACCGCCGACGTTTTCCTTAACAGAACGGCTAGGATAAATTATCAGGAGTTGGCAAACTTTAGGGAACATACAAATGAGGATATAAAAAAATTATATTAAAAATTATTAAAAATTATTTATCGCCAACAAACAAATCAAAAGTAAACAGGAACTGCTTTATTCCACCAGGGGGACTATGGCTTTAATTGACGTGAAGTCACTCGTGCTATGAGTAGGTCATTTGCAACTATAAACGCTTTTGACTAAAAGGGAATAACGCGAGCCTTCCAATGTCACCTGAGTTAACGCCTGTATTCCAACAAAGAAAACGAACGAAAAAGTATAAAAGCATAAGTATGCGGTAAATAACGCATAAAAAACAATACAAATTTTTAATAATTTTTTTAATTTAAATATTTCTTCTCTCCTTTTAAACAAATTTCTTTACATTTAAACTAAATTAACTGACTTAAAGTTTGTACTAAGAAAAGAAACTAAAAAATTTGTATATAAAACAAAACAAAAAAAAAGGGAAAGGAATCCTATTCAAAATAAAAAAGAAAAAAATACAAAATATTAAAAATATTTATAAACAACTAATCCGCTACTAACACCAATAAACAAAAAAGAAATACTAACTCCAACAACTAACTACTAAAATTTAACAGTCAAAACAAAGTCCACTCTAACATCATTCCCTGGGTCCTCAGAAAACAAAAAAACCTTTCAACCCTTATCCTATCCGAACTTCGCTCAATAGCTATAATACTAGAAACTAAGTAACTTATAGAATTAATTTTAAATAAGGATGCTAAATGGTTACGAATTGTTAAAATTTTGGCATACGCACTCTAAATCACAAAATCTATAAATGAAATTCGCTAGATTGGAACACAGCTGTATATTTAAAATGATAAATAGCCTGTCATAAGATATGAATTTTCTATGAATCACTACTCCTATTTTTTAATGTAAATTCCGCTTACTTATACTAGTTACCGTATGTTATTTGGGGATACTCTTAGGATTAAGCTTATCATTTGAACTCCATCTCTTAGAATCTGCCTCTGTGCAACTGAGCAAGCATATGTCCTGTTCGAGCTTGATTCTCCCGTTATGACCGTGCATGATGGGTACGGGTGGATAGTCAATGGGCACTTTAAACTAACCCACATGATCGAGCTTAGTCGATATGAAACCACCGTGAATCGCCTGAAACATATAATAACCAACATAAACGAGACCCCCGTCATCACAGACGTCCTCACCTACCAGTTAGAGAAAATCAAAACTCACCTCAGCGAGCTAAAAGGGCCAAAACGCTTTAGTGAACAATAAAAACCACCAATATAAGGTAAACTCTGAAATTTTAAAAAAAAAAAACTCAGGAACTTTTGCAGACTGTCAACGGTATCGTAACGACCACGAATGAATTCCTAGGCCGCAGTCATCTAGCGAAGTTCTCTCAAGAAATTCAAAACAAACTAATTATTTTTAAGGATGACGTCTATGAGCTGGTTCGCGCTTGCCAAATGGCAAAGGCAGGCGTGGTCAACAGTAACTTACTCAACAAGGCAGAGATTAACCAGCTGATAAGCGAAATAGAAGTCCTTCCATACAGTAACGTCATCGAAGTCCTAGAATATAGTAAGCCGTCAATCTACTCCAACGGAACTCTGCTAATCTACGTTTTGTCTATGCCAAAGGTGGGACACACAAGATTCCATCACCTAATTACCCGAGTAGTCTAAAGTATGGCCATCGGGTTGATCTGGAGTATAAGACAATCCTGACGAATAAACAACAGACGTATGGCATAAAAAATAGCTGTCTACACCTCGCCACCGCCATAGTCTGCAAACAGGAAGCATTAGATTTACTACCGGAAGACGAATGCTTACCTCGTCTACTGAAGGGTGGGCAAACGAGTTGCCGCTATATTACCTGCAAAGAATCAACGGTTGAGGTGCTCAAGGAGGATACATGATCCTTGAACAACTTCAACAGCAGCACATGGTCAGGTAAAACACCTAAACATTTATTTGGCTCTTATATTCTTCAGATGAAGAACGAGACTATTACAATTGCCACCATAACGAACAAAAGCCTTGCGGTGAATCTGAATCTCGTCCATGAAATTACTTCCGGCAACATACGGCTTCTGAATAAGCTGAAAGAGAAAACTAACTGGTTTGCAACATCCGAAGTTCTAGGACTTCTTCTGCTAATGTTTATGATTTTCCTGATTTGGAGAAAGCTCACGAAACGAGCAAAACTCCCTGAACTGAAGCTGCCTATACCCCAGCAGAGTCCTCGCAGTGTTCCTAAGAAGAACGCCTTACCAAATCCTTGAGTTTTTTTAGCTGTTAGCAATCACTGTGAGTTAACTTATATGTACATTCATTACGTAAATAAATTTTTTTATAAATAAATTTCATATTTTTTTGAATTTGTGATGTATGTAAATAAAATGCAAGGCCACATTTAAGGTGTTCTGACAATCATCCCGCTACCCCCTTTCCCCTAAAAATTTAGCGTTATCGACAATAAGATCTCAGTAATAAGGTTATACTCTTCAATGACGTGTTAAGAATAGAGCAGATGCTCCACTTTTGAAGGAATAGAGTTTTATACCTGCATAAAAGTGACTATTGCTTATCGTACACCACGCCCTTGTAACTATCACACCGGAGCAACCCAGTCAATCAGCTGATTTGTTTAGAATTCTGTTTATTTCTTTCAATGAAAAGAAAAGAGAAAAGTCTCGAATAGTACCTCTCTTTTTATTACCACGGCCAAAGTTTTAAGGACCATGTTTGAAGGGCGTGCACTTGAAATGTCCGGACCCTTAATTGGGTTGTCGGCTGGTGTCCTCGGCACAGCACACAGGGCAAGAGAAGAAAGCGATCGGCCCTTGCGACGTATACTACAGTCGACATGTAGATAACCGAAATTCGGCGTCGGGTTTAAGAAGGTATGGGGCTTCGTCGTCAAGCACTGTCATTCACCCTGGTAAATGAAAGTCTTGCCGAAATTCTTCAACATGTCCCTGATTTGCGACCACGCCACGGTGGAAGAGAAGGACAATGTGACCAAATATCGCTTCTACGAACTTTTCGAGCGCCCGTTGCAACGCTGGTCCCGCCACGATATAAAAATCGTGGTTATCGATTTTAAAGAAAAGGTGGGCAAGAACGGCTTCTTTGGCTCCGCAGTCGGAAAATTCAGTCCTATGATGAAACGAACCATAACGTCCATCCGTCAAGCTACGCGGCTTTCCCAAACCGAGCAACCAAATCGACCATGTTGTGATAGACGAAAGGCATGTATCCAGCACCCTTGATCGCGGTCGAACCGAGGAGCTAACATGGACTTGGATCACTATTCGCACGCTGGCTTGTTGAGAGCACTAATCAAAGCAGTATTATTTAAGAGTAATGTCGCTCTATACTAAATCCAATGGATTGTTCAGTGAGCCGAAAGAACAACTGGTATTATAACGACCATCGCGTCGTCTCGGAAAGGAAAGATACTGCCTACGGTGCTATCAGGCGTAAAGCAATGTTTTCGTTAGCGATGAAGAAGGAAACGAGACACATTTTTGGTGAGAAGAGAGGTGTGACGGCTTACAGAAGGTTTCAAGAGCGGGGCGAATTTTTGCAGGAATTGCAACGACGACCCGGTGACTGAAATCCAGAACATACTTATGCCCGTATTCTGTAATTTGGTATAATGTCAAGTTGAAAAATTAGATACTATGACCTAGAGGCTATTGCTTTACCTCGCGTTTGCGTTTTAGATTTCAAGTTCGTTTTAATTTTTTGTGGCCTGTTTATCGCCTGGTCACAATTTAAGGATAATATTTTGAGCCTAGATGTCATATTTTGAGATTAGTGTATCCTAACTGGTCTAAAATCGGGACTCAGTAAACAGTCCCAGTCTCTAATACAGACAAAGGTCTAAATTTTAGACCAGTTGGCATTCATTACACTCAAAATAAAGTCTCTGCATTGCGAACTGATGATGAGCAGGTCATAAAATGTTAAAATATAAAGAAAAGAGAAAATCGTGAAAGCGAAGAAAGTCAATAACCTCTAGCTCATAGTTTAAAATTTTGAGACTTGAGATTATACCAAGTTACTGAGTCCAGCATGAGACTGCTTACTGAATTGCGTCATTCGTTTATGGAGGGAGCACTTGTTCACGCTACTTCGCAGTAGGGGAACAGTTAAACACTTGCACTAGCTTATCTGCAGAGGACAGTCCGACAAATGCATGCGTTCTTATTGCAATTAAATTACATTTTTTTATTTATTTATTCCATTTCATATCGTGTAAACGATATTAGCTGGGGCTCAAGCCGGTCTAACTCTTGACTGCAGATAAAATATCCTCGAACTATAGGATAATAAGATAAGAGTTCCACTGCTTTGAAGAAAAGCATAAAACCAATTTCTGAAATGTGAGATAAAACAAGTTTATCCAGTCGCGTAAACGGCAAACCTTGAAATAGCAGGCAGCCTAAACCGATAAAAAGTGAAAAGTGAAATAAGAGATTCCTGACTTCAAAGAGAATCCTTCATCCTGGACTCACGCGATAAACGCCAAACAATTTTCAATTCTTTGCGCCCAATACCACTCGACGATACAATGGCTCAGGACATTGCAACTCTACGAGCACAGGTATAACTACTCACTCAGGCTCTAAAAAATACACAATTAAAAGTAAATACACAGGAAGCACAACAGCTCTCCCGGACAGTCACTACGGCAGATAAATATGTAGAATTTACACCAAATATCACAAACTGAGACCTTGTAAATTTAAAAACATTTGAAGCCATACCATGCTTCAGTGGAGATAAGAACCAGTACGGCACCTGGAGGAATAGGGCATGGACATTTATGGAAAACATCAAAGAATTCTCTAATTACCCGAACTACTATACAGCCCTTACAATTATACACTCGAAAATTGCTGGGGAGGCAGCAAACATCCTAATCAACCACAACGCCAAGCTGATAATCAATCGATAACCAACAGACTTGACTACACATATGCTCATCAACGACCGCTGTATGTACTTCTCGAAGAAATATAGAAGATTACACAAGGGAGACGCACACTATCAGAATTTCGCAGCGAAATCAGCAAAGCACTGAATCTCGCACTCTCATCACAGGACTCATCAGCAGGTATACAAGCAGCACATTTTACAGTCATCACCACAAATACTTAGAAACCGCATATGCAATCGTAAGCCGTAATTACCACGACAGTACGAACATGCAGTTCCACCACAAAGATATAACTAGCGGCATAACCCTCCACAAGAGAGATATGATGATAGAAGGAGATATAATCCAAATGTGCTAGTACAATATAACCACCAAACACCCCAAGAACCGATGGAAGTGGATGACTCTTGTCAACACGTACGACCAACACAATACAACAATCAACCCCTCCCAAAGAACAACTTTCAGCAATCTCAACGGTACTATAACCCGTTCAGAGAAGACCAACAAGCAGCAAACCGCGAAATAATTCCTTCTTCAAGAAATTACAACACCATCAAGCTACAACAAGTTAACCAGACGAGAGACGAAGACCTACAATCACTCGCCCCACATACTGATGATACCTAAAAGACAGGAAGTGCTTAAATGAATAAACGAAGTACCGTGTCTCCAAAGGCGGTATCAAACGCCAGGTACATCCGTTAATATTTTAATTGATGCAGGTGCGACAAATAATTACATTAGTTCTAAGTGCAATATAGGAGAATATATACCCATAGAACCGGTTAAAGTTAAAAAGCTTCATGAATATTCTTTGACCAAAGCTAAGAAAAACATGCAGTTCCACCACAAAGATATAACTAGCGGCATAATCCTCCACAAGAGAGATATGATGATAGAAGGAGATATAATCCAAATGTGCTAGTACAATATAACCACCAAACACCCCAAGAACCGATGGAAGTGGATGACTCTTGTCAATACGTACGACCAACACAATACAACAATCAACCCCTCCCAAAGAACAACTTTCAGCAATCTCAACGGTACTATAACCCGTTCAGAGAAGACCAACAAGCAGTAAACCGCTAAAGAATTCCTTCTTCAAGAAATTACAACACCATCAAGCTACAACAAGTTAACCAGACGAGAGACGAAGACCTACAATCACTCGCCCCACATACTGATGATACCTAAAAGACAGGAAGTGCTTTTTTAGGAGAATAAACGGAGTACCGTGTCTCCAAAGGCGGTGTCAAACGCCAGGTACATCCGTTAATATTTTAATTGATGCAGGTGCGACAAACAATTACATTAGTTCTAAGTGCAATATAGGAGAATCTATACCCATAAAACCGGTTAAAGTTAAAACGCTTCATGGATATTCTTTGACCAAAGCTAAGAAAATTATTACAATACTCAACCATACTTTAGTATTTTTTGAAACCGAAGCTTTAGAGGAGTTCGATATGCTTCTGGATGAACACGGTTTTAGGGTCTTGAAAGCAGAAATTAACATTTTTGAATATAAACTCTTATATAAATATCAAAAGCAAGTAGTTAGCGAACAAAAAGTTAATTTCACAATGTTGGATACTGGATTATATCCAAACCCAATCGAGTTGCAACACTCGTTTCATGAGTTTGACAGCCGTTCGAAGTAACGAAGAGTTGATAATCGGACAGCCGACGCAACACAATATTCGTGACTAAACAATTTTGTATTTCTAGAACAAGTCTAATGTTATATAAGTAATAAATGTAATTAACCTATTTTATATTTTCTGAAGAATTATACGCGTGCAAGGACACAACACACAATTATTAACGACAAGTATAAAACCGAAATTGAAAATATCAGCTCCGCAAGCGAGCTACTGACCTCAAGAAAATAAACTTGAATGCCCAAAGTTTGTACAAAAAGCTTGATGAGTTCAGATACATATTCGAAGATTCTGACATAGATGTCATATGTATTTCAGAAACAATCTTTTTCTTCGTATCACAACAATAACATGCTGCGAGTAAATGGTTACCAGCATTTCAGAGCTGACAGGCATGGTCATGGTGAGGCGTAGCAATATATGTATGTCTTGTAAATTAATTTGTGTAACGTCTTGTGGTACTCCAGTCGAATATGTGTTAGTAATAAAAATGTGTAACAAAAAAATGCTTGTTGGTTGTGTATATAGGCCGAATCGTCTCGTTAATTTTACGGACTTCACGGATACATTGGAACCGGTACTTGAACACTATAATGATATCATAAAAGTAGGTGACTTTAACAGTAACTTGCCTATAGACAGTGGTATAAGATTGAGTATGTAGTCTTTGGGGCTGTCCCCACAAATACTTCTTTTCCGACGCATTTCACAGCAACAAACAGCACTCTTCTAGATATTTTTTTTGTAAATGACGTACGGAAGTCCCTTTACTATAATGAACTATCTGCGTCAAGTTTTTCAAAGCATGTTTTAATATTTATGATATATGACTTTCAATGTTCTGTGTTTCAAACTTCATTTTCATTTCGTGACTTTAAAAGCATTGATTATGCCTTTCTTGCTGTTGCTGTCAATTCGGTTGACTGAACACTAATTCAGGGTATGCTGTCTGTCGACGATAATTTTGTCCATGTAAAGCAGAAAGTAGTAAAAACGCAAGTAAACCTTGGTTTTCACCGGGGATAAAGAATTTGATTGCCGTTCGTAATCAAACTTATTCGCGATGGAAGCGGTATATAACTCATGAAATGTTAAGAAGTTTCAAAAGAGCCCGACTTGCAGTAAACAAAGCCGTCAACACAACGAACGCAGCTTATTATAAAGAAAAGTTCAGCAACGGTGTAGATACCAGGCAAACCTGGAACATTATTAAGGGGATTGAAATCGGTTAATCAACTGAAATTGCACCTGCTACCAAAGAACGTAAATCTATAAGAAGCGACAACACGCTGAAATGAAAAATTTCAAAGATTTCTGAGACCGTATGGTGCCGTCCATCTCCAGGAGTTCACCACATGCTTTGATGCGCTGTCCGTACGAAAGAAGCAGAAGAAAATATTTTCGCCGGCTAGTTTGTGATCAAAACAAATGTAAATAAGTATGGACTTTGAAGTGCGGCTTGTTTTTATCAAAAATTCAATAAAAATCGAAAGTATTGTTAAAAATGTGCATAATAAATGTATTATATTAACTGTGGTGTTAATATAAAGCGGTTGTGAGTGGGTATTAAAGTGTAAAACGCCAGAGAATGTGTGTGGCCGAAATCCAAGTGTCTACCAAAATTTTTAATACACGAAAAATTGTGGAAAATGTTGCTAAAATTATATTAAACTATGATATTATGGTTTGCTCGCGTAGTTCTAATAGTGTTTTAATAATATCTTAACATATATTGAATATTCGGGAGTGATTTAGTGTTAAATTGATGTGGCATGAGTAGTGGGTTAGTGATAAATTTGTGTTGTAGAGTTCATAAAAGGCGGTGCCTAATAAGTGTAACAAGTGTAATTAACAAAACTAGTGTACATTTAATATATAAATTGCATTCAGTTGTTTTGAAACCTATGCATTTATTTATTTCTGTATATATGTTTTGTTGTCATCAGTATAATCAAATCGAAATATGGAGGAGCCTTATTAAAAGAGTGTTAATGATTCAAAGCCTACTATCTAAGTGTATGTATGTACATATATGTATGCATATAAATGTTTTCCAAAAATTTAGCAAATGAATAAATATGCTAACTTTTGCATAAATATTGCAATACGTCTACTTCTGCGCGTTTTCAATAGTGCCGAGCTCAAAAAGTCTTCGCCATGTCATGGGGTTCAGAGAAAACTATTTTAATTTGGTAGTATATTTGATGAAAAATAGCAGGAGTATAAAAAGGTACTAAAAAGAGCTTTGAGATATAGATCTGCGAAAAACTCACTATAAATTAATGTTTTAAGTAAACACTAAGCTAGATAAGAGGTTAATACGTTTGTATACTACACTGAGAATTAAAATTTGTATTAACTTTTGTGACTACGTTTTTTTAAGTAGTAGAATTCCTACTACAGCGGCAAAGCGCAGTGAAATTAGTGTAATAGCAGCGATGATAAACACTGGTGTGCAAATGCGACAAAATTCGGCGACATATTTACATACATATATATATGTGCGCATACATATGAACGCTGTGCGCATGGAGGTGAGGACAGGCCGTGATTTAATTAACGCCCTATTTGGGAAATCGTATCAAATTTTAATATTTATTTTCATAAAATTTAACAAAACTGTGTTTAACAATAGATACACATGAATATTCATATTGGATATGATTTTAGAAAATAAAAAGCTTGCCGGGGGTAGCATGTCTGATATATTTTAAGTAAATGTTTTCACATATTCATTAATACCGGACTGGGCCAAAAAATCAAGTGCGATCCTCCTTTTTGGTGCGAGCACGGAAGACTCAAATATCATAAATTTGTTCAAAATCTTGATCGCGAAAGTCTGAAATTAGCATGTGGATGGCGGTTGTGTGCGAAGGGAGAGGAGTTGGGTTTGCATTTATGAATGAAAAGACAACCGCAATTATGAATGGTTGTAGTATTTTAGAGTTTTTGCCGTCGACGTGTATATGTACATATGTATGTATATGTATTTTGCATTTACTAACATTATTTACATATGTACATATTATTCCATATGTGATATTTATGCCCTCAAATTAAAATGTTTACCCAAATGTAAAGTAAGCAGAAGATATGAATTCATTTTAAAGCATATTTAAACAAAAACCTTTTTTCATATTAATGCCCATGCGAAATGCCGTCGGCAAAACAGATACGCACTTTTTGGAAAATGTCAACGTACATATGTACATACATACATCAATATATTCATACGTATCTGTAATATTTGCGATTGTACAAATACTTATATTTAACTTCTAAGGCAAGTGTAATGGAAAATTAATAAAATATGAAGTTTTTGCAAATTTTCGCTCATTCCAATGCAAAATCTCAAAATGGCCATGAATTTCATTCATTCCATCTTCTTTCTTCCTTCTTAATTTGGTGCAGCGAAAAGCAAATACACAGCGAATTCTGGACCGGCCTGGTGAATTTTGACGAAAGAAGATGTGAAGACGTGTGGTGAACTCCTGGAGATGGACGGCACGGATTCACTCGCCAAATTTCAGCGTGTTGTCGCTTCTTATAGATTTACGTTCTTTGCTGCTACCACGACCGTTTTGAATTAAACAAGACTTTTGTAAGACTACTAGTTTTTGAAACTGGTATATGTTACAAGAAATATCGTGATTGTGTAAATGTTGATGCTTGTCTACTTGTTTTTGTCGGTGTTGATGATTGTGATGTTTTACAAGCCATACTCTCCATTAAGTCAAAAGCGGTTGGTCTTGATGGATTTCACTCGGCATTTCTTAAGATCATTCTACCAATGATCCTGCCATACTTGACTGATTTAATAAACTCTATCTTGACAACTTGCATTTTTCCAAAATGTTGGAAAATTCCGAAGGTAATTCCCATTCGGAATATAAATAATGAGTTCAGACCCATAGCTATTTTGCCATATTTATCAAAAGTCGTCGAACGTATTCTTCACAAACAAATCAGTGCATATATACATGACAATAACCTCTTAACTGATCGCCAATCGGGCTTCAGAGCCAATAGTAGCTGCACCACTGCTCTCTAAGACGTAACGGAAAGCATCAGATCGCAAATTGATGAAAACACTTTTAGATCACTCGAAGGCATGTGATACTATAGTAAAGTACAAAATGTATGTAACATTTTCAGTCACTCCACTGCTCTGATCAATTCATACCTAAGTGACGGAACCCTAGCTGTGAGCCTTGATGGTATAACTTCTGCCGGTAGCTAAAGGAATACCGCAAGGCTCAATTATTGGCCCATTGTTATTTGTTTTTTATGTTAATGACCTACCTAAAGCATTGAAAACTGCTTTGTTCACATTTACGCCGATAATGACCAACTGTATGTTAGCTGTCCTGCTAATCGTGTTCGCAATTGTATCAGTACCCTAAACTCCGACTTGGCTTCTGTGGCTAAGTGAGCTTCAATGAATGGCTTATGCCTCAATGCAAACAAGTCTAAATGTGTTTTTATTCATAGGAAATCGTTCGATGCTAATTGTTTGGACAAAATTATGTTGAAAAATTCTGAAATATAATATATTGACCGGGCTAAAAATCTTGGCGTTATCTTTAACAATACATTAACATTGAGCACATCTTTAGCGCATTAGGAAAAGTGTATGGAATGCTTCGTACACTCTGGTCAGTACAGTATTTTACTTCTTTAAATGTAAGACTTCTCTTAGCTAAAGCGTTTTTAATACCTACGCTCCTTTATGGATGCGATTAGAAGTTAAATGTCGTCTATAACAACATTGCTAGATATGTGTTCGGGCTAAAAAGACTTGACCATGTATCGTCATTTGCTGAAAGGTTGCTTAGCATTTCTTTTAATAACCTTTTTAAGTTAAGGCGCTTATTACTTTACATAAGATTATATATTCAAAGCAGCCTAACTATCTAAGATAGACTTAAATTTCTCCAAATACCGAACTCTTTTGTCTGAACGTCAGTTTTTCGTATATTCCATACGTCTTTGGAACTCTCTACCTATTAAACTAAGAAAATTATCAAATGCACTGCTTTTCTTCATAGTTTGCAAACCGCTTATGTCCATAATTTCAATAGATACAAAATTAGAATTACTCAACGCATAGTGGAGGATGTTACGATTGCTGACAGGATATTTAACATAATCGAACAGGAGCATAAACGTGCTCATAGAAATGCTCGCGAAAATAGGTAACAAATCCTTGAGAAATTTTATTTCCCGGCTATGTCTAAACATATAAGGGAATACATTAGTCAGTGCGAAACATGTAAACTAAACAAATATGATAGGCACCCTTCAAGGCCGTATATGCAGCCAACTCCCATCCCTTGTTATCCGTGTGAGATCGTTCACATTGATATTTTCGAAATAGAGCGGCAGAAATACTTGAGCTGTATCGACAAATTCACAAAATTCGCGAAGCTTTTCCCGATAAAAAATAAATCTTCCCCTTACTTGCGAACAAAATTAACAGTTGCGCTGCATTATTTTACCGTACCACGAGCTTTTGTTATGGACACCGAACGTGGATTTTTAACCCCACTCGTCCTAAACTACATTAGATCTTTAGGAATAGAGATATATCAGACGCCAACGCAACGAAGCGAGGCCAATGGCCAGGTCGAGAGGTTACATTCTACCCTTATCGAAATATATCGTTGCTTCTGCACAGAGTATCCATTACTAACAACCAAAGAACGCGTCCCGATAACTGTTATAGGGACAATAATACAATACATTCGGCAATAAAAAGGAAAACCGCCGACGTTTTCCTTAACAGAACGGCTAGGATAAATTATCAGGAGTTGGCAAACTTTAGGGAACATACAAATGAGGATATAAAAAAATTATATTAAAAATTATTAAAAATTATTTATCGCCAACAAACAAATCAAAAGTAAACAGAAACTGCTTTATTCCACCAGGGGGACTATGGCTTTAATTGACGTGAAGTCACTCGTGCTATGAGTAGGTCATTTGCAACTATAAACGCTTATGACTAAAAGGGAATAACGCGAGCCTTCCAATGTCACCTGAGTTAACGCCTGTATTCCAACAAAGAAAACGAACGAAAAAGTATAAAAGCATAAGTATGCGGTAAATAACGCATAAAAAACAATACAAATTTTTAATAAATTTTTTAATTTAAATTAATTTTTTTTCTCTCTTTTTAAACAAATTTCTTTACATTTAAACTAAATTAACTGACTTAAAGTTTGTACTAAGAAAAGAAACTAAAAAATTTGTATATAAAAAATAAACAAAAAAAAAGGGGAAAGTATCCTATTCAAAATAAAAAATAAAAAATACAAAATATTAAAAATATTTATAAACAACTAATCCGCTACTAACGCCAAAATAAACAAAAAAGAAATACTAACTCCAACAACTAACTACTAAAATTTAACAGTCAAAACAAAAAAACCTTTCAACCCTTATCCTATGCGAACTTCGCTCAATAGCTATAATACTAGAAACTAAGTAACTTATAGAATTAATTTTAAATAAGGATGCTAAATGGTTACGAATTGTTAAAATTTTGGCATACGCACTCTAAATCACAAAATCTATAAATGAAATTCACTAGATTGGAACACAGCTGTATATTTAAAATGATAAATAGCCTGTCATAAGATATGAATTTTCTATGAATCACTACTCCTATTTTTTAATGTAAATTCCGCTTACTTATACTAGTTACCGTATGTTATTTGGGGATACTCTTAGGATTAAGCTTATCATTTGAACTCCATCTCTTAGAATCTGCCTCTGTGCAACTGAGCAAGCATATGTCCTGTTCGAGCTTGATTCTCCCGTTATGACCGTGCATGATGGGTACGGGTGTATAGTCAATGGGCACTTTAAACTAACCCACATGATCGAGCTTAGTCGATATGAAACCACCGTGAATCGCCTGAAACATATAATAACCAACATAGACGAGACCCCCGTCATCACAGACGTCCTCACCTACCAGTTAGAGAAAATCGAAACTCACCTCAGCGAGCTAAAAGGGCCAGAGGCTACTAGATCTAAACGTGCAATCAATTGAATTGGGTCGGCCTGGAAAGGGATTGCCGGCACACCTGACGCCACTGATTGGAACGAAGTCCTGCAAACCCAAAATGCGTTAGTGAACAATAAAAAACCACCAATATAAGGTAAACTCTGAAATTTTCAAAAAAAAAAAAAAAAACCCAGGAACTTTTGCAGACTGTCAACGGTATCGTAACGACCACGAATGAAGTCCTAGGCCGCAGTCATCTAGCGCAGTTCTCTCAAGAAATTCAAAACAAACTAATTATTCTTAAGGATGACGTCTATGAGCTGGTTCGCGCTTGCCAAATGGCAAAGGCAGGCGTGGTAACTTACTCAACAAGGCAGAGATTAACCAGCTGATAAGCGAAATAGAAGTCCTTCCATACAGTAACGTCATCGAAGTCCTAGAATATAGTGAGCCGTCAATCTACTCCAACGGAACTCTGCTACTCTTCGTTTTGTCTATGCCAAAGGTGGGACACACAAGATTCAACCACCTAATTACCCGAGGAGTCTAAAGTATGGCCATCGGGTTGATCTGGAGTATAAGACAATCCTGACGAATAAACAACAGACGTATGGCATAAAAAATAGCTGTCTACACCTCGCCACCGCCATAGTCTGCAAACAGTAAGCATTAGATTTACTACCGGAAGACGAATGCTTACCTCGTCTACTGAAGGGTGGGCAAACGAGTTGCCGCTACATTACCTGCAAAGAATCAACGATTGAGGTGCTCAAGGAGGATACATGATCCTTGAACAACTTCAACAGCAGCACATGTTCAGGTAAAACACCTAAACATTTATTTGGCTCTTATATTCTTCAGATGAAGAACGAGACTATTACAATTGCCACCATAACGAACAAAAGCCTTGCGGTGAATCTGAATCTCGTCCATGAAATTACTTCCGGCAACATACGGCTTCTGAATAAGCTGAAAGAGAAAACTAACTGGTTTGCAACATCCGAAGTTCTAGGACTTCTTCTGCTAATGTTTATGATTTTCCTGATTTGGAGAAAGCTCACGAAACGAGCAAAACTCCCTGAACTGAAGCTGCCTATACCCCAGCAGAGTCCTCGCAGTGTTCCTAAGAAGAACGCCTTACCAAATCCTTGAGTTTTTTTAGCTGTTAGCAATCACTGTGAGTTAACTTATATGTACATTCATTACGTAAATAAATTTTTTTATAAATAAATTTCATATTTTTTTGAATTTGTGATGTATGTAAATAAAATGCAAGGCCACATTTAAGGTGTTCTGACAATCATCCCGCTACCCCCTTTCCCCTAAAAATTTAGCGTTATCGACAATAAGATCTCAGTAATAAGGTTGTACTCTTCAATGACGTGTTAAGAATAGAGCAGATGTTCCACTTTTGAAGGAATAGAGTTTTATACCTGCATAAAAGTGACTATTGCTTATCGTACACCACGCCCTTGTAACTATCACACCGGAGCAACCCAGTCAATCAGCTGATTTGTTTAGAATTCTGTTTATTTCTTTCTCGAATAGTACCTCTCTTTTTATTACCACGGCCAAAGTTTTAAGGACCATGTTTGAAGGGTGTGCACTTGAAATGTCCGGACCCTTAATTGGGTTGTCGGCTGGTGTCCTCGGCACAGCACACAGGGCAAGAGAAGAAAGCGATCGGCCCTTGCGACGTATACTACAGTCGCCATGTAGATAACCGAAATTCGGGTTTAAGAAGGTATGGGGCTTCGTCGTCAAGCACTGTCATTCACCCTGGTAAATGAAAGTCTTGCCGAAATTCTTCAACATGTCCCTGATTTGCGACCACGCCACGGTGGAAGAGAAGGACAATGTGACCAAATATCGCTTCTACGAACTTTTCGAGCGCCCGTTGCAACGCTGGTCCCGCCACGATATAAAAATCGTGGTTAGCGATTTTAAAGCCAAGGTGGGCAAGAACGGCTTATTTGGCTCCGCAGTCGGAAAATTCAGTCCTATGACGAAACGAACCATAACGTCCATCCGTAAAGCTACGCAGCTTTTCCCAGATGGCAAAACGAGTAACCAAATCGACCATGTTGTGATAGACGAAAGGCATGTATCCAGCATCCTTGATGGCGGTCGAACCGAGGAGCCAGCATGGACTTGGATCACTATTCGCACGCTGGCTTGTTGAGAGCACTAATCAAAGCAGTATTATTTAAGAGTAATGGGACCACATCTGTCGCTCTATACTAAATCCAATGGATTGTTCAGTGAGCCGAAAGAACAACTGGTATTATAACGACCGTCGCGTCGTCTCGGAAAGGAAGGATACTGCCTACGGTGCTTTTAGGCGTAAAGCAATGTTTTCGTTAGCGATATCGGGACTTGAAGAAGGAAACGAGACACATTTTTGGTGAGAAGAGAGGTGTGACGGCTTACAGAAGGTTTCAAGAGCGGGGCGAATATCTGCAGGAATAACAACGACGACCCGGTAACTGACATCCAGAACATACTTATCCCCGTATTCTGTAATTTGGTATAATGTCAAGTTGAAAAATTACAAACTATGACCTAGAGGCTATTGCTTTACCTCGCGTTTGCGTTTTAGATTTCAAGTTCGTTTTAATTTTTTGTGGCCTGTTTATCGCCTGGTCACAATTTAAAGATAATATTTTGAGCCTAGATGTCATATTTTGAGATTAGTGTATCCTAACTGGTCTAAAATCGGGACTCAGTAAACAGTCCCAGTCTCTAATACAGACAAAGGTCTAAATTTTAGACCAGTTGGCATTCATTACACTCAAAATAAAGTCTCTGCATTGCGAACTGATGATAAGCAGGTCACAAAATGTTAAAATATAAAGAAAAGAGAAAATCGTGAAAGCGAAGAAAGTCAATAACCTCTAGCTCATAGTTTAAAATTTTGAGACATTATACCAAGTTACTGAGTCCAGCATGAGACTGCTTACTGAATTGCATCATTCGTTTATGGAGGGAGCACTTGTTCACGCTACTTCGCAGTAGGAGAACAGTTAAACACTTGCACTAGCTTATCTGCAGAGGACAGTCCGACAAATGCATGCGTTCTTATTGCAATTAAATTACATTTTTTTATTTATTTATTCCATTTCATATCGTGTAAACGATATAAGCTGGGGACTCAAGCCGGTCTAACTCTTGACTGCAGATAAAATATCCTCGAACTACAGGATAATAAGATAAGAATTCCACTGCTTTGAAGAAAAGCATAAAACCAATTTCTGAAATGTGAGATAAAAGAAGTTTATCCAGTCGCGTAAAGGGCAAACCCTGAAATAGCAGGCAGCCTAACCCGATAAAAAGTGAAAAGTGAAATAAGAGATTCCTGACTTCAAAGAGAATCCTTCATCCTGGACTCACGCGATAAATGCCAAACAATTTTAAATTCTTTGCGCCCAATACCACTCGACGATACAATGGCTCAGGACATTGCAACTCTACGAGCACAGGTATAACTACTCACTCAGGCTCTAAAAAATACACAATTAAAAGTAAATACACAGGAAGCACAACAGCTCTCCCGGACAGTCACTACGGCAGATAAATATGTAGAATTTACACCAAATATCACAAACTGAGACCTTGTAAATTTAAAAACATTTGAAGCCATACCATGCTTCAGTGGAGATAAGAACCAGTACGGAACCTGGAGGAATAGGGCATGGACATTTATGGAAAACATCAAAGATTTCTCTAATTACCCGAACTACTATACAGCCCTTACAATTATACACTCGAAAATTGCTGGGGAGGCAGCAAACATCCTAATCATCCACAACGCCAAGCTGATAATCAATCGATAATCAACAGACTTGACTACACATATGCTGATCAACGACCGCTGTATGTACTTCTCGAAGAAATATAGAAGATTACACAAGGGAGACGCACACTATCAGAATTTCGCAGCGAAATCAGCAAAGAACTGAATCTCGCACTCTCATCACAGGACTCATCAGCAGGTATACAAGCAGCACATTTTACAGTCATCACCCCAAATTTTTAGAAACCGCATATGCAATCGTACGCTGTAATTACCATGACAGTACGAACATGCAGTTCCACCACAAAGATATATCTAGCGGCATAATCCTCCACAAGAGAGATATGATGATAGAAGGAGATATAATCTAAATGTGCAATATAACCACCAAACACCCCAAGAACCGATGAAAGTGGATGACTCTTGTCAACACGTACGACCAACACAATACAACAATCAACCCCTCCCAAAGAACAACTTTCAGCAATCTCAACGGTACTATAACCCGTTCAGAGAAGACCAACAAGCAGCAAACCGCGAAATAATTCCTTCTTCAAGAAATTACAACACCATCAAGCTACAACAAGTTAACCAGACGAGAGACGAAGACCTAAACGGAGTACCGTGTCTCCAAAGGCGGTGTCAAACGCCAGGTACATCCGTTAATATTTTAATTGATGCAGGTGCGACAAACAATTACATTAGTTCTAAGTGCAATATAGGAGAATCTATACCCATAAAACCGGTTAAAGTTAAAACGCTTCATGGATATTCTTTGACCAAAGCTAAGAAAATTATTACAATACTCAACCATAATTTAGTATTTTTTGAAACCGAAGCTTTAGAGGAGTTCGATATGCTTCTGGATGAACACGGTTTTAGGGTCTTGAAAGCAGAAATTAACATTTTTGAATATAAACTCTTATATAAATATCAAAAGCAAGTAGTTAGCGAACAAAAAGTTAATTTCACAATGTTGGATACTGGATTATATCCAAACCCAATCGAGTGGCAACACTCGTTTCATGAGTTTGACAGCCGTTCGAAGTAACGAAGAGTTGATAATCGGACAGCCGACGCAACACAATATTCGTGACTAAACAATTTTGTATTTCTAGAACAAGTCTAATGTTATATAAGTAATAAATGTAATTAACCTATTTTATATTTTCTGAAGAATTATACGCGTGCAAGGACACAACACACAATTATTAACGACAAGTATAAAACCGAAATTGAAAATATCAGCTCCGCAAGCGAGCTACTGACCTCAAGAAAATAAACTTGAATGCCCAAAGTTTGTACAAAAAGCTTGATGAGTTCAGATACATATTCGAAGATTCTGACATAGATGTCATATGTATTTCAGAAACAATCTTTTTCTTCGTATCACAACAATAACATGCTGCGAGTAAATGGTTACCAGCATTTCAGAGCTGACAGGCATGGTCATGGTGAGGCGTAGCAATATATGTCAAGAAATGTATGTCTTGTAAATTAATTTGTGTAACGTCTCGTGGTACTCCAGTCGAATATGTGTTAGTAATAAAAATGTGTAACAAAAAAATGCTTGTTGGTTGTGTATATAGGCCGAATCGTCTCGTTAATTTTACGGACTTCACGGATACATTGGAACCGGTACTTGAACACTATAATGACATCATAAAAGTAGGTGACTTTAACAGTAACTTGCCTATAGACAGTAGTATAAGATTGAGTATGTAGTCTTTGGGGCTGTCCCCACAAATACTTCTTTTCCGACGCATTTCACTGCAACAAACAGCACTCTTCTAGATATTTTTTTTGTAAATGACGTACGGAAGTCCCTTTACTATAATGAACTATCTGCGTCAAGTTTTTCAAAGCATGTTTTAATATTTATGATATATGACTTTCAATGTTCTGTGTTTCAAACTTCATTTTCATTTCGTGACTTTAAAAGCATTGATTATGCCTTTCTTGATGGTGCTGTCAATTCGGTTGACTGAACACTAATTCAGGGTATGCTGTCTGTCGACGATGATTTTGTCCATGTAAAGCAGAAAGTAGTAAAAACACAAGTAAACCTTGGTTTACACCGGGGATAAAGAATTTTATTGCCGTTCGTAATCAAACTTATTCGTGACGGAAGCGGTATATAACTCATGAAATGTTAAGAAGTTTCAAAAGAGCCCGACTTGCAGTAAACAAAGCCGTCAACACAACGAACACAGCTTATTATAAAGAAGAGTTCAGCAACGGTGTAGATACCAGGCAAACCTGGAACATTATTAAATGGATTGAAATCGGTTATTCAACTGAAACTGCAACTGCTACCACGACCGTTTTGAATTAAACAAGACTTTTGTAAGACTACCAGTTTTTGAAACTGGTATATGTTACAAGAAATATCGTGATTGTGTAAATGTTGATGCTTGTCTACTTGTTTTTGTCGGTGTTGATGATTGTGATGTTTTACAAGCCATACTCTCCATTAAGTCAAAAGCGGTTGGTCTTGATGGATTTCACTCGGCATTTCTTAAGATCATTCTTCCAATGATCCTGCCATACTTGACTGATTTAATAAACTCTATCTTGACAACTTGCATTTTTCCAAAATGTTGGAAAATTCCGAAGGTAATTCCCATTCGGAATATAAGTAATGAGTTCAGACCCATAGCTATTTTGCTATATTTATCAAAAGTCGTCGAACGTATTCTTCACAAACAAATCAGTGCATATATACATGACAATAACCTCTTAACTGATCGCCAATCGGGCTTCAGAGCCAATAGAAGCTGCACCACTGCTCTCTAAGACGTAACGGAAAGCATCAGATCGCAAATTGATGAAAACACTTTTAGATCACTCGAAGGCATGTGATACTATAGTAAAGTACAAAATTTATGTAACATTTTCAGTCACTCCACTGCTTTGATCAATTCATACCTAAGTGACGGAACCCAAGCTGTGAGCCTTGATGGTATAACTTCTGCCGGTAGCTAGAGGAATCCCGCAAGGCTCAATTCTTGGCCCAACTAAAGCATTGAAAACTGCTTTGTTCACATTTACGCCGATAATGACCAACTGTATGTTAGCTGTCCTGCTAATCGTGTTCGCAATTGTATCAGTACCCTAAACTCCGACTTGGCATCTGTGGCTAAGTGGGCTTCAACGAATGGCTTATGCCTCAATCGAAACAAGTATAAATGTGTTTTTATTCATAGGAAATCGTTCGATGCTAATTGTTTGGACAAAATTATGTTAAAAAATTCTGAAATATAATATATTGATCGGGCTAAAATTCTTGGCGTTATCTTAAACAATACATTAACATTGAATGAGCACATCTTTAGCGCATTAGTCAGTGCAGTATTTTACTTCTTTAAATGTAAGACTTCTCTTAGCTAAAGCGTTTTTAATACCTACGCTCCTTTATGGATGTGATTAGAAGTTAAATGTCGTCTATAACAACATTGCTAGATATGTGTTCGGGCTAAAAAGACTTGACCATGTATCGTCATTTGCTGAAAGGTTGCTTAGCATTTCTTTTAATAACCTTTTTAAGTTAAGGCGCTTATTACTTTACATAAGATTATATATTCAAAGCAGCCTAACTATCTCTAGGATAGACTTAAATTTCTCCAAATACCGAACTCTTGTGTCTGAACGTCAGTTTTTTGTATATTCCATACGTCTTTGGAACTCTCCACCTATTAAACTAAGAAAACTATCAAATGCACTGCATTTCAAAAAACAGTTAACCAGTTATATTAAAATATAATGTAATTAATAGCCTTGTTTTTACGTGTGTACTTAAAATTATTACCTATAAGTATAAGTTTAAGTTTGAATTTGTATTAAATACGTTAAATTTAGTCAGAAAATTGTAAGCACTGTGACTAGCTATAGAATAGCTTAAAAACTGTTTCGCTAGGATAAGTTAAATAAAATAAGTAAATAAATGACGAAACTATCGAAATCCTTCCGTTTGCGACTACAATGCAAGCAAAAATAAGGACAGAATCAGAAGATCCTATTTGGGTGAAGCAGTATCCGAATCCGATAGCAGACAATGAATTTATAAACAAAGAAATAGATAAATTATTAGATAACCAATTTATTAAACCTAGTAAAAGTCCTTATAATTCTCCAATCTGGACCGTCGCAACAAAGCTACCGATAACGAAGGGAAACCTAAGAGACGAATGGTAGAAGATTTTCAGAAGGTTAACGCTCAGACATTCACTGATAGATATCCTATCCCAGATGTTGCAATGACAATTAAAAATCTAGGTAAAGCAAAGGTTTTCACAACGATATACTTAGAGTCTGATTTTCACCAAATCTGATAAAAAAAAATCAGGCAGAGAAAAAACTGCATTCAGAGTGAATGGCGCAAAGTATGAGTTCCTTAGGATGCCGTTCGGTTTAAAGAACGCGGCTTCTAAATTTCAGCGATGCGAAGACGATTTCCTTCGTCCATATATTGGCAATTTCGCCTATGTTTATATTGACGATGGACTCATATATTCCTCCTCATCCAAGGAACACATGGGACATATTCGGACAATAGTAAATGTACTTCACGATGCCAATATGAAGATTTCAAACGAGAAATTGCATTTTTTCCAGGATTCGGTTGAATACCTTGGACACATTAATAAAATATAATAAAATAACTGTGGATCTAAATAAAATTCAAACTAGAAAGAATTATCCAACTCCAAAAAGTTTAAAAGAATTACGACCATTTCTTGGGCCAGCGAGTTATTACAGCAAATTTCTACATAATTTCGCTAAAATAACGAAATTTCTAACAACATTTCTACGCGGAGACAATGGTGGTGTATGTAAAAATCATAGCGCAAAGGTAACAATTCATCTAGACGAACTAGCCCTCGAGGCTTTAACAAAAATAAAAGACGCACTACAAGCACAAGTTAAATTATTTCTTCCAGACTTGAACAAACCTTTTGAACTACCGACGGACGCAATTAACTTTGCAACAGGAACTGTGCTCTCTCAGAACAAGAAATTTCCTTTATATCTAGAACTCTTAGTCAAACTGAACAGAATTACAGCACAAATGAAGGAATTACTCGCTTTCGTTTGGTCACTTTAAAAATTAATAAATTAACTATACGGTATAGAGACCATCAGTCACTCATCTTTTCAGTTTCGGATAAAAATCCGAACACTAAACTAAAACGATGGAAAAACTTCATAGAAGAATACGGCGCTAAATTAGTATATAAACCAGGGCACCAAAACACCAATATTTCATTCTACAACCAACGGTCAAGTTGAGCGTACACACAGCACCCTGATCGAACTTGCTAGAGTCCTAGCACAGGAGCATAATCATTTACCAGAAGACGAAATTTTTAACGCGGTACGACAATACAACAAAACAATTCACTCAGTCGCAGGAGAGAAACACAAGGACGTGTTCTCAAATCAAAAAAACTCGAAGCAAATCAAAACAAAGTGCTTGCATACTATAACAAAAATCGTAGGATTATCATTTACAAAAAAGGGGACGTTATATACTCCAAAACACACTGTCGAAACAAAAACGTACGAAAATACGCGAAACATACAATACAGGAAGACAGAGGTGACACTATACTTACAAACCGTGGTACAGTTATACACAAACACAATATACGAGTGCAAGCACGGAAGGAATAACAATTTTATTTTTAACCTCTACCGCCCTCTGCGACAGTATAATTGATTTAAAGACAAAAAATATGGAATGATAGAAACCGATCCAGTATACGTGTACCAGGGCACTTCATTTTTATATCACGTAGCAAACATTTCAAAAATATTAGCACCCTATGAGAAAATAGTACGATCTACTTACAACCTCGAACATAACTCGGCAGATCAAATAGTAGTCAACAACATAGAGACACTTAAGTCACAATTACTTCCCAATATCTTTAGGGCTAGAAGATGACTTAACTTTCTAGGGTCAGCACTTAAAATGATTACCGCTACATTCGATCACGTCGACGTAATCGAAACTAAGACAGGATGAAATATGCTGATAGAAAACAGTAACAAACAAAAGAAAATAAGCTCACAGTTTGAAAGAATTTTAGAGACTCTTGATCCTAAAACTATAAGAGATGATTTAGTGATGAACGAATTATACATAGAACTATCCTCTGTTGCTAATACAATTAATTGAGCAAAAAATGGAAACTTCTACTCGGGAACTATAAACTTAAAGGATATTCAACAAATAATATCCAATAAAGCATTAGACTCACCTTTCATAAGTATATTAGAATACGCTTACATACATGTCTGCTACTTTAACCACGCAATTGTAACTGTATATAAATATCCAGTATTAAAAGCAAAATGTAACTTGTTCAATCTATACCCACTTGCATACAAACATGGAAAAATATTATTAGATTCTAAGATAGCAAAATGTAACAATGTCTTTGCACCTATTGAAAAATGTTAAAACTATTTGGAGAACGACATATATATGTATGTAAAATTAAGAACTCAGACAATTGCATTATCATCATATTAGAAATAAACCTGCCAAATGTGAAGTGATACACGAAAACAACGAACGACTCCAAATACTAGAAAAAGGAAATATCATAACAGATTACAACCACACCTGGAACAACGTTAAAATAGAGGGGCCGAAATTAATACAATTCAACTAATCCGCACCAATCGATGGAAAACAATACTCCAACCTGCAACAGGAATTCAAAGATGCCATATACCAGCAACATGACAAACAACTAGAAGTCCTACGCAAATAAAATACATACAAATACATTGACGAAATATTAAAAATTATTGCGCTAGGATAAGTTAAATAAAATAATTAAATAAATGACGAAACTATCGAAATCCTTTCGTTTACGACTACAATACAAGCAAAAATAAGGACAGAATCAGAAGATAATATTTGGATGAAGCAGTATCCGTATCCGATAGCAGACAATGAATTTATTAACAAAGAAATAGATTAATTATTAGATAACCAATGTTCAAAGTAGAACTTATGCCTGATTCTGTTCAACTTAAAAAGAATGAAACTCATCCAATCTATAAACTACAGTGTTTGTTACATCGCAAAGTAACAGTAGAAGAACCACTAAAAAGGAATGGTCCAGTCCAATGCACTAACTGCCAAGAATTTGGGCATACTAAATCAGGGGCATACTACGCAGGGTGCAGCGTACTGTATGTGTAGCCTGTGAAGAACTTCAGATTGTAATAAGAAGAGGGAAGACATATCCTTAAAAAAATGTAGTAATTGTGGCGGTAATCATACTGCAAACTACAGGGGCTGCCCTGTTTAAAAAGACCTAAAATTAAAGCTCGCCCAAGGCATTCAAACGAAACGAAGCCAAATCAAAATGATTCCCCAAGCGCCTAACATTCATACCACAGTATACAGTAATAATACCGCAAGTATTCCTAATATGAAAACAACTTTATCATACGCAAATGTTGTAAAAACTAACACTGTAAACGCTAACCCAAGTATCAATAACAATCAATATTCTAACCCAAGCATACCTATCACTGATAATGCTAACCCAAGCATAACACCCCATAGTGGCTTAGAGGCAATGTTATTTAACCTCACACAGTGCATGTCTCAATTCATGTCAACAATGCAAAGTATGATCCAAGACTTAGTTAAAGTGCAAACGCAAATGCTACAATCTTTAATCAATAAGAAATGAGCAAGCTCAAAAAATGCATATGGAATGCAAACGGGGTAAACCAACATAAGTTAGATCTCAAAAGATTTCTAACAGAAAATGGTGTAGATATAATGCTTTTATCAGAAACGCATCTTACAAACATGCATAACTTTTATTTACCCGGCTACAAACTTTATAACACAAACCACCCAGATGGTAAAACTCACGGTGGAACAGCAGTGCTCATAAGAAACAGACTTAAGCATCACTCACTTTTACCGTACAGTACGAATTACATGCAAGCCACTTCAATATGCTTAAAAAATCGTGGCACTGATCTGAAAATTTCGGCAATATACTGCCCGCCACGCTTCTCTATTACAGACAATCAATTCAAAGAATTCTTCAACACGTTAGGTGATCGCTTCCTGGCAGGTGGTGACTATAACGCCAAACATCCTTACTGCGGTTCACGCCTAGCGAACCCTAAAGGTCGGCAGCTTTATAACACTATCAAGCATAAGCGAAACCATCTTGATTTTGTGTCACCTAGACAGCCAACTTACTGGCCAACAGATGTTAGGAAAGCACCTGACTTAATTGATTTTGCGATTACTAAAAACATTGACAGAACTTTAATTACTGCTGAAACCTGTGTTGATCTGTCTTCTGATCACTCACCAGTAATGATCGCACTAGATGAACAGCCATGTAAAATCGAATACCTCTCGCCCTTGACATCACACAAAACAAATTGGCTGAAATACAAAAAGTTTTTAAGTACCCACGTGCACACAAACATTAAAATTAATAATGAGGACGATATTGACGACAATATTAGCGTTCTGAACTCATTGCTTATAACAGCTGCTACAGTAGCGACACCTCAGCCATCTTCAGACAAAAGTTTCTTTGAAAAACAAACCAACTGGCAAATCGAACGCCTCGTTATAGAAAAACGTAAACTCCGAAGAGAGTGGCAAAACTCAAGATCGCCTGCAGCAAAACTCAAACTCTAAACAGCGGAAAAAATACTAAAACAAGCGCTTAAAATTGAAGATGATCAAAATATAAATATCTTCATTAAAAACCTATCCCCTAATGGGCACCAAAAGAGTTCATTGTGGAAAGCGCAAAGAAATATCAAGCCACCTGTAAAAACTGACATGCCGCTAAGAAAAGAAAATGGATCCTGGGCTCAAAGCCCAGTGGAAAAGGCTGATTGTTTTGCGCGACATCTTGAGAAAGTATTTCACCCCAATTCGGCATCCACATCTTATATGCTCCCACTTCAATCCAATAGTAAAAGTATAAGCCCAATTTCTACGTCAAAATCAGAAATTGAAAAACTAAAACAAACGCTAGACCCAAAAAAATCACCTGGCTATGACCGAATTACTCCAAAAATGTTAATTGAATTACTGAGTACTGCTATCACCTATATATCCATTATTTTTAACTCCATCTTAAAACTTGGCTACTTTCCGAAAGCATGAAAAAGCTCACAAATTATTATGATTGAAAAGCCCGGCAAAAACCCGACTTTGCCATCATCATACAGACCAATTAGCTTACTGCCCTGCATCTCGAAGCTTTTTGAAAAAATTGTATTACCTAAAATTAATCCTGTTCTCAAAAACTGTAATATCATACCCACTCACCAATTTGGCTTTCGTGAGAAGCATGGTACAATAGAACAAGTTAACCGTATCACGAATGAGATAAGAAAAGCATTTGAACGCAGAGAATATTGTTCCGCAGTTTTTCTGGATGTAGCTCAAGCTTTTGACAAAGTTTGACATGAAGGACTCTTGAATAAAATCAGAAAGTTCCTACCACCAAGCTTCCATAGCATTCTTAAATCGTACCTCTCAGGTAGACGGTTTACAGTAAAAATTAATGATTACATAACAGAAGAGTTTCCGATAAAAGCCGGCGTTCCCCAGGGTAGCGTCCTTGGTCCAACCCTATACATTATATTCACATCTGACATCCCAACATGTAGTTCGTTGTTAACTTCAACCTTCGCCGATGATACTGCTATAATATGCAGAAGTAAGTGCCCAGTAGAAGCATCAAAACTCTTACAAATCCATATCAAAGATATCGAGGAGTGGCTAGAGATCTGGCGTATTAAAGTAAACGAGCAAAAATCGAAACATGTAACTTTTACACTTAAGCCAAAACGTGTCCACCTATAACATTGAACAGTGTTATGATTCCTCAGGACAACAATGTTACGTATCTTGGTATGCACTTAGATAGGCGCCTCACTTGGAAAAGACACATCATCGCGAAAAAATACAAATAAACTTGAAAAGCTCACAATTAAATTGGCTGTTGCACCGAAAGTCTGCATTAAACTTAGACCATAAAATTCTATTATATAAGGCTATTATAAAACCAATATGGACATATGGTATACAGCTCTGGGGCTCTGCCTGTACTAGTAGCGTCAAAATTATTCAAAGGTCTCAATCAAAAGTTCTAAGAGTGATAACAGCAGCACCATGGTACATAAAGAATTCAAACATTCACAGAGATCTTGAAATACACACAGTCAAAGAAGAAATCAGTAACATTAGAACAAAATACCTTGAAAAGTTGCAATCGCACCCGAATCCTCTTGCAAATACTCTAGCAGACACAACTCAAAAAACACGCCTGCAAAGAAGAGATCGTCCGACCTTTTGATGGAGGCAAGCACAGCCAACGGAGCCCTGTTCACGGGCTTTTAAGCAGAAAGCATTAGATTAAGGTTTGAAAACTTATTGTTAGGCTTAACCGTTTAAGCGATTCAATAAATAAATATATGTATGAAAAAAAAAAAAAAATTTATTAAACCTAGTAAAAGTCCTTACAATTTTCGAATCTGGACCGTCGCAAAAAACGGTACCCATAACGAAGGGAACCCTAAGAGACGAATGGTAGTAGATTTTCAGAAGGTTAACGCTCAGACATTCACTGATAGATATCCTATCCCAGATGTTGCAATGACAATTAAAAATCTAGGTAAAGCAAAGGTTTTCACAACGATATACTTAGAGTCAGGTTTTCACCAAATATTGATAAAAAAATCAGACAGAGAAAAACTGCATTCAGAGTGAATGGCGCAAAGTATGAGTTCCTTAGGATGCCGTTCGGTTTAAAGAACGCGTCTTCTAAATTTAATTGGCAAATTCGCATATGTTTATATTGACGATGTACTCATATATTCCTCCTCATCCAAGGAACACATGGAACATATTCGGACAATAGTAAATGTACTTCACAATGCCAATATGAAGATTTCAAACGAGAAATTGCATTTTTTCCAGGATTCAGTTGAATACCTTGGACACATTAATAAAATATAATAAAATAACTGTGGATCCAAATAAAATTCAAACTAGAAAGAATTATCCAACTCCAAAAAGTTTAAAAGAATTACGATCATTTCTTGGGCCAGCGAGTTATTACAGGAAATTTCTACATAATTTCGCTAAAATCACGAAACCTCTAACAACATTTCTACGCGGAGACAAGGGTGGCGTAAGTAAAAATCAGAGCGCAAAGGTAACAATTCATCTAGACGAACCAGCCCTCGAGGCTTTAACAATAATAAAACACGCACTACAAGCACAAGTTGAATTATTTCATCCAGACTTGAACAAACCTTTTGAACTAACGACGGACGCAAGTAACTTTGCAACAGGAACTGTGCTCTCTCAGAACAAGAAACCTATTTCCTTTATATCTAGAACTCTTAGTCAATCTGAACAGAATTACAGCACAAATGAAAAGGAATTTCAACCCTTCCAAATACCCTGCTCGTTTTAGCTCAGAAAATGACAGAAGACATAGAAAACATAGAGACAGAAAGAAATCCTAAAACAACAGTAGACGCGCAAATGGAAATTATAAAAATAACGCACAAGAAATACTGACTAAATATTTTTGGCCAACTTTACGCCAAATGTGTAAAAAAGAAACACAAGATTGTGAAATCTGCTTGACAAACAAATGCGAACGCAGACCAAACAAACAACCAATTGAAGCCGCACCAATATCAAACCACGTTGGTGAACACATACATTTAGACTTATATCACACGGACGGGAACACATACATCAGCACAACTGATAAATCCTCAAAGTACTTCTACATACTGGAAACTCCAAGTAAAAAAATACATACAAATACATTGACGAAATATTATCACAAATTTACCCAAACGCCAAATATGCAATGACTGATTACAAATCAACATTCACGGGCATATGTGCGAAACAAGTATACGAAAAACTACAAATTGTACATGCAGTAACAACAATATTTCATTCTACAACCAACGGTCAAGTTGAGCGTACACACAGCACCCTGATCGAACTTGCTAGAGTCCTAGCACAGGAGCATAATCACTAACCGGAAGGCGAAGTTTTTAACGTGGTACGACAATACTACAAAACAATTCACTCAGTCGCAGGAGAGAAACACAAGGACGTGTTCTCAAATCAAAAAAACACGAAGCAAATCAAAAAAGGGGACGTCATATACTTAAAAACTCACCCTCGAAACAAAAATGTACGAAAATACGCGAAACATACAATACAAGAAGACAGAGGTGACACAATACTCACAAATCGTGGTACAGTTATACACAAAGACAATATACGAGTGCAAGCATGCAAGGAATAATAATTTTATTTTTAACCTCTACCGCCCTCTGCGACAATACAATTGATTTAAAGGACAAAAAATATGGAATGATAGAAACCGATCCAGTATACGTGTACCAGGGCAATTCATTTTTATATCACGTAGCAAACATTTCAAAAATATTAGCACCCTATGAGAAAATAGTACGATCTACTTACAACCTCGAACAGAACTCGGCAGATCAAATAGTAGTCAACAACATAGAGACACTTAAGTCACAATTACTTCCCAATATCTTTAGGGCTAGAAGATCACTTAACTTTCTAGGGTCAGCACTTAAAATGATTACGGGTACGTTATCGAAACCAAGACAGGATTAAATATGCTGATAGAAAACAGTAACAAACAAAAGAAAATAAGCTCACAGTTTGAAAGAATTTTAGAGACTCATGATCATAAAAATATAACATATGATTTAATGATTAACGAATTATACAAAGAACTATCCTCTGACGCTAATATAATTAATTTAGCAAAAAATGGAAACTTCTACTCAGGAACTATAAACTTAAAGGTTATTCAACAAATAATATCCAATGAAGCATTAGACTCTTACTTACTTACTTAATTGGCGCATTAACCGCCTAAGCGATTTTGGCCGAGGTCAACAAAGCACGCCAGCTGTCCCTATATCGTGCTAACTGACGCCAATTGGTAATCCCAAGTATAGCTAAGTCTTTCTCCACTTGGTCTTTCGAACGCAGAGGAGGTCTTCCTTTTCTTCTGCTACCACCCACGGGTACCGCGTCAAAAACTTTCAGGGCTGGAGCTATTTCATCCATTCGAACGACGTGACCTAGCCAGCGGAGCAGCTGATTCTTAATCCGCTGCATTATATCTAGGTCATTGTACAGTTCGTACAGCTCATCGTTCCATCGTACACGGTATTCACCGTCGCAAAGACGCAAAGGTCCATAAATCTTTCGAAGAATCTTTCTCTCGAACACTCCAAGAGCCCTCTCATCTGATATTGTCATCGTCCATGCTTCTGCGCCATACAATAGGACGGGCAGGATGAGAGACTTATAGAGTATGGTTTTGGTCCGTCGAGAGAGGACTTTACTGTGCAATTGCCTACACAGTCCGAAGTAGCACTTGTTGGCAAGAGAGATTCTGCGTTGGATTTCAAGGCTGACACTGTTATTGGTGTTGATGCTGGTTCCTAAGTAAACGAAGTCCTCTACTTTTTCAAAGTTATAGCTGTCAACAGTGATGTTAGATCCCAGTCGTGAATGTGCAGCACACTTAAGTTCCAATCAGCAGGCATGCATTCTTCCGACCATATTCTAGAGATGAGCTCGTGCATGCACTTAACCAGCTCCTCTTCGCCGTACTTAAATAACTAAGCTGGTAACCCGTCAGCCCCCGGGGGCTTTGTTATTCTTCAGCCGTGCTATCGCTTTTCGAATTTCGTCATAGTCGGGTGATGGTATATCACGTCCATCTTCATTGATTGGGGATTCGGGTTCAACACATTCTCCATCGTTGTTGCAGCTGCTTCCATTACGCAGTGTGAAGAAGTGCTCCCTCTATAATTTAAGTATGCTGTGGACATCAGTCACCAGGTCGCCGTTTTTATTCTTACAGGAATTCGCCCTGGTCTTGAAACCTTCTGTTAGCTGCCGTACTTTCTGAAAAAAATTTCGGGCGCTATTCCTGTCGGCCAGCATCTCGAGCTCTTCGCACTCACGCATTTCAGCCTCTCTCTTTTTCTCACGAAAAATGCGTCTTGCTTCCTTCTTCAACTCACGATACCGCTCCCGCACAGCTCGCGCTGCGCCCGATCGCAGTGTGGCCCTGTAGGCAGCGTCTTTACGTTCCGTAGCGGCGCGACATTCCTCGTCATACCAGTTGTTCTTTCGGGCTCGCTGAAATCCCATGGATTCTTCAGCGGCGGTATGTAGACAGCGAGAAATATGGTTCCACTGCTCGGAAATATCGTTCTGTTGATTATTGCTCTCAGAGAGCAGGAGTGCAAGTCGAGTGGCGAAGAGGGTGGCTGTCTGTTGCGATTGCAGCTTTCCGACGTCGAGCTTTGCTTGTGTCCATTTGCGTGCGCTTTTTACTGCACAGAGGCGCGTGCGGATCTTAGCTGCCACCAGAAAATGATCCGAGTCGATGTTGGCTCCTCGGATCGTGCGCACATCTAGGACACTGGAAGCGTGCCTTCCGTCTATCATAACATGGTCGATTTGGTTTCGTGTCTTACCATCTGGAGACAGCCACGTAGCCTGATGTATTCTCCTATGCTGAAATCTGGTACTACAGACTACCATGTTTCGGGCCCCGGCGAAGGCGATCAGACTCTATCCGTTATTAGACGTTTCGTCGTGGGACTGAATTTTCCGACTGTGGAACCAAAGATGCTCTCCTTGCCCACCTTGGCATTGAAATCACCAAGCACGTTTTTTATATCTTGGTGGGGGCACCGCCTATACGTGCGGCCAAGGAGATCGTAGAAGCGATCTTTGGTCCCATCGTCCTTCTCGTCCGTTGGGGCGTGGGCGCAAATCAGTGAAATGTTGAATAATCTCCCCTTGATACGGATTGTGGCGAGACGTTCATCCACCGGAGTGAACGACAGTACTTTACGACGCAGTCTCTCTCCCACCACAAATCCGACACCAAATTTGCGCTCCTTTACATGGCAGCTGTAGTAGATGTCGCAAGGGCCTATAGATTTTTTGCCTTGCCCCGTCCATCGCATCTCTTGGATGGCGGTGATGTCAGCCTTTGCTCTGCTGAGGACATCAACCAACTGGGCAGAGGCACCTTCCCAATTAAAGGTCCGGACATTCCAGGTGCATGCCCTCAAATCATTGTTTTTAATACGTTTGCCGTGGTCGTCATCAAAAAAAAGGGGTCTCATCCGAGGCTTTGTCTTCATTTTCATTGGAATTTTTTTTTTACATGGCGGGTTCCAAGCCCTGCGCACAACCCATTGTTAGGGTGAAATTTTTAAGTTCGTTTATATAGCGAGCCGCTTGCTCCAAGAGAGACGCCCTTAAACCGAATATGTCGGAGTGGCTCCACTAAAGCTCCCTCTCTATTTGCCGTGACCCATGGCTCCACACGGGTTGCTTACCGTATCTCGCACATGGGTTGCTCACGTTGCCCAGGGTGCACGAACGTGGACGTAAGAGTAGGGATTGAGTACAGCCGTGCAACTGTAACCGCATAACCAGAAGCATCACTGTATCCTATTGCACCCCATTAGACCCATTACACCCCATTAGCATTAGACTCGCCTTTCATAAATATATTAGAATACGCTTACATACATGTCTGCTACTTTAACCAGGCAATTGTAACTGTATATAAATATCCAATATTAAAAGCAAAATGTAACTTGTTCAATCTATACCCACTTGCATACAAACATGGAAAAATATTATTAGATTCTAAGATAGAAAATTTAACAATGTCTTTGCACCTATTGAAAAATGTAAAAACTATTTGGAGAACTATATATGTAAAATTAAGAACTCAGACAATTGCATTATCATCATATTAGAAAATAAGCCTGCCAAATGTGAAGTGATACACGAAAACAACGAACGACTCCAAATACTAGAAAACGGAAATATCATAACAGATTACAATCACACCTGGAACAACGTTAAAATAGATGGGCCGAAATTAATACAATTCAACTAATACGCACCAATCGAGGGAAAACAATACTCCAACCTGCAACAGGAATTCAATGATGCCATATACCAGCAACATGACAAACAACTAGAAGTCCTACGCATCATCGAATCCAATGCCGATTATAAATTTAGCAGTATTCAAGAAATGTGTACTTTCCTGATATCAATCGAGGAACATCTTGTCCAATACACCTTCTACTGCATCTTAGGGTTATGCACACTAGCATTACAAATCTATGGGAGGGGAGTTAATGACGTCATCACAACGTTTCCACTAACACCATCAATAACAACCAAACATGCATTATCAAGAAATGCATTCTCAACATGTAAACAACAAACCTGCACATAAGCAACGGACAAACAGAACAATAGAAATACACTAACCCAAATAGATATATACACTCTTAAACAGCATACAACTTGCAATGGAATAATCCACTGCGACAATCACCGCCGCATCTCAATAGTATAAATAGAACTAAGAATTCAAAATGTAAATCTGTTTTAAGAATATCAATAAAGCGCACGCATTTCGGCGTAGCAGTAAATTATATTTCTTTAATTCATATCGTGTAAACGATATTAACTAGCTGCAGAAGCAAATCACTCAGACACCATATTTTATAAGAGTGCTGCTGTTTCCGATGTGAACGAGAGCAAAACGTTGTATATCCTGCAGTGCGATTCTGTAACTAATTTAAACCACATTTCACATTGTTATCGTTAGTTGGCAACTTTTTTTGTGGTTTAGTGATTCTCTAACAGCATTGACAGCATTAATTATTGTTTATTAACAGCAATGCGGTCAGCTGTTTGTTTTTGTGGTTTAGCTACCGACGTCTCGTTTTGAGTTGCTTACTAACAATTTTATTTTTGTTTTATTATTTTAAGCGGTTCGTGTGCGTTTAAGTGACTAAGGTATATAAATTTGTGTGTAAAATGGCTTGATAAAAAAATACTCCTTTTTTTATATTTTTCGAAATTCGTATATTCTTTATTTTATGTTTGTATTGCAGCGATGATCGAAAGAAAATCAAATTTATGTCGAGTGGTAGAGAAGATGTAGATGCACGATGCCTTGGCGCCGGACGTCCATTTGGATATACCAAATGCATTCCGTTTTCTATGTCTTCCGAATGTGCTCGTGAAATGGAGAAATGTATCGAGGATTCTCAAAAAGTGTCTGTGCGCGAACTTCAGATGGTGTCTAGAGAAGATGTATCACATATTAAAATGGGAGAAAACCAAAAACTCAAATGCTATCGTGCCCTTTGTCAACTTAATACTTGTATCACCGCAGATGTACAAAAAAATATAGATTTACAAGAACTTGAAATTGAACAAAAAACACCGATACTTGTATTACATCGTTGACCTCTGCATACACGTCCCAGAACAGTATACAGCCTTAAAGCTTGATGGACATTATCGCCCTTGACTTAGTGGAAATAGACTTGGATTGGCCACCAAAAGTAAACTGTTAACGAATTACCGAAAGTGATAGTAATAGCTTTGCTTTTAATAAAATTTCATATAAAGTACCAAACAAGCGTAATTAATTTAAAATTAATTACAATCGATTTTTGCTTTAATATCAGGCAATGCTGTTAATCGGTCCTTATTCACAAGAGCTACTTTGAAATTCTTTTGATTTATTACAAGATGTTTTTGAATTTGCTTAACACTGTGTTCGAGAATTCATCTTTGCTTATTCTATTTTATATTCTCTATCAAAGATACTTTGGCAGAACATAGCTTACACTATATAGCTGTGTTTGGCCGAGCTTCTCTTACCATTTGTGGTGTGCGTCTTTATATTATATCACAAATGGAGGGACCTACAGTTTTTTGACGGCTCCGAACGGCAGATGTATTTAATGAGAAGCTTTTTCATGGCAGAAATACCCTCGGAGGTTTGCCATTGCCTGCCGAGGGGTGACCACTATAAGAAAAAACTTTTTCTATGCTTAAGATTTGGTTTGCCCGGACTAAGATTCGAACCTCGAACTCACCGGCGTATCGAGTTATAGCACGCACCGCTATCAACTCGACCACAGCGGCCACTATATTTTAACTCCACAGAATTAGCCAAGTAATCGCGGAAGTACAGAGCTGATTTCTGCGATTTCTCGTCATACCTACGAAAACAATATACATATTACTAATAAAAGCAGATTCCGTCTTATTTATTGCTTACCCAGCTATCATCATATTCACTTGATATGGTGTTCTGCTGCGAAGGGATTCTGCCTAATTCTTGCGGGTAAAGTGTGCTGCTTGCTTGGGAGACAGCTCGTAATTGTTTCCCATTTTGTACAGAGCAATATTTTGGAAATGAACTCGGTAAACTGCACGGTATCACCAGATCCTCCCATTGTTGCAAACACGATACTGTTTGAAATATTATGAATTTTATTTCATCTGGCATAAACAAAATAAAAGTTCTTTTATTCCTCTGTTTTTCTTATATTTGACATTTGCTTCGACTGAGATGCCACATGTAAACATTTTAAATAAATTCTAATAGTCAGCTGTTTTTCATTGTTAAGGAAGAGTTACAGAATCACATACTTGTTAGTGCAAACAGCAAAAGTTGTTAAGTAACCACACAACTTTTGGGTTGTTAAGAGTTACAGAATCGCACTACTGGGGCATTTCATGTCAAGCGGACAGGAAAAAAAGGTGATGCTTTGGAATTCGTTCATATTTTGGGTAATTGTACTTGTATTAAGTATGAAAGTGTACACGCAATTTTTTTATTATATTAAACTTCGCGATTTGTAGAGAAAATTGTCTGCGTTTTTAAAAAAAGCAATCAGTTTACAAAAAAAAAATGTGTTAATGTACAAGAAGCCCTTCGGTTATTGGAATAAGGGCATGCAACTTTTTAGTTCCTGGAATCAAATCTGGGTTGCAAAAATGTCCTTTCACGTTGATTATAATGTTTGGGAAAGTAGTAAATCGCTTTTTGTTTTTAAGATGAGGTTGCCCATTCGTATAGCTTCATTGGTGAAACAATTGATCTACTTGTAGGTAACTGTAGGCTAGCACGTTTGAGGTTCCCTCCAATTACATCGCATGGCCCCTTTCCAAGAGATGCTGCGTGAAAATGTATCTCTGCATCTGGAATTAAAGTAATCTTTATAATAAATAGATTCACAAAGTTGAATCTATTTTTAAAATGTTGTGAAGCACCATCTGTTATGTATACAATTTTATATACAACTGTGCTTTTTCAAAAAGGTGCTTGTGTAGTATTTTTTGGTAAGCGTAAAATGTGGCCGTGTTTTATTGCAATTCAATCTCTATACCACGCCACCGCTAATAGCCACGGCGTTTACGATCCCGGACGACACAGGAAGGCTGCCATTAGGATCCTGAAAAGATCCAAGCTAGCGGAGGACCTCTTTGATCGGGCGCTGCCCGGGGATCGAGCAGAGTGGGCAAAAAGCAGCATGTCCAATTTCCAGCTAACTGCTTCCGAGGAGCAGAAGACAGATCGCTAGAGGTCACGCAAAATCACAATAACCCAAAAAGAGTCAACACCCATGGTCCATCTTTTACGGAGGTCGCAAAGGAGAACATCGTTCTGGGAGTGGTTGATGAAAACCAAGGCGATGAAGGTGCTGCGAACCCATTGAAAATGGGTAGAGTCGGAGCTGTCCTATATTATGGGGAGCATCCTTCGTGCCACGATCCTGCAAGGATGCGTGTTGGTTCCAGGAGAACGTTAAAGTTGTGGCATGTGCGGATGCTAGATCCGCAGTGCTGTACAAGAAGGCAGTGACAGTTTGGGGGAGGTCTACCTGGGTGCGAAGCTCCGGGCTCTAGACTTCAAAGATATCCCTTCCAGGCCAATAGCAAGGGTATGGTTACCGGCGAAGCCAGCGGAGCCGGAGAAAAGCTTTGATAATATCATGCTTTTCAATCCTGCGCTCCCCGCAGGTAACTGGAAGGTGCTAAAGGTAGAGAGTAGCACAACAGCGACGCGTCAGGTGGTCCTGAAGCTAAAAAGAGAGTCCTTGTCTTTACTGGAAGAAACCCAAAGTACTATCAGGTATGGCTTTGGCACCGATACCAATAATTAACAAAAAATTTATAATTTTACCCCAAGATATAAATTTTCTTGACTTCATATCTGACCAAAATTGTAACAATAATTTAATAGAAATTAACATTGCAGTTCTTAATATCAATATTTGGTGTGATATTTCTCAACAACCTTTTAGACCTTTTGTTCCAAATTCCACGAAGAATATAATTTTTGATAAAATTAATTCTTTGTCACATCCTATTGTTCGTACTACTAGACGTAAACTCAATTAAAATATGTTTGGCCTAAAAAAATTAATAGTTGGACTTCGGCAAGTATTAACTGTCAAAAATCAAAAATTTCTAAACATACTAAAACACCAGTACAAAAAATTAATATACCATCTGGACGATTTGAAAACATACATATGGATCTTGTTGGTCCATTAAAAGAAAATCGTTACATTTTAACTATAATTGACAGACATACACGTTGCTATACACACAAAGCTATTTCAGCGAATACAATTGCAACAGCATTTGTCCAAAATTATATTCCCCGTTTCGGCATTCCACTTAATATAACAGTAGATCAAGGATCACAATTTACATCAAAATTATTTACTGAATTAACAAAATTAATAGGATCTCACAAAATTCATACATCTCTTTATAATCCTCAACAAATAGGACTATATATGTAAAACTAAGAACTCAGACAATTGCATTATCATCATATTAGAAAATAAGCCTGCCAAATGTGAAGTGATACACGAAAACAACGAACGACTCCAACTACTAGAAAACGGATATATCATAACAGATTACAACCACACCCGGAACACCGTTAAAATATATGGGCCGAAATTAATACAATTCAACTAATCCGCACCAATCGATAGAACACAATACTCTAACCTGCAACATGACAAACAACTAGAAGTCCTACGCATCATCGAATACAATGCCGATTATAAATTTAGCAGTATTCAAGAAATGTGTACTTTCCTGATATCAATCGAGGAACATCCTGTCCAATACACCTTCTATTGCATCTTATGGTTATGCACACTAGCATTACTAATCTATGGTATAGACAAACGTACGCTTCATTTTATGAAGGAGGGGAGTTAATGACGTCATCACAACGTTTCCACTAACACCATCAATAACAACCAAACATGCATTATCAAGAAATGCATTCTCAACATGTAAACAACTGACCTGCACATAAGCAACGGACAAACATTAGAACAGCTGTCGGTGTGTTTTACGTGGGTACCTGCCGACGACGGCCGAACCCCACGGCGCTCAAAAGCACAGCGGATCAGATCAATGCGCTGATCAGCGCCCCGGAATGCAAGCATTGCCGGTACAAATTGGAGGTGTGGCATGTTCACACAGTCCTCCTTGGTGGGGATCGAGGCCTATCTAAACCTCTGCCGTGCTATGGGTCCGGCACCCGGTTGCAATGCAACTCCACATCGAGCTTTAGCCAAGACCAAGCTCTACCCGCATTTGGGTATGAACCACAACCATCACGATACTCCCCGAAGGGCCGTACCCAAGAACAGGTCAGAGCAAGCTCTGAGGGCTCCTGTTCCCCGTGGTACCAGATTAAAGTCTCCGGTCAGACTTCGTAGCCGAAGCTACTTCCAGTTGAGCCACCATACTGCTCTGGACTGGTAACCATCGACGCACTGCTTAGTCCGTCCGTCTACGTCGTCGAAACACTTCTCGTGCAAACCCCCTTATGTTCGTCACAGTCAGTCGCGTTGAAAGTGTCCTACTAAAGTCATAACGTCCGTCAGTCCAACTTATCCCCATGCTGTCCAGATTCCTTACGTCCGAATACCTTGGGCACTCACAGAGCACGTGCTCGACATTCTCGAGTCCCGCTCCAAACTCACATCCCTCAGAGTCATAAAGGTTCCTCTCATGCAAGTATGCGTTGAGAGGACCGTGCCCTGTCAGGAGAAAACCCAGGCTCAGGCAGAGCCCGAAGTCCGGGTTCTCCCCCACGTACCCCGTATTCGGAATAAACCGGTATGTAACGCGACCGTTGGGGCTATTATCCCAACGCTCCTGCCACATACCGAGGAGTCTGTCATCCAACAACCTCTAACACTCGTAGTACCCCCTCTGTATGTCACCGTCCGATAACCACCCAGCCAAGGGTGGTATGTCATCCCCCCTTCTCAACCTAAATTTGATAGCTCGCGCTATCACCACCAGGTCAAGAGCGGGCACCCCCATAAGTACCTGCAGTGCGTCCGTCGAAACAGTGGGGCACACCGGAAGACAACCCAGCAACAATGTCCTTTGGCATGACAGTACCCTCCTGCGGCCCGCGACCGACATGGCTGTCCTCCACCAGACAGCAGCACCGAACGTGGCACATGCCACGAAAATGCCCCGATAAATGGTGCGGACAGCACGCCTGCCGAGGCCCCAGTCGCACCTTAAGATGCGCCGTACCTGCCCTACTACACCGACCAGACGCTCTTTTAGGCGCACCAAGTGGGGAGCAAAGCTCATGCGCTCACTCATGGTCAGGCCCAAGTACCTGACTTGCGTCACGTACCCGATGCTGAACCCGTTGAGACGCACCACCGGTGTACGACCTAGCGACAGTTTCCACTTGAGCAGCATTGAAACCGTCTTGTCAACCGATATGTCCACTCCCAAATTTGACCCCAAGTTACTGACAATCGCCAGTAACTCCTCTCCCCTCCACTCAATAATGGCCATGGATTGGCCCTCCACCAAGACGAGAAGGTCGTCGGCGTAGGCACTGAAGCTGCAGTTAGGCTCAAGCTGCCGAAGCAGAGAGTCCATCATGAGGTTCCATATAAATGGACCACAGATGGACCCCTGCGGACAGCCACGCACCACCCCAACCTCAACGCTCTCCTCCAACCCGACCATCACGGCCCTCCGATCAGCGAAGTAGCTCCGCCAAAGAGCTATCTCCGGGCACCCTAACTCTTCCAAGCGCTTAATGACTCTGTCCCAACCTAGGTAATCAAAAGCCCCCTTAAAGTCAACAAATATGCCAAGGCCATATATGCTGACACTCCCCCTAACTACCCCCTGTACATTGGACCAAGCATCCTCAATACTAGGTCCTTTCCTGAACCTATTCAGCCTATCCGACAAGTTACCCCGCGTTAGCTCCTGAAGTCGTTCAACCATAACCCTCTCCAGCACTTTCCAAGTACTGGAAGGAGGCTGATACCCCGATAAGATCGAGGATCACTCCTGACCTTATCGGGTGACTTCAGGAGAGGAACAACCCTAGCAGTTTTTCACTGACGTGGAAAATAGCCCCCCCAAATGCATTTATCATAGGCAGCCTCCAGATACTCAGGAATAAATTTCTACAAGCATTTACACATTTCTCCATTTAAGCCATCCATACCTGGTGACTTCCTAGACCTAACCAGGCCAAATGCATAACCCAGCTCCTCAGCGTCTAGTGGAGGGACTGGTACCTCTTGTGCTGGAGGAACCAGCACCTCCGCCCTAGGAAAGAACGTTCCTAACAGGACCCCAGCACACTCCCTCCATGTGGATAACATAGTGTCACCCACACGAAGGGAGCATACTTCCACACTTCGACGACCCCGGCAGATTTTATAAACCTGACACCAGGGGTCATCCCTATTTTCCCCACAAACCTCCTCCAATCTTCGTCCTTGGTCCTAACTAATAAGTTTTTGTACTCCCCCATCTCCCTCCTAAATTGATACCTAAGTTGGGACAGATTATCCCCCCCGGTATATCTGGCTCTTTGGCACAGACGTCTCAGACGACGGACGGACCTCCTTTTGTCACTGAGCGCTCTGGACCACCATTTAACCCTCTTCGGGTTGAAGCCCTCCCACTTCCGGAGTATCTGGTCGTTCACCCTCCATGCGACTTCGTTAAGACGAGCGATTTGCTCGTCCGAGGTCATCTCCTCAAAGACGCCCAGAGGGGTCTCGACCATTTCTTCCCTGATCAGAAGACCGTATCGCTCCCAATCAGTGCCACCAGTACGCCACCTTCTCATTGGGCATTCAGGGGCCCTCCTAACAGGGGGCTCACCTGGCTCAATCACAACCTCAATGAGGTTGTGATCGCTTATGCCCAATCCACCCCTAACTTTCCATTCAAAGTGGAACTCTCTAGAGCCTGCCGCATTCGTGAGCGTCACATCAATGTCGCTAGCACCCATGGGCCCATCAAACGTATACCATTCACTCGGCGCATTTACTACATCAACACCGGCGATCACCACCCACTCACTCAACGCCTCTCCCCGCCGCCAGCTTGGATATCCCGACGCATGGCGGGACATCTTGCTGAACCATGCGGAAGAGCAGGCGTTGGCATCGAGTCCAATGACTACCGGCGTGCTACCTGCAAGTAGCATCACCGAGTCAAGGTACCAGAGATAGGGTTCCATGGGCTCGCTAAATTTGCAATATATGCTAGCGACGAGTAGCCTACCAAATCTACCCTCTACGCTCACTACCACTCCTAACTCAGACGAGTCCACCAACATGGTTTGAAATCCAGGGCCATTAACAACCACTGCAGCATTGGCCCCAAGGTCAGTGAAGACCCTTAAGCCTCCAGGGAGGCCCCGTACCACGCCGTGCGTGGAGTAGGGCTCCTGGAGCATAGCAATGCCGCAGCCCTCCTCAACCATTAAAACATTAGAACAATAGAAATACACTAACCCAAATAGATAACTACACTCCTAAACAGCATACAACTTGCAATGGAATAATCCACTGCGACAACCACCGCCGCATCTCAATAGTATAAATAGAACTAAGAATTCAAAATGTACATCACATTTCACATTGTTATCGTTAGTTGGCAACTTTTTTTTTGTGGTTTAGTGATTCTCTAACAGCATTAGCAGCATTTGTTATTGTTAATTAACAGCAATGCTGTCAGCTGTTTGTTTTTGCGGTTTAGCTACCGACGTCTCGTTTTGAGTTGCTTACTAACAATTTTATTTTTGTTTTATTATTTTAAGCGGTTCGTGTGCGTTTAAGTGACTAAGGTATATTAATTTGTGTGTAAAATGGCATGATAAAAAAATACACATTTATTCATATTTTTCGAAATTCGTATATTCTTTATTTTATGTTTGTATTGCAGCGATGATCGGAAGAAAATCAAATTTATGTCGAGTGGTAGTGTAGAGTAATTTTAAATAAGTTTCAACAAACGATGTAAAGAGATTTTATGTTTTATTCAATGCCACGAGACCAGTAAAATACCTGGTCTAGGCGTTCTCACTTGACGTTACAAAACTGTCTTAATCATATTTTTCTTAATGTATTTATAGCTAAACTAAGTCAGCCCAGCGATCGCATTTGGTGGGAAAATGTCTAATCATGCGATCGCTGCGCTTGAGGCGTTGATGGAAAACGGTACGAACCCACAGGTCTCAAATGTCATTGGCATATTATTTTGGTGTAAAGAAATGCATTTAATTCAGTCTGGGTTTTAAATAACCGAGACAGTTGCACACTTGAATGTTAGCGCTTAGTGCGTATCAAGTGCCTTGATATTCTTAGTTATGGTTTATGTTATGTGATCGACATTGGCCTTAAGCGTTGAATAATCAACGTCGGTCTCAAAAGTGTGGGAAAGTAATGTATAAGAATATGTATGTTTGCATGCATGTCAATATGTATGCATTTATACTGACCGTTTGCATTAGTATCTGTATGTATGTGCTTATGTCGACCGTTTGCATTAATATCAATATGTATGCATTTACGTCGACCGTTTTCCGTAACACCTCCCTTTTTGGAGAAAAAAAAAAATCTTCAAGTATAATTAGTAAAAATTTTTTTTTTTTTTTTTTTTTTTTTTATATATATATATGTGTATGAAGTAATTTTCTTATAGTTATATGTATTTAAAATCTATCTGATATATTTATTTCTTATGATTTTATCGGTACCGGATAAATCTAGTTAATTATGTTATTATGAAGTTATGGAATTAAGAATAAATTTTTTTTTTTTTGACATATTTCATAGTTATAATATTAAAGACTGAATGGTTTCTTATAAAAAGATTAAATTATACTAAATTTAGTTAAGCTAATTTTAATCGATTTTTGTGTACAATCATTTCTTTTGAATTTTTCTTTATTTTACAATTTCCTAAATAATCTGTTTCGATTACTTTGTATGGGCCTTCGTATATGCTATCAAGTTTATGGCTAGCTTCATTTTTTAGGTAGACCATATCATTTATTAGAATTGTTTGAGGATTTGATTTCTTGTCATAATTCTGTTTCGCAATTCTTTTTGATTTTTCTATTAATTCTGCTGCTCGTTTTTGAGCTGTTTGTAATTTGAATTTCAGTTCTGTGTGATAATCATCTATATTATAAACTGGGTCTATTGTATTTTTTAACATAAAGTCGTAAGATTCTGGGATTTTTCCATATACAAGTTCGAATGGGGTGTAACCATGGGTTGTTGATGGTGTCGTATTATAACAATACGTGAAGTATTTTAACCAGTGATCCCAATCTAATTTGTTTGTTGCTATATATGATCTAATGTATACATTAAAAGTTCTGTGACTACGTTCTATTGATCCTACTGTTTGATGGTGATATGGTGTTGACGTTTTATTTTCAATTTTTAGCAGTTTGCATATTTCATTGAAAATTTGGTTTTTATATTCTGTACCCATATCTGTTATAATTGTTTTTATGGGGCCATAAATTAAAATACAGTTTTCAACTATAGCTTTGGCTACTTGATTAGCTGATTTGTTTGGAATAGCTACAGTTATTAAGTATTTTGTCAAATCGCAAATTATCGTTAGTGCATATTCATTTCCATTAAATGACTTAGGTAATGGACCTACTGTGTCGATTTGTACAATTTCAAAGGATTTCGCTGGCGTTTGTGTAGTAATTAATGGTTCTACATGGTTTATACCAGATTTATTTTGTTTACATTTTTCGCAATTTTTTATATGAAATTTCACGTCTGAAATCATATTTTTCCAATAGTATTTTCGTCTTAGCTTGGATAATAATCTTGTGACACCTGGGTGGCCTCCAAATACAGGGTCATCATGATATTTAGTCAAAATTTCCAGTTTTTTAGCTGGTGAAGTGATTGTTGTTATTTTTGGCGTTATCGCTATTGTTACCTTCTCTAGAGTTTTATTACCTATTCTTTTAAAGTCCTCAATGTCGACATACTCAAATAATTTATCATTAATCGCGATTTTTATATTGCTGAAGTTTTTATTGCCAACTACTTTTTCAAGTTTGAGAAACAATTGAGCTAGTTCAATCTTCCCATAAGCAATAAAATCTTTAGCGTTGAATTCAACTATCTTTCTTTTTCCATGGAATAAAATTAAATTAGAGGATTTATTTAATTTTTCATTCTTTTCATTATATTCATTTGAGGTGCACCTTATCATAAGTTTTAGGCTTGGTAACTTTTTCACTTCGTGTGTCGTAATTGTTTCGTACACTTTTAATGTCATATTTTTTATATTAGTTGCTTTTTTAGTTGGTGTTATTGTATTTTTCGATTTAGATCGAGTAATAACTTGTATAATTGCAGTGTTTTCTTCTTTAAGTCTTTTAATTTGCCCGAAATCAATTCGAGATAAAGCGTCAGCTCCGCAATTGTCTTTTCCTTTAATATATTCAACTTCGAAGTCGAATTCTTCAAGATCTAATCTCATACGTGTTAATTTAGATGAAGGATTTTTCATGGCAAATAGGTATGTAAGAGGTTTGTGATCACTTTGTATTAAGAACTTTCGTCCATAAATGTATGGTTTAAAGAAGTTGATTGACCAATGTATTGCTGTAAGTTCTTGTTCTATTACTGATTTATTACTTTCTCCTTTTGTAAAAGTTCTAGATGCGAAAGCTATTGGTAACTGTATACCATTATGATCTTGGCTAAGTACGGCGCCGCATGCAATTTTACTTGCGTCCGTAGTTATGCAAAAGGGTTGATCGAAATTAGGATATTTTAGTATTTGTGGAGATAATAGGGAATTCTTTAAATAGTGAAATGCTTTTTCACATTCTGGTGTCCATATGAATTGTGCTTTTTTTCTTGTTAGTCTAGTGATATGTATTGCATGATGAGCGAAATTAGGTATAAATCGTCTGTAGTAATTTACAAAGGCTATGAATCGTTTAGATTCATCAGCGTTTGTTGGTTTTGGATAATATAAGATTTTGTCATATTTTGAGTTATCTGGTAAAATTCCTTGATCAGTACACCTATGTCCTAAAAATGTTACTTCTGAATTGAAAAATTGACATTTATCTGGTTGTAATTTTAAGTTGGTTTTTCTACAAATTTCAAAGACTGATTTTAAATTGTTTAGCATATGCGTTTCCGAACATCCGATGACTATGAGGTCATCCATGTATACGAATGTTTTGTTTGGGCCTAGACCTGAGAATGCGATGTTCATCATTCTTTGGAATGAGTTGGGTGCTATTTTTAAACCAAAAGGTAATCTTTTAAATCGGAATGAACCTTGGTCGGACGAGAATGATGTAATATTTCGTGATTTTTCTTCTAGTTCTATTTGGTGAAATCCTGATAATAAGTCTAAACATGAAAAATATTTTGCACGTCCTAGTTGGTCTAAAATATCATCTATTCTCGGTAATGGGTATTTATCTGATGCTAAGCGCTTATTGACTTGCCTATAATCTATTACAAGTCTCCATTTTTTCTCTGATGTATTTGACTTTTTGGGAACTAATAAGATTGGACTATTATATTCTGAAACAGAAGGTTCAATGATATCGTCATTGATTAATTTTTCTATGTGTTTATTTATTTCCTCTTTATGATTGTGTGGAGTTCTGTAATTTTTTATATATACTGGTGTTTCGTCGTTTAAGTGGAGTTTCTGTTTGTAAAAGTTGTTGCACGTACATGGGTCTGTTTCTAAAGCGAAAACGTCTGTAAAATTTGAACAAAGGCTAAGCAATTTCTTTTTGTGTTGTAATGGACAATTTTGAGAAATTTTATTTAAAATTATGTTTTTTCTTTCACTAGTGTCATTTTGTATTTCGCTTATTTTAACTACGTTGTAGCCATTAAGGTTTTCTGTTCTAATTGTGAAATTTTCCAGTAATAAATTTTCTTCTGTTGTATTAATTATACGTACAAAGGCGTTTTTTATTGTTACTATTGTATTTCCTATATATACTCCAGATGATAGTTCTTGGTTTGGAATAAGAACTTCATCTTCATTTGAATTGATTGAAATTCTTCTTATTACTTCTGCTCTAGCTGGTAATGATATTGTGTTATCTTTTGGTGAATCTAATATTTCTACTTTTTGTTTTTGATTGTTATAATGAGATCTAATCATAATAAAACTTTGGCCATTATTTCGGTATTCTAAAGTGCAATTATTTTGCTTAATAAAATCAATACCTATTATTCCATCGCATGGGATTGGAAAGTTTTCGTCTACTACTTGAAAATTGTGATTCACTATTATATTGTCAAAATAAATATCTGCATTTATACTCCCTAAAGTGTTTGTTGTACCTTTACCTATGCCAGTTAATTTATATATTGCGTTTTTGTTAAAAGTGTTAGTATTGGTAATTGATGTATTTTTAATGATCGAAATTTCTGATCCCGTGTCAAGCAAAAAAGTGTTTGGTATTTCATTAAATGAAGATTCAATAATAAGGTAATTACTGAAATTAAGGTTAATGTTAAGAATTTTCGATGTTAATTGTTGCGAGCATTCCCCAGTTGGGCATTCTGGGGAGCTGATCCGTTTTCCGGATGGGTTTCAACTGCTCTTAAGTTACGGTTGTTATTGCTGTTACGATTAGTTTGGTTCCTATTTTGATTGTTGGTATAATTTCTATTTTGGTTGGTTCTAAAGTTTGGCCTTGAATTATTGTTATTGTAATATCTATTTCTTCCTCTATAGCTGTTTTGATTTCTGTTACCAGAAAAAGATGGAAATCTTTTGAAATTGTTTCTTCTATTCAGCTGCATTACTGATCTACTATCAGTAGCTTCTGTGCAGCTGTTCACGAATTTCGCTACAGCATCATTCATATTAGTGAATGTACCTGCTTCCATTATAAGTTTAACTTTTTCATTTGAGGAATTCTTTACCAGAGCTTTTATAGCTGTTTTTGTCGAATAAGAACTAGCTAAATCTGGATTAAGTCCGTCATTAATGTACGCGTTTTGCAGTGATTTAGTGAGATCTTCTATCTCGTTACAAAATGTTGTTGCTGTTTTGCTAAACTGTTTGGTATTCAAAATTTTTGCAGTCAATACTTCGACTGATTCACCTTTGACTGCTGATTTTAATTTTGCTATAATTGCAGCTACTGTACTCTCATTACTGATTAGATTTCTTGCTGTACCTTTTAATCTTGATTTAATTAAGGTTACTGCTGCTTCTTCATGATCTCCTTTGACTAGATCAACTAACTGAAGTGCGTCAAGAAAACTTTGTAGATTTTCAGGTTTTCCATCGAATGGTGGTATTAGTTTTGCAGTATTGCAAAGGAAATCGTTTAATGATGGCATGTTGGATTCTGGTATATCTAAAGTACTGTCGTGGTCAGAAATGTTTAGCCTATCTAAATTTACATCAATCTGATTGATTGTTGTTTCAGGAATATCTTGTTCAATTTCGAATTTGCATAGAACTTTAATAAATTTTTCCCTGAGTTCTTTAAACAATTTTCCTACTATTGCTTTGTGTTCTCTAGTAAATTTTGTTTGGTAAACATTTGATATGGCTCTAATGTAGTTTAAATTGTCTTGTAAAATATTTATATGTCTAACCACTGTTTCCTTTTTTATAGCTCTATTCTGACTCAGACATTTGAAAGATTTTAAAAAATTTATTTTATGTTTTGTTAAAAAAGCAAACGTCAAGCTGTATAGTTGTGTTTTCTCTGTGCTACTGATTTTTATATTGAAATTTCATAATTTCTTTGTATTAAATTAATAATTTAGTGATAAAAGTTTTGGAGATTTATCTGTGCGCATTTAAAGCTAAGTACAATATATGTTGAGCATTTTTTGCATTGATTTTATATACTTTAATTTATTATCATTCATTAAACAGCTGTTTGCGTTTAGTTTTTTAGGTGTCTATTACTGTGCATCTCAAACTGTTCGTTGCATAAATAGCTCTCAAACCTTAAATAATTATAAAACTTGCCCTACCTTGCAAACTGCTTTCTTCTTTGATTCATTAATACAATTTTAGTTTTTACTCATATTGAATTTTGCTGTTTCAATTATGTCTTGCATTTTTGACAACTGCAAAAATAAAAGCGATAATGAGCAACGCTCTGTTGCATGCTGGTTGTGCGATGGCATTGCTCATATAAAATGTGCCGGATTGACTGGTAGATTTCTGGACTTGATAAATGAAGGAAGAGGTATTCGTTGGTCTTGTTTAAAATGCAGATCAACTGAGGTTGAACTTTTCCAATATTTCAGAGAAACCAGTAATGGGTTTTTCGAAATCGGCAAAGACCTTCGGGCACTTAATGATAAATTTAAACGTTATGAAAACGTGTTTAAATCATTTAAGTGCCTAGATAAACAAACTTCGCAACCTGTAAGAGAGACCAAACGCAAACGGACACACAGTCCACCCAAGGAAAGTATTGTGGCTCCTCTTACATTACATCAAAAAAATATTTTGCCTCAACCCCAACAAATTGAGCTAATTAATCTTTTGTCTCCTGTCCCTCCGCCTCAGGGCCCGTCTTCTTCAACTTCATCAAGAGCTATCTGCACTCGCGCTTCTTCCTCTAATAAAAGCAATTCTGATCATGAGAACTTACAGGCATCTTCAGCTGAGGTGGGTCCATCACCGCCTCAATCGCTTCCACCATCCCAATCTGCTCCTATTGTTGCAAAAACTGTAGCACCATTGGATGAGGCTGAATGCTCTGCAAAGAAGCTGGTTGTGGTTCCTTTGAGAAAATCGATTTTTGTTTCTAGATTTGCTAGGGACACTTCTTCTGATGATATAGAGTTTTACATTTCATCAAAAATTAAGACTTGTAACTTAGCAATCCGAAAATTTAACTTTAAATACGAACGTAACGTATCATCTTTTAAAATTGATGTGGCACCTGAAGTTTTTGATACTTTGCTTAACAATTCTTTTTGGCCAACCGGGGAATTTGTTCGCGAATTTGAATACAAGCCACATAAAAATAAAAATAAAATAAATAACTTAGCTTCAATTCCTAATCGTGACACTGAGCCAAAAAACTAATTTTAAATTCTACTTTAAGTATTTTCTACCAAAACGTTAGAGGTTTAAATACTAAATTGAACGATTTATATTTAAAAGGCTAAGGGCCAGTTTTTCAGTGCTGGTTTAAACTCAGTTTAAACGGAGTTTAGTTAAACTCAGATTAAATTTAAACTAAGTTTAAACTGGACAGTTGTTTTTCAGTGCAAGTTTAAGGCCGCAGTTAATATTGGCCATTTTGTATGGCAACATTGTTTTTTTCTTTATCTAGATAAGACAACAGCTGATGTTTGTTGACAATTTGATGCCATTGCTAAATAATTTTCTGTTTTACTACATATCGCTGTGATAAAATTAAGTTAATAATAAATAAAAATGTCTGTGAGAAGTAACAATTTTTCATCCACTGAAGTTAACTATTTGCTAGAATTGGTAGAAGTGAATAAAAGTGTGCTGGAATGTAAAAAATATTTGTTGCGCTCAAATATTTGTTGCAACCAAAATAAAGTAGTTGGCGAACAGCTGATTCGTTAAACGGAGTTTAACCGTGCCAGATCGGCCGTTTAAACTTAGTTTAAACTACGTTTAAAGTTGACTGAAAAACAAGCATGCTGAGTTTAAACTTAGTTTAAACGGCAAACAGAGTTTAACTTGCACTGAAAAACTGGCCCTTAGACTGTGACTATAACGTAATTTGCTTTACTGAAACTTGGCTTAAACCACATATTTTTAATTCAGAGATCCTTCCTAATCAATATCAAATTTATAGAAATGACCGTAAGGACAGAATCGGTGGGGGTGTTCTTTTTGCAGTTCATTCTTCAATACCATCCGAAGATGTTAATATCCCCCTCATCGAGTCAATCGAATTTAAAGCCATACGAGTTATGGTAGGAAATGGTTTCTTTTATTTAGCTGCTTGCTACATCCCTCCTAACTCTGACTTATTGGTTTATTCTCAACATATTGCGTTACTTAGATCTTTAAGTTCAATGATTACTGCACATGACTCGATGATTGTACTTGGTGACTTCAATATGCCAGGCATATCATGGACTCTTATAGACGACGTTATCGTTCCAATATCATCAAAGGATAGATACAATGTGGTTTTAGAAGATATGGCTGAGCTCTGTCTAAATCAGATTAATTTAACTCCAAACAATTTTGGCACCATTCTGGATCTTGTTTTTGTTGATGACGTATCTAAGTCATCTATGAAGATGTGCGAACCCTTGGTTATTCCAGAGGACTCTTATCACCCTGCGATTGAGGTAAATTACGAGGTTATTGGTGATTTTGGAAATAATGTTGATAAATCAAGTAGTTCAAACGCTCGTTTTATTTTCGCGAAAGCCAATTTCAAGAAATTAGATCGAGAATTATCAAAATTATCATGGCCGACGTATAAAGATGATGTTGAACGCTGCGTCCAGCATTTTAATAACACTATATTTAGCTTATTTCAAAAGTTTGTACCAAAACGGGTTTGCGTACAAAAGGAGCTATCACAACCTTGGTTTACTAAAGAACTAAAAAATTTTAAAAATAAAAAGTCGCGAACGTTTAAATTGTACAAAAAAACTGGTTTGCACACTAACTATATTAAATACTCAGTTATCCGACACGCTTATTTTGAATTAAATAAAAAATGCTACAGATCTTATTTGTGCAAAGTTAAAAGGAATCTAATAAAAAACCCTGAATCATTTTATGACTTCGTTAACTCTAGGCGCAGAGTGACTAGTTTTCCGTCTGCTATGAAATATCAAAATACCGTTTCTTGTGACTGCCAATCAATTTCCAACATGTTTGCCCAATTCTTCAGGTCAAATTACTCCATTAACTCGCCTCTGAGCAAACCTTATCCATATAAACTCTGTTCCCTCACCTCTGCTATTATTCCGCAGATATCTTCCGAGGAAGTATTTTATTATTTGAGTAACTTAAAGGAATCATTTAAGGCTGGCCCCGATTCGATCCCGACGTGTTTCCTCATAAACTGTACTAAACATATTTATGTGCCCTTAACTAATTTATTTAATCTTTCTCTTAAGCTTGGGATTTTCCCTTCAGCTTGGAAAGAATCATTCATTATACCCCTTTATAAGACCGGGAGTAGGTCCTCTATAGAAAATTACCGCGGTATAGCTAAGCTTTCTGCTATTCCTAAATTATTCGAAGCTATTGTTGTTGACCATTTAACGTATTCCATATCCTCTACAATTTCTAGCACACAACATGGGTTCTCTAAGGGTAAATCTACCGTTACAAACTTGCTTGAGTTCACAACTCATGTTTCAAATGGATTCAGAGAATTTATGCACACTGATGTTATATACACTGATTTTAGTAAAGCATTCGACAGAGTAAGTCACTCTTTACTGATCCATAAACTCGATCTCCTTGGTTTTCAACCTAATCTCCTTCGTTGGATGTCTTCTTACCTCAATGACAGAACACAACGAGTTCTTTTTAAAAATAGTTCCTCAAACATTATTCATGTTTCTTCAGGGGTCCCGCAAGGAAGTCACCTTGGTCCGATTCTGTTTTTACTTTTTATAAACGACTTACCTTCTGTAATAAATTATTCAAAAATTTTATTGTATGCTGATGATGTAAAGCTTTTTAGATCGTATCATTCTGTTGAGGAAAGGTCCTTACTACAAGCGGATTTAAATAGCATGACTAACTGGTGTGAAATAAATTACATGCCACTAAACCTTAAAAAATGTAAAGTAATGTGCTTTTCTCGCAGGGCAGTTCAACCAGCTTCTTATGAAATATGTAACAATAACCTCGAACAAGTGTTTAACTTTGTTGATCTTGGAATTACAATGGACCCGAAATTTAATTTCAATCTTCACATAAATGTTACAGTTAACAAAGCCAAGGGTGTTTTTGCATTTGTAAAACGGTGGTCAAAAGAATTCAATGACCCTTACATCACGAAGGCTCTATTCACAACGTTAGTGAGGCCCATACTGGAATATGGATCTGTTGTTTGGAACCCGCGCTATCAAGTTCATTCCGACAGAATAGAGTCAATTCAAAAACAATTTCTACTTTTTGCTTTAAGGAATTTTCGTTGGGATTCTCAGTACAACCTGCCGCCATATATAAGTCGTTTAAAACTCATTAATCTTCCTACACTTGCTAGTCGCAGAGAAATGCTAGGCATTGTATTTTTGGTCAAGTTACTGACAGGCTTGATCTCTAGCGCATCTCTTCTTAGCGAAATAAAACTAAACGTTCCCTCCAGAATTTCAAGAAATTTCCGGCCTCTCTTTCTGAAGCCATGTAAAAGCAATTTTGAGTTAAATGAGCCACTCCGTAGTTTGTGTCAGGATTTTAACACCCACTCCGGTTCTTTTGATATTTCAGACTCACTTTTTTACATAAAGAAAACTATACTCAATTCTCTCAATAATTAATACATACATACATATACATATGTATATTACTATTCGATCAGCTGATGAGCATTTGTTCTGTAGCTGAACAGTTTTAGATCTCGACACTTAACAAACCTCTGCCTTTCATGACTCGGCGCAACATATATGAAAAAACAAAATTTTTTTTTTTTTATATATCCGTGCGTCATGCGGATGCGCCCCTCGCGTCGGTCGGGCGGGTATGGAGGGATAAAACCGTTGGGATTATTATTATTATTATTAAATCTGTACTGATAGCTTCCCATTTCATGGCAAAATTTTAACTCTTAAACTTTATCAAGGCCGTCGGAGCGACTCTTATATTTTTTTTTTAATATTTTATTATGGGTAGAATAAAGTCTTAGAAATAATCCTATGCAACTACATATGGTAATTAGTAATAGCATAATCCTAATTGAATCTAAATCAACTGTATGATCGGCAACTTCTATGGAATTTACCACATTAGCTTTTGGGTCGGCTATTTTTGTATTTTGTCCGCCCATACTTAAATTTCTAAAACGGCAACAATTGTTGCCCTTCAATAGGCAGCCGTTAGGTTGCCAAAATATTATGTTAAAATGTTTTTTATATATATATATATTTTATTTTTTATTTTTATAAATATTAACTACTGTTACATCTATAGATTCCTTATACTGCTTATCTCCTGCTTCAGCTGAATTTTTGCTTCTGTCGATGTCTCCATATTTATTTGCTTGTATAGTTCAGCAATTTTCCTTCGTTGGGCGTACTTTTTTCCGCCTCGCTTCCTTTTAAATTTAATCGGAACTGGGATTTTTACTGCCCCTTGTGCCTTTTTGTAGCTGTTACGCCGCTGGTATTCCTCGATTGTTATTGGTAGAGGGCCAATATTTATAGGTGTGTTTGATTGTTGTTGGGATGTTGTTTCCTGCGTTTGCTTATCGAAGGATTTGTAGTAGTGACTCCAGTATTCTAGTATCTTCTCGAATTCGTCCATTAATTCGTGGTGCCGCAAGTTATATACCCTTTTGTTTGCCTTGTATTCCTTTGTAAAATTTTTTTTTTCGAGTTTTTTGGAACTTTCACTGGATCTGATGGTGATTGCCAAAGTCAGGTGTTCGCTTCGTAATTTCATCCAAATCTTTTGAGGTTGGTTGCTCGGGAACGTTTAAAAATTACTTTTTTTAAAAAAAATTTTTTTTTTATTTTTTTATTTATTTAAAGACATTTCAGCAATATATTTGCTATTTATAGTCCTTTAATTTATTTTATATGTGGCTTTCTCAGCAATTTTACTTGCTATTTTTAGCCTTCTTTTATTTTAATGCTCCTGGCAGGATCGCCATGTAGAGTAATTTTAAATAAGTTTCAACAAACGATGTAAAGAGATTTTATGTTTTATTCAATGCCACGAGACCAGTAAAATACCTGGTCTAGGCGTTCTCACTTGACGTTACAAAACTGTCTTAATCATATTTTTCTTAATGTATTTATAGCTAAACTAAGTCAGCCCAGCGATCGCATTTGGTGGGAAAATGTCTAATCATGCGATCGCTGCGCTTGAGGCGTTGATGGAAAACGGTACGAACCCACAGGTCTCAAATGTCATTGGCATATTATTTTGGTGTAAAGAAATGCATTTAATTCAGTCTGGGTTTTAAATAACCGAGACAGTTGCACACTTGAATGTTAGCGCTTAGTGCGTATCAAGTGCCTTGATATTCTTAGTTATGGTTTATGTTATGTGATCGACATTGGCCTTAAGCGTTGAATAATCAACGTCGGTCTCAAAAGTGTGGGAAAGTAATGTATAAGAATATGTATGTTTGCATGCATGTCAATATGTATGCATTTATACTGACCGTTTGCATTAGTATCTGTATGTATGTGCTTATGTCGACCGTTTGCATTAATATCAATATGTATGCATTTACGTCGACCGTTTTCCGTAACAGTAGAGAAGATGTAGATGCACGATGCCTTGGTGCCGGACGTCCATTCGTTTTGGATATACCAAATGCATTCCGTTTTCTATGTCTTCCGAATGTGCTCGTGAAATGGAGAAATGTATCGATGATTCTCAAAAAATGTCTGTGCGCGATCTTCAGATGGTGTCTAGAGAAGATGTATCACATATTAAAATGGGAGAAAACCAAAAACTCAAATGCTATCGTGCCCTTTGTCAACTTAATACTTGTATCACCGCAGATGTACAAAAAAATATAGATTTACAAGAACTTGAAATTCAACAAAAAACACCGATACTTGTATTACATCGTTGACCTCTGCATACACGTCCCAGAACAGTATACAGCCTTAAAGCTTGATGGACATTATCGCCCTTGACTTAATGGAAATAGACTTGGATTGGCCACCAAAAAGTAAACTGTTAACGAATTACCGAAAGTGATAGTAATAGCTTTGCTTTTAATAAAATTTCATATAAAGTACCAAACAAGCGTAATTAATTTAATACTAATTACAATCGATTTTTGCTTTAATATCAGGCAATGCTGTTAATCCGTCCTTATTCACAAGAGCTACTTTGAAATTCTTTTGATTTATTACAAGATGTTTTTGAATTTGCTTAACACTGTGTTCGAGAATTTGATAGGCTTCATCTTTGCTTATTCTATTTTATATTCTCTATCAAAGATACTTTGGCAGAACATAGCTTACACTATATAGCTCAGTGTTTGGCCGAGCTTCTCCTACCATCTGTGGTGTGCGTCTTTATATTATATCACAAATGGAGGGACCTACAGTTTTATGCCGACTCCGAACGGCAGATGTATTTAATGAGAAGCTTTTTCATGGCAGAAATACCCTCGGAGGTTTGCCATTGCCTGCCGAGCTGTGACCGCTATAAGAAAAAACTTTTTCTATGCTTAAGATTTTGTTTGCCCGGACTGAGATCCGAACCTTGAACTCACCTTGAACGCACGCACCGGTATCAACTCGACCACAGCGGCCACTATATTTTACCTCCACAGAATTAGCCAAGTAACCGCGGAAGTACAGAGCTGATTTCTGCGATTTCTCGTCATACCTACGAAAACAATATACATATTACTAATAAAAGCAGATTCAGTCTTATTTATTGATTACCCAGCTATCATCATATTCACTTGATAAGGTGTTCTGCTGCGAAGGGATTCTGCCTAATTCTTACGGGTAAAGTGTGCTGCTTGCTTGGGAGACAGCTCGTAATTGTTTCCCATTTTGTACAGAGCAATATTTTGGAAATGAACTCGGTAAACTGCACGGTATCGCCAGATTCTCCCATTGGTGCAAACACGATACTGTTTGAAATATTATGAATTTTATTTCATCTGGCATAAACAAAATAAAAGTTAAAACATGTATGTTAACGTAAAAGCTCAATTATTTACCTTCTTTCATTCCTCTGTTTTTCTTATATTTGACATTTGCTTCGACTAAGATGCCACATGTAAACATTTTAAATAAATCCTAATAGTCAGCTGTTTTTCATTGTTAATGAAGAGTTACAGAATCACATACTTGTTAGTGCAAACAGCAAAAGTTGTTAAGTAACCACACAACTTTTGGGTTGTTAAGTGTTAAAGAATCGCACTACTGGGGCATTTCATGCCAAGCGGACAGGAAAAAAGGTAATGCTTTAGAATTCGTTCATATTTTGGGTAATTGTACTTGTATTAAGTATGAAAGTGTACACGCAATTTTTTTATTATATTAAACTTCGCGATTTGTAATGAAAATGTTCTGCGTTTTTAAAAAAACCAGTCAGTTTACAAAAAAAAAATGTGTTTACAAGAAGCCCTTCGGTTGTTGGAATAAGAGCATGGGTTGCAAAATTGTCCTTTCACGTTGATTATCGTCTTTGGGAAAGTAGTAAATCGCTGTTTGTTTTTAAGATGAGGTTGACCATTCGTATAGCTTCATTGGTGAAACAATTGATCTACTTGTAGGTAACTGTAGGCTAGCACGTTTGAGGTTCCCTCCAATTACATCGCATGGCCCCTTTCCAAGAGATGCTGCGTGAAAATGTATCTCTGCATCTGGAATTAAAGTAATCTTTATAATAAATAGATTCACAAAGTTGAATCTATTTTTAAAATGTTGTGAAGCACCATCTGTTATGTATACAATTTTATATACAACTATGCTTTTGCAAAAAGGTGCTTGTGTAGTATTTTTTGGTAGGCGTAAAATGTGGCCGTGTTTTATTTCAATTCAATCTCTATACCAAGCCACCGCTAACAGCCACGGCGTTTACGATGCCGGACGACACAGGAAGGCTGCCATTAGGATCCTGAAAAGATCCAAGCTAGCGGAGGACCTCTGTGATCGGGCGCTGCACGGGGGTCGAGCAGAGGTTTTTGCTGAAATTGAGTGGGCAAAAAGCAGCATGTCCAATTTCCAGCTAACTGCTTCCCGACAGATCGCTAGAGGTCACGCAAAATCACAATAACCCAAAAAGAGTCAAAACCCATGGTTCATCTTTTACGGAGGTCGCAAAGGAGAACATCGTTCTGGGAGTGGTTGATGAAAACCAAGGCGATGAACCGGTGCTGCGAACCCATTGAAATAGGTAGAGTCGGAGCTGTCAGATATTGCGGGAAGCGTGCTTCGTGCCAACCCTGCACAACCACCATCCTGCAAGGATGCATGTTGGTTCCAGGAGAATGTTAAAGTTGTGGCATGTGCGGATGCTAGATCCGCAGTGCTGCACAAGAAGGCAGTGACAGTTTGGGCGAGGTCTACCCGAGTGCGAAGCTCCGGGCCCTAGACTTCAAACACATCCCTTCCAGGCCAATAGCAAGGGTATGGTTACCGGCGAAGCCAGCGGTGCCGGAGAAAAGCTATGATAATATCATGCTTTTCAATCCTGCGCTCCCCGCAGGTAACTGGAAGGTGCTAAAGGTAGAGAGTAGCACAACAGCGACGCGTCAGGTGGTCCTGAAGCTAAAGAGAGAGTCCTTGTCTTTACTGGAAGAAACCCAAAGTACTATCAGGTATGGCTTTGGCACCGATACCAATAATTAACAAAAAATTTATAATTTTACCCCAAGATATAAATTTTCTTGACTTCATATCTGACCAAAATTGTAACAATAATTTAATAGAAATTAACATTGCAGTTCTTAATATCAATATTTGGTGTGATATTTCTCAACAACCTTTTAGACCTTTTGTTCCAAATTCCACGAAGGATATAATTTTTGATAAAATTAATTCTTTGTCACATCCTATTGTTCGTACTACTAGACGTTAAACTCAATTAAAATATGTTTGGCCTAACATGCGTAAAAAAATTAATAGTTGGACTTCCGCAAGTATTAACTGTCAAAAATCAAAAATTTCTAAACATACTAAAACACCAGTACAAAAAATTAATATACCATCTGGACGATTTGAAAACATACATATGGATCTTGTTGGTCCATTAAAAGAAAATCGTTACATTTTAACTATAATTGACAGACATACACGTTGCTATACACACAAAGCTATTTCAGCGAATACAATTGCAACAGCATTTGTCCAAAATTATATTCCCCGTTTCGGCATTCCACTTAATATAACAGTAGATCAAGGATCACAATTTACATCAAAATTATTTACTGAATTAACAAAATTAATAGGATCTCACAAAACTCATACATCTCCTTATAATCCTCAACAAATGGGATGATTGAAAGATTTCATAGAACAGAAGCACCACCGTATCCTATTGCACCCCATTAGACCCATTGCACCCCATTAGCATTAGACTCACCTATCATAAATATATTAGAATACGCTTACATACACGTCTGCTACTTTAACCACGCAATTGTAACTGTATATAAATATCCAATATTAAAAGCAAAATGTAACTTGTTCAATCTATACCCACTTGCATACAAGCATGGAAAAATATTATTAGATTCTAAGATAGCAAAATGTAACAATGTCTTTGCACCTATTGAAAAATGTAAAAACTATTTGGAGAACTTTATATGTAAAATTAAGAACTCAGACAATTGTATTATCATCATATTAGAAAATAAGCCTGCCAAATGTGAAGTGATACACGAAAACAACGAACGGCTCCAAATACTAGAAAACGGAAGTATCATAACAGATTACAACCACACCTGGAACAACGTTAAAATAGATGGGCCGAAATTAATACAATTCAACTAATCCGCACCAATCGATAGAAGACAATACTCCAACCTGCAACAGGAATTCATAGATGCCATATACCAGCAACATGACAAACAACTAGAAGTCCTACGCATCATCGAATCCAATGCCGATTATAAATTTAGCAGTATTCAAGAAAAGTATACTTTCCTGATATCAATCGAGGAACATCCTGTCCAATACACCTTCTACTGCATCTTAGGGTTATGCACACTAGCATTACTTATCTATGGTATAGACAAACGTACGCTTCATTTTAAGAAGGAGGGGAGTTAATGACGTCATCACAATGTTTCCACTAACACCATCAATAACAACCAAACATGCATTATCAAGAAATGCATTCTCAACATGTAAACAACTGACGTGCACATAAGCAACGGACAAACATTAGAACAATAGAAATACACTAACCCAAATAGATAAATACACTCTTAAACAGCATACAAATTGCAATGGAATAATCCACTGCGACAACCACCGTCGCATCTCAATAGTATAAATAGAACTAAGAATTCAAAATGTAAATCACATTTCACATTGTTATCGTTAGTTGGCAACTTTTCTTTGTGGTTTAGTGATTATCTAACAGCATTAGCATCATTTGTTATTGTTAATTAACAGCAATGCGGTCAGCTGTTTGTTTTTGTGGTTTAGCTACCGACGTCTCGTTTTGAGTTGCTTACTAACAATTTTATTTTTGTTTTATTATTTTAAGCGGTTCGTGTGCGTTTAAGTGACTAAGGTATATTAATTTGTGTGTAAAATGGCATGATAAAAAAATACACATTTATTCATATTTTTCGAAATTCGTATATTCTATATTTTATGTTTGTATTGCAGCGATGATCGGAAGAAAATCAAATTTATGTCGAGTGGTAGAGAAGATGTAGATGCACGATGCCTTGGCGCCGGACGTCCATTTGGATATACCAAATGCATTCCGTTTTCTATGTCTTCCGAATGTGCTCGTGAAATGGAGAAATGTATCGAGGATTCTCAAAAAGTGTCTGTGCGCGAACTTCAGATGGTGTCTAGAGAAGATGTATCACATATTAAAATGGGAGAAAACCAAAAACTCAAATGCTATCGTGCCCTTTGTCAACTTAATACTTGTATCACCGCAGATGTACAAAAAAATATAGATTTACAAGAACTTGAAATTGAACAAAAAACACCGATACTTGTATTACATCGTTGACCTCTGCATACACGTCCCAGAATAGTATACAGCCTTAAAGCTTGATGGACATTATCGCCCTTGACTTAATGGAAATATACTTGGATTGGCCACCAAAAGTAAACTGTTAACGAATTACCGAAAGTGATAGTAATAGCTTTGCTTTTAATAAAATTTCATATAAAGTACCAAACAAGCGTAATTAATTTAATACTAATTACAATCGATTTTTGCTTTAATATCAGGCAATGCTGTTAATCCGTCCTTATTCACAAGAGCTACTTTGAAATTCTTTTGATTTATTACAAGATGTTTTTGAATTTGCTTAACACTGTGTTCGAGAATTTGATAGGCTTCATCTTTGCTTATTCTATTTTATATTCTCTATCAAAGATACTTTGGCAGAACATAGCTTACACTATATAGCTCAGTGTTTGGCCGAGCTTCTCCTACCATTTGTGGTGTGCATCTTTATAATATATCACAAATGGAGGGACCTACAGTTTTATGACGGCTCCGAACGGCAGATGTATTTAATGAGAAGCTTTTTTATGGCAGAAATACCCTCGGAGGTTTGCCATTGCCTGCCGAGGGGTGACCACTTTGAGAAAAAACTTTTTCTATGCTTAAGATTTTGTTTGCCCGGACTGAGATTCGAACCTCGAACTCACCGGCGTATTGAGTTATAGCACGCACCGCTATCAACTCGACCACAGCGGCCACTATATTTTACCTCCACAGAATTAGCCAAGTAACCGCGGAAGTACAGAGCTGATTTCTGCGATTTCTCGTCATACCTACGAAAACAATATACATATTACTAATAAAAGCAGATTCAGTCTTATTTATTGATTACCCAGCTATCATCATATTCACTTGATAAGGTGTTCTGCTGCGAAGGGATTCTGCCTAATTCTTACGGGTAAAGTGTGCTGCTTGCTTGGGAGACAGCTCGTAATTGTTTCCCATTTTGTACAGAGCAATATTTTGGAAATGAACTCGGTAAACTGCACGGTATCGCCAGATTCTCCCATTGGTGCAAACACGATACTGTTTGAAATATTATGAATTTTATTTCATCTGGCATAAACAAAATAAACGTTAAAACATGTATGTTAACGTAAAAGCTCAATTATTTACCTTCTTTCATTCCTCTGTTTTTCTTATATTTGACATTTGCTTCGACTAAGATGCCAAGCGGACAGGAAAAAAGTAATGCTTTAGAATTCGTTCATATTTTGGGTAATTGTACTTGTATTAAGTATGAAAGTGTACACGCAATTTTTTTATTATATTAAACTTCGCGATTTGTATAGAAAATTTTCTGCGTTTTTAAAAAAAGCAGTCAGTTTACAAAAAAAAAATGTGTTTACAAGAAGCCCTTCGGTTGTTGGAATAAGAGCATGGGTTGCAAAATTGTCCTTTCACGTTGATTATCGTCTTTGGGAAAGTAGTAAATCGCTGTTTGTTTTTAAGATGAGGTTGACCATTCGTATAGCTTCATTGGTGAAACAATTGATCTACTTGTAGGTAACTGTAGGCTAGCACGTTTGAGGTTCCCTCCAATTCCATCGCATGGCCCCTTTCCAAGAGATGCTGCGTGAAAATGTATCTCTGTATCTGGAATTAAAGTAATCTTTATAATAAATAGATTCACAAAGTTGAATCTATTTTTAAAATGTTGTGAAGCACCATCTGTTATGTATACAATTTTATATACAACTATGCTTTTTCAAAAAGGTGCTTGTGTAGTATTTTTTGGTAGGCGTAAAATGTGGCCGTGTTTTATTTCAATTCAATCTCTATACCAAGCCACCGCTAACAGCCACGGCGTTTACGATGCCGGACGACACAGGAAGGCTGCCATTAGGATCTTGAAAAGATCCAAGCTAGCGGAGGACTTCTGTGATCGGGCGCTGCACGGGGGTCGAGCAGAGGTTTTTGCTGAAATTGAGTGGGCAAAAAGCAGCATGCCCAATTTCCAGCTAACTGCTTCCCGACAGATCGCTAGAGGTCACGCAAAATCACAATAACCCAAAAAGAGTCAAAACCCATGGTTCATCTTTTACGGAGGTCGCAAAGGAGAATATCGTTCTGGGAGTGGTTGATGAAAACCAAGGCGATGAACCGGTGCTGCGAACCCATTGAAATAGGTAGAGTCGGAGCTGTCAGATATTGCGGGAAGCGTGCTTCGTGCCAACCCTGCACAACCACCATCCTGCAAGGATGCATGTTGGTTCCAGGAGAATGTTAAAGTTGTGGCATGTGCGGATGCTAGATCCGCAGTGCTGTACAAGAAGGCAGTGACAGTTTGGGGGAGGTCTACCCGGGTGCGAAGCTCCGGGCCCTAGACTTCAAAGACATCCCTTCCAGGCCAATAGCAAGGGTATGGTTACCGGCGAAGCCAGCGGTGCCGGAGAAAAGCTTTGATAATATCATGCTTTTCAATCCTGCGCTCCGCAGGTAACTGGAAGGTGCTAAAGGTAGAGAGTAGCACAACAGCGACGCGTCAGGTGGTCCTGAAGCTAAAGAGAGAGTCCTTGTCTTTACTGGAAGAAACCCAAAGTACTATCAGGTATGGCTTTGGCACCGATACCAATAATTAACAAAAAATTTATAATTTTACCCCAAGATATAAATTTTCTTGACTTCATATCTGACCAAAATTGTAACAATAATTTAATAGAAATTAACATTGCAGTTCTTAATATCAATATTTGGTGTGATATTTCTCAACAACCTTTTAGACCTTTTGTTCCAAATTCCACGAAGAATATAATTTTTGATAAAATTCATTCTTTATCACATCCTATTGTTCGTACTACTAGACGTTAAACTCAATCAAAATATGTTTGGCCTCACATGCGTAAAAAAATTAATAGTTGGACTTCCGCAAGTATTAACTGTCAAAAATCAAAAATTTCTAAACATACTAAAACACCAGTACAAAAAATTAATATACCATCTGGACGACTTGAAAACATACATATGGATCTTGTTGGTCCATTAAAAGAAAATCGTTACATTTTAACTATAATTGACAGACATACACGTGTGTATAGCACACAAAGCTATTTCAGCGAATACAATTGCAACAGCATTTGTCCAAAATTATATTCCCCGTTTCGGCATTCCACTTAATATAACAGTAGATCAAGGATCACAATTTACATCAAAATTATTTACTGAATTAACAAAATTAATAGGATCTCACAAAACTCATACATCTCCTTATAATCCTCAACAAATGGGATGATTGAAAGATTTCATAGAACAGAACCACCACCGTATCCTATTGCACCCCATTAGCATTAGACTCACCTTTCATAAATATATTAGAATACGCTTACATACATGTCTGCTACTTTAACCACGCAATTGTAACTGTATATAAATATCCAATATTAAAAGCAAAATGTAACTTGTTCAATCTATACCCACTTGCATACAAGCATGGAAAAATATTATTAGATTCTAAGATAGCAAAATGTAACAATGTCTTTGCACCTATTGAAAAATGTAAAAACTATTTGGAGAACTTTATATGTAAAATTAAGAACTCAGACAATTGTATTATCATCATATTAGAAAATAAGCCTGCCAAATGTGAAGTGATACACGAAAACAACGAACGGCTCCAAATACTAGAAAACGGAAATATCATAACAGATTACAACCACACCTGGAACAACGTTAAAATAGATGGGCCGAAATTAATACAATTCAACTAATCCGCACCAATCGATAGAAAACAATACTCCAACCTGCAACAGGAATTCAAAGATGCCATATACCAGCAACATGACAAACAACTAGAAGTCCTACGCATCATCGAATCCAATGCCGATTATAAATTTAGCAGTATTCAAGAAAAGTATACTTTCCTGATATCAATCGAGGAACATCCTGTCCAATACACCTTCTACTGCATCTTAGGGTTATGCACACTAGCATTACTTATCTATGGTATAGGGAAACGTACGCTTCATTTTAAGAAGGAGGGGAGTTAATGACGTTATCACAACGTTTCCACTAACACCATCAATAACAACCAAACATGCATTATCAAGAAATGCATTCTCAACATGTAAACAACTGACGTGCACATAAGCAACGGACAAACATTAGAACAATAGAAATACACTAACCCAAATAGATAAATACACTCTTAAACAGCATACAAATTGCAATGGAATAATCCACTGCGACAACCACCGCCGCATCTCAATAGTATAAATAGAACTAAGAATTCAAAATGTAAATGACATTTCACATTGTTATCGTTAGTTGGCAACTTTTTTTTGTGGTTTAGTGATTCTCTAACAGCATTAGCAGCATTTGTTATTGTTAATTAACAGAAATGCGGTCAGCTGTTTGTTTTTGTGGTTTAGCTACCGACGTCTCGTTTTGAGTTGCTTACTAACAATTTTATTTTTGTTTTATTATTTTAAGCGGTTCGTGTGCGTTTAAGTGACTAAGGTATATTAATTTGTGTGTAAAATGGCATGATAAAAAAATACACATTTAATCATATTTTTCGAAATTCGTATATTCTATATTTTATGTTTGTATTGCAGCGATGATCGGAAGAAAATCAAATTTATGTCGAGTGGTAGATAAGATGTAGATGCACGATGCCTTGGTGCCGGACGCCCATTCGATTTGGATATACCAAATGCATTCCGTTTTCTATGTCTTTCGAATGTGCTCGTGAAATGGAGAAATGTATCGATGATTCTCAAAAAGTGTCTGTGCGCGATCTTCAGATGGTGTCTAGAGAAGATGTATCACATATTAAAATGGGAGAAAACCAAAAACTCAAATGCTAACGTGCCCTTTGTCAACTTAATACTTGTATCACCGCAGATGTACAAAAAAATATAGATTTACAAGAACTTGAAATTCAACAAAAAACACCGATACTTGTTTTACATCGTTGACCTCTGCATACACGTCCCAGAACAGTATACAGCCTTAAAGCTTGATGGACATTATCGCCCTTGACTTAATGGAAATAGACTTGGATTGGCCACTGTTGAGGACATGAGCTTCAATCTTATAGATTTAAACTAAACCTGAAAATAAAATTTAATAATAATAATAATAAGAAGAAAAAATGAATTAATGTAAAAATGAATTACTATACTCACCTTGTATTTATATAGTACTTACCTCTATGTACTCACCTTGTGTTTATACTCACCTCAATTTCGATTGTGAATAAGCACACAATTTTATACCAATATGTACTTATTTAAACAAGCAACGAGATCCAGGTTGATTCTCATTAGTTGTTCGCCTCTTATAAAAAATAAAACCCACATTCCGAAAACCTGTCGAATCCTTTCCTTTTTGTGCGGAGTATTAAAAAAAGCGGTAAGAACTTTCTTTTTTCGCAGTAACGCGAATATGGTAAAACGCCAAAAAGTTGTGATTAAAAATTAAATAAATTCATACAAGTGTTGAAAAATTCTAAAATTCTCACCAAAATAAATTTTACAAACGTAAACTAATAGCGAATACCTACAGTGGAAATAGTTCTATATGCATACATACATATGTATGTATATACACATCGACCCAAAAATAAAAAAGTGCGAATACTTACCGTATAAAATATAACTACATTTAAACATACCTGAAAAAGGTGAATATTGCTATATACATATATAAATATCTAAAAAGTGCGAAAAATTTTAAATACATTTATACATACCTGAAAAAGGGTTATTATTTCAAAATTAGTAAAAACGCCAAAAATTTGAATATACAAGAAGCTGAGAATACTTACCGGTGATAATAATTTATATACCCTAAAAAAGAAAAAACAATAACAAATTGTAAATACATACATACCTGAATAACTGCAAATACTTACTGTCGAAAATATACCCGGAAAATTTGTACCACCTAACACTTGGCCGCAGCACAACACCAAGTTCGCAGATTTACAGCAAAGGGGCACAGCTGTACCACTCCCACAAAAAGAGCGGTTTGTACAAAATCGTAATGCCAAAGTAAGTACATCTTTTCTTACAAATAATTAAAAGGTTAAGCGGATTTCCCTCATATGTGAAAACCTCTCCTTTTCACATACATCACATTAACGCTCGAATACATATTTTCATATACATATGTATATACATATGTTATAATTATACCGCATATACAAATATTTTTGAAAATCATCCCGCGCATTTGCTCATATTTCTAAAATCCGCTAAACTATTCTCATTTTCATACATATATGTACTTAGCGGATCCCTAAACCGGCAGCAATAAACTCCCTCAATTTTAATTTCCCGCGCATAATCACGCACATATGTCAATAGATACATATAATTTATAAAAACCGTTAATTTTCCCCTCACCCCCTTACAAACTCAAAAAAAAATATATACATATGTATATCCGCTAAGTAAAATTACATAGTTACACGTATATAGTTATTAACCCCAAACTCACCCAAAAAGATCACGCGCTCAATTAATATACCCAGAAAAATTACTGCTAGGTATATAAGAGTGCCCGCTGCACTTCCCCTACTGGTGTATATACATAGATACCGGCATACATATTTACATAAATACGCCGCTACAATTGCAAGCGCAAGTGCAAGTGATATTTCTCTATTCCGTCTCCCCCGCTCCATCTCTATTCGCACTAGCAAAGCACTGCAGTGACGGACACATGTACATACATTTGTACGTACATAAATTAACAGTCTGATATACATACACACACACACACACGTGTAATAGTAATCCCTCTTCGCTAGCGCAACGTACATATATACATACCCATTACTGGACTCAGACGCGCTGAGACAGTACAGTGCGGTGCAAAAATATAGCAGCGACCCAAAATACAGCGCGGAGCATAAATATAGCACCGACTCCGAATAATATAGATAATATAATAAATTCCTACCATACTATTTTACGCACAATTCTCAAATATCTCACTCAATTTGCTCTCCAACTTTCATACCCTTAAATACTAATTCGAAATGGCAGAAGACAAGCAGGAAAAGCTCCAAAGAAGATTGGCCTTCATTCCGTGATATGTTCACAGCAGTGTACATAAATCACCCTAAATTATCTCAGGCTCAAAAGCTATACCACTTGAGACAAAAAACTCGTGGAAAAGCAGCCCTCCTCATTAAAAACTACGCACTCAATGATCTCAATTTTAATCTCGCTTGGGACGCACTCAAATTCTGCTACGAAAATCGTAGGATTGTTGTTGACAATCAGATTAAAACCCTATTTAACATTCAGCCCGTACTCTCAGGAAACGGCGAAAAAATTCAACAGATTCAAACGACAATTAACAATTGTCTATCCACGCTCAAAGCAAATGGTGTTTCCACGGATAGCTGGGACCCAATGCTCATTTACCTCTGCTCCTCAAAGCTCCCAGACGAAACCCTCGCGTTATGGGAACAATCTCTTAACTCAAGAAAAGAGTTACCCCTCTGGTCCGAAATGGACCAGTTTCTCACCACTCGATACGAAGATGTGGAAAGGCTTAGCACATACAGGCCGACTAAACCCAAACTTCCTCAATCCACCTTCCCGCCACGAGCAACCTCAGTAGCTCGTCAAGTGTTCAGCTCAAGAACCAAATCCCACACATTCCACACTGAACCAAGAAGGTCAGTCTCTTGCAAATTATGCAATTCTAATCATTCCATGATGAGTTGCGTGAAGTTCAAAGAACTTGCCGTCCCTGATCGGAATAAGTTCAACATGACGAAGCTGCGACCTCTCATTTACTCGTAGCACCCTTACAAACGGTCTCTCTCCCAAGACTGGAACTCTGCGGTGCAGTCCTCCTCTCCAAATTAGTGAAACAGATTCGATCCCAACTGGATTTGCCATCCCATGAACTAATTTTGTGGACAGACTCGTCAATCGTGCTAGCCTGGTTGAAAAAACCGCCATGGATGTGGAAAACATACGTAGCAAACAGGACATCCCAGATCCTTCAAAACGTCAGCAATGCCACATGGCGACATGTCTCCAGCGCCAACAACCCAGCAGATCTAGGCACACGAGGAGCGAAACCGCAAGACCTCGTAGACTGTTCACTTTGGTGGAACGGCCCAGAATGGCTCGCTAAGCCTCCCGCACTCTGGCCGAAAGAATCGCCAAACTCCCCATCTCCTCTAGAGCAAAAGCAATTTAAAGTGTTCCACGTCGTAGAAAACACTGATCTCTTAGACCGCTTCTCCTCCTACTCAAGAGCTCTCAGAGTACTAGCCTTCATGCTCAGATTTATACATAAAGCTAAAAAATTGCCTATTCCCCCATCAACATTATTAACCCAGGAAGAAATAAACCGAGCCAAGGCGCATTTCATACGAAACACTCAACAAAACCATTACGGTCAAACGATCGCAACATTAAACTCAGCAAACCCCATTAGCAAGAAAGACTCGTTATTAACGCTCAATCCCTTTCTGGACAAATCAGGTCTCCTACGCGTCAATGGACGTCTCACTTACGCTGCTCTGAGCTATAATGAGCGTCATACAATTATCATTCCAGACAACTCAAAGCTCTGTTCTCTAATCCTTGAGTTTCTCCACTCAACACTACTCCACGCTGAAAAGCAACTGATGATCCGCATGGTCCAACAGGAATATTATATCCCACGCCTGAAACAAAAGGTAAAATCCTGCATATTTCGGTGTAAAACGTGCACCATTTACAAGCAGAAGATGAAATCCCAAATGATGGCCGTTTTACCCCCAGAACGCTCCACTTATTCACTCCCGTTTCACACGACAGGAGTTGTCTTCGCTGGCCCATTTTTGGTAAAAACCTCCTCCCTGCGCCGATCATCCCATACAAAGGCGTACGTATGCGTTTTTGTATGCTTCTCCACAAAGGCCATACATCTGGAACTATGCTCTGATTTAACCACAGAAGCCTTTAAAGCTGCTTTCGCTCGATTTGTCGGCCGCCTTATAAAATCATGTCCGACAATGGAAAAACGTTTATAGGTGCACAACGAAGCCTGCAAGGGAATTGTCTGCTTTCCTCGAAGAAGCATCTGCAGATATTGCCAATAAATACGCCGTCCATGGCCTCTCATGGCAGTTCATTCCCCCTTACGCCCCTCACATGGGTGGACTCTGGGAAGCAGCTGTAAAAAGCTTCAAAATTCATTTCACTAAAGTTGCGGGCACACATAAATTTACATATGAGGAGTTCGCCACTCTCCTGGTCCGCATTGAGGCAGTTTTAAACTCAAGGCCACTTTCTCCGATGTCTCAAGATCCAGACGACTTGCAAGCTCTAACTCCAGGCCATTTCCTACGCGGGGCCCCACTACTCTCCATCCCCGAGCCGAACTCTGAAAATCTCTCTCTTATAATCAAATGGCAGAAATTAAGAGTATTGCATCATCAGTTCAGCAAATGCTGGAAAAATTAATATCTGCAAGAGCTTCACAAGCGATACAAATGGAAAGAGTAGCAACGCAACTTAAATGAAGGAGATCTAGTTGTCATCAAAGATGACCTTCTACCCCCCTATGATTGGCGACTCGGCCGAATCACAAAACTTCATCCCGCTCCAGATGAAAATGTCCGCGTAGTAGACATTCGCACCCAAGGTGGAACCGTCACACGCAACATCACAAAACTCTGCTTATTACCACCTGCCTAACTTCACCCTTCAGCTCACATTTATTCTCTCAACATTATCCCCGTATTTTCTCCCACTAATCATGTTTTTCGAATGCAACTCTCTTGACAGACCCCAGGACTTCAGAAAGTGTCGGCTTTGCTGCCGCACACACTCGTTGCGCTTTTGCCGAGCCTTTCTGGCCATGACTCCGGACGAGCGGTTCGAATCTGCCAGGGTGCATCGGTATTCATCAATTGCTTGGCAACATCCCACGTCACAGGTGAGTGCGATTCCCGCGACAGTTGTCATCGGTGTGGATTAGCCCACCACACCCTGCTGCACCGATCCTCTTCAGCGCGACCAGATCACGCAGCAGCCAACAAGCGCAAATTTAAGCGTACACAGCCTCCTAAGCGCAGGCCAGGACCCCAGCCTCACCTGGAAACGGACTTCAATGAATCCAAACCAAAGGACCGGAATCCACGACGGGTAGTAAAGAGGCTGAACGAGCAACCAGACGGTCCTACCTTCCAACGCCGCATCCATGGGTTGTTTCACAAGGCATGGAAAACGCTTGAACAACTTCAAGATTTGGTAGACGTTACGACGCCGCACGCCCGCCGGCATAAAAAATAAAACCCACATTCCGAAAACCTGTCGAATCCTTTCCTTTTTGTGCGGAGTATTAAAAAAAGCGGTAAGAACTTTCTTTTTTCGCAGTAACGCGAATAGCCACCAAAAAGTAAACTGTTAACGAATTACCGAAAGTGATAGTAATAGCTTTGCTTTTAATAAAATTTCATATAAAGTACCAAACAAGCGTAATTAATTTAATACTAATTACAATCGATTTTTGCTTTAATATCAGGCAATGCTGTTAATCCGTCCTTATTCACAAGAGCTACTTTGAAATTCTTTTGATTTATTACAAGATGTTTTTGAATTTGCTTAACACTGTGTTCGAGAATTTGATAGGCTTCATCTTTGCTTATTCTATTTTATATTCTCTATCAAAGATACTTTGGCAGAACATAGCTTACACTATATAGCTCAGTGTTTGGCCGAGCTTCTCCTACCATTTGTGGTGTGTGTCTTTATATTATATCGCAAATGGAGGGACATACATTTTCATGCCGACTCCGAACGGCAGATGTATTTAATGAGAAGCTTTTTCATGGCAGAAATACCCGCGGAGGTTTGCCATTGCCTGCCGAGGGGTGACCGCTATAAGAAAAACTTTTTCTATGCTTAAGATTTTGTTTGCCCGGACTGAGATTCGAACCTCGAACTCACCGGCGTATCGAGTTATAGCACGCACCGCTATCACATCGACCACAGCGGCCACTATATTTTACCTCCACAGAATAAGCCAAGTAACCGCGGAAGTACAGAGCGGATTTCTGCGATTTCTCGTCATACCTACGAAAACAATATACATATTACTAATAAAAGCAGATTCAGTCTTATTTATTGCTTACCCAGCTATCATCATATTAACTTGATAAGGTGTTCTGCTGCGAAGATATTCTGCCTAATTCTTACGGGTCAAGTGTGCTGCTTGCTTGGGAGACAGCTCGTAATTGTTTCCCCATTTGTACAGAGCAATATTTTGGAAATGAACTCGGTAAACTGCACGGTATCACCAGATTCTCCCATTGTTGCAAACACGATACTGTTTGAAATATTATGAATTTTATTTCATCTGGCAAAATAAAAGTTAAAACATGTATGGTAACGTAAAAGCTCAATTGTTTACCTTCTTTCATTCCTCTGTTTTTCTTATATTTGACATTTGCTTCGACTGAGATGCCACATGTAAACATTTTAAATAAATCCTAATAGTCAGCTGTTTTTCATTGTTAAGGAAGAGTTACAGAATCACATACTTGTTAGTGCAAACAGCAAAAGTTGTTAAGTAACCACACAACTTTTGGGTTGTTAAATGTTAAAGAATCGCACTACTGGGGCATTTCATGCCAAGCGGACAGGAAAAAAGTAATGCTTTGGAATTCGTTCATATTTTGGGTAATTGTACTTGTATTAAGTATGAAAGTGTACACGCAATTTTTTTATTATATTAAACATCGCGATTTGTATAGAAAATGTTCTGCGTTTTAAAAAAAAAGCAGTCAGTTTACAAAAAAAATGTGTTTACAAGAAGCCCTTCGGTTGTTGGAATAAGGGCATGGGTTGCAAAATTGTCCTTTCACGTTGATTATCGTCTTTGGCAAAGTAGTAAATCGCTGTTTGTTTTTAAGATGAGGTTGCCCATTCGTATAGCTTCATTGGTGAAACAATTGATCTACTTGTAGGTAACTGTAGGCTAGCACGTTTGAGGTTCCCTCCAATTCCATCGCATGGCCCCTTTCCAAGAGATGCTGCGTGAAAATGTATCTCTGCATCTGGAATATAAGTAATCTTTATAATAAATAGATTCACAAAGTTGAATCTATTTTTAAAATGTTGTGAAGCACCATCTGTTATGTATACAATCTTATATACAACTGTGCTTTTTCAAAAAGGTGCTTGTGTAGTATTTTTTGGTAGGCGTAAAATGTGGCCGTGTTTTATTGCAATTCAATCTCTATACCACGCCACCGCTAACAGCCACGGCGTTTACGATGCCGGACGACACAGAAAGACTGCCATTAGGATCCTGAAAAGATCCAAGCTAGCGGAGGATCTCTTTGTTCGGGCGCTGCCCGGGGATCGAGCAGAGTGGGCAAAAAGCAGCATGTCCAATTTCCAGCTAACTGCTTCCGAGGAGCAGAAGACAGATCGCTAGAGGTCACGCAAAATCACAATAACCCAAAAAAAGTCAACACCCATGGTCCATCTTTTACGGAGGTCGCAAAGGAGAACATCGTTCTGGGAGTGGTTGATGAAAACCAAGGCGATGAACCGGTGCTGCGAACCCATTGAAATAGGTAGAGTCGGAGCTGTCAGATATTGCGGGAAGCGTGCTTCGTGCCAACCCTGCACCACCACCATCCTGCAAGGATGCATGTTGGTTCCAGGAGAATGTTAAAGTTGTGGCATGTGCGGATGCTAGATCCGTAGTGCTGTACAAGAAGGCAGTGACAGTTTGGGGGAGGTCTACCCGGGTGCGAAGCTCCAGGCCCTAGACTTCAAAGACATCCCTTCCAGGCCAATAGCGAGGGTATGGTTACCGGCGAAGCCAGCGGAGCCGGAGAAAAGCTTTTCAATCCTGCGCTCCCCGCAGGTAACTGGAAGATGCTAAAGGTAGAGAGTAGCACAAAAGCGACGCGTCAGGTAGTCCTGAAGCTAAAGAGAGAGTCCTTGTCTTTACTGGAAGAAACCCAAAGTACTATCAGGTATGGCTTTAGCACCGATACCAATAATTAACAAAAAAAATTATAATTTTACCCCAAGATATAAATTTTCTTGACTTCATATCTGACCAAAATTGTAACAATAATTTAATAGAAATTAACATTGCAGTTCTTAATATCAATATTTGGTGTGATATTTCTCAACAACCTTTTAGACCTTTTGTTCCAAATTCCACGAAGAATATAATTTTTGATAAAATTCATTATTTATCACATGCTATTGTTCGTACTACTAGACGTTAAACTCAATTAAAATATGTTTGGCCTAACATGCGTAAAAAAATTAATAGTTGGACTTCCGCAAGTATTAACTGTCAAAAATCAAAAATTTCTAAACATACTAAAACACCAGTACAAAAAATTATTGTAACAATAATTTAATAGAAATTAACATTGCAGTTCTTAATATCAATATTTGGTGTGATATTTCTCAACAACCTTTTAGACCTTTTGTTCCAAATTCCACGAAGAATATAATTTTTGATAAAATGCATTATTTATCACATGCTATTGTTCGTACTACTAGACGTTAAACTCAATCAAAATATGTTTGGCATAACATGCGTAAAAAAATTAATAGTTGGACTTCCGCAAGTATTAACTGTCAAAAATCAAAAATTTCTAAACATACTAAAACACCAGTACAAAAAATTAATATACGGACGATTTGAAAACATACATATGGATCTTGTTGGTCCATTAAAAGAAAATCGTTACATTTTAACTATAATTGACAGACATACACGTTGATATACACACAATGCTATTTCAGCGAATACAATTGCAACAGCATTTGTCCAAAATTATATTCCCCATTTCGGCATTCCACTTAATATAACAGTAGATCAAGGATCACAATTTATGTACATCAAAATTATTTACTGAATTAACAAAATTAATAGGATCTCACAAAATTCATACATATAGAAACGATGTTGAACGTTTTCTTATTTCAAGTGTCTTTATTCAACTAACTCTTAACAACAAGTCTTCTTAGCTAAAAGCTTAACTAAAATTGTATAGTAATATTAATGAGTGTAAGAGATAGTATGTAAAGTGTGGGTGGGAGTAGTTTAAATATGAGTAAGCATAGGTTATTAAATATAAGAGTAAGACTAAGTTATAATTAAGAGTACGATTAGAATAAGTATAGGTAACATACTTATGTATATAGGACTATTATGTAACTCCTCCACCCTTAAGTTATTTGTGTCCTCGCAAATATTTAGTTTACAAAGTATTTAATTGTATTGCAGTTATTGAGAAATTTTAAATTAAAATTAAATGAAATAACAATAAAATTAGTTAACATTTTCAATGTTCAAATTATATTTTCGTTTAAATTGACTTTTGTAATATTTTATTTTTCTATTATTTGAAGAATCCACAACATAATTACCTTGGCGATCATACTTTTCAAGTTTCTTATATTTAGGTTTAGTTTTCGCAATTTGCCTATTAAATACAATGTTTTCGAATTGCTTTGGTTCAGCCTTTCTATCTTTGTTCAATTTATTTATTCTTTGAATTTTTTGTAGTTCAAATTCTTTACATAATTTATGTATCTCTTCTTTGTCAAAGTTTTTTATTATAAAATCAATTGGATGCTTTTTTGTGGAAGAATGAATTGTTCTATTATATACGTTAAAAATTTCAAAAAGTTTATTGTCTAAGTCTATCGTTTTATAGCTAGTGTCTGCTTCGAATATTCTTAAATGCTCATTAAGTGTACCGTGTAATCTTTCAATGTCGGAATTACCTGTCTTAAGGTAAGGCGTAGTTACGTGAGGCTCAATATTTTGTTCACTTAAAAATAGCTTAACTGCGCTATGTAATATGCAACGATCGTTATCGAAAATAAGTTTATTCATTTTCCCTAAAAATAAAATACGTTCTTTTAAAGCTGCTAGAATCGCAATCCAATTTCTGTCATTTAATTTATGAAACGTTGCATACTTTGAGAATTTGTCTATGGTGGTCAAATACATTTTATTTCTGCAAGGGTACCAAATGTCTATATGGACTATGTCATTAAAGTGTGTAGGGATTTCTGTAATTTGGTAGGGAAGTTTTAGGGGATTTCTGTCGTGCTTAACTATAGTGCAAATTGAACAATTATAATTGCGTTAGGACTTATAAAACTAAGAAAAACTGTATACTTGAAATTTGCGAAACACCCCCAAAATCTTATTTTAGGGCCAAAAAACTGTTTATAGAGAATTTTTATAGACATGTTGCATCCCATTTCTCCATAAGCTTCCAAAAATTCATGGACCACCTCAACGTAATTTGAACTTCTCGTGTTTCCAAGAAAGTTTCGGCACAAGAAATGAAACTCAGCCATGCTCTTTTCTCTACTGGGTTCAATTTTTTTATGAAGTCATCATCAGTCATAATCTTACGAATCTGCGGTCCAACGAAAACGCCTGTAATTCATGATCAAAATGTAAAAATAAATTAGGATGAATTCTTTTTGAAGAATTCTTGTTGGGAAATTTTTATAAGTACCTTCTTTAATCTTGGCGTCACTCAACTTGGGGAATACAAGTTTCAGGTGTAGAAAAGCCTCGCTGTTTTTTTCGAGTCGTTTAACAAACTGTTTCATGTACCCCAATTTCAAATGCAATGGCGGCAAAATTATATCATCAGGCTTAACTAATGCAATATTGAGAACATTATTTTTGCCAATTTGAAACTTTCTCGGTGGCCATATGTTACACTTGTAATGATTTTTGGCACGACTGTCCCATTCACAAAAGTAACAAGGATATTTAGTGTAGCCACCTTGCATTCCAAGTAGAATTGTCAGGACTTTAAGGTCCGAGACAATCTGCCAGCGAAATTTATTGTATTTAAGCAATCGTAGAATTTTTTCCATCGTTTGATAAGTCTCTTTCATATCAGTAGCGTATGCCACTGGAACTGATGGCAATTCATTTCTGTTGTGCAGCAATACTGCTTTCAGACCTACGATGTTAGTCAATTAAAAATGAATGGATAAATTGTATTCAAATTTAGTTCTCTCACACTCATAACACATTAAATACTTACTTTTGCAAGAACCATCTAGAAATAATCGCCAATCTTGTGGACAGTGCACGTGATCGAGTGCAGCAAACAATTCATCCACATCAACGCAATAAACTAGTTTGTTATTAGTGTCATCAGCTTTGAAAATGTGTTCGAACGAAGATAGGTCTCTGTCTCGTGCAGACGTTACTTTAAAGTTACTGTCTACTATATTCCACTGCTTTAATCTGGAGGCCAGAATCTCTGTCTGTCTTATAGACAGATCCATATCCCGCACAAGATCACAATAATCGTGATTTGACACGAAATGACGTTCCGTTTCTATTGCTTTGGTTGGAAGGTACGGTTCGTCATTTACCTCATTAGAAGATTTGTGGCTTGAATCAGGAAATGTAGCTGGATTTTTGTCTTTAGTTCGCTGATCTTGTTTTCCTCTTGGAATCGGTTTCGATACAGTCAACACATTGGCATATTCTATGAGGTGGCGACTTTTATAGTGGTGACCAGTGATTTTTGTTTGGCAAAAGTAGCAATCCTCCGGCTTGTGATATATTTGATAATGCCAAGCCATAGGAGTCACAAACGGCAGACGCTGGTCATCGCATTTACCGGTTTTCCATTGTTTTAATGTTGTACAGCACATCGAATAAATATATTCGGGTTCATACCAAGCACTTTCCACGTATGAGCAACTGAAAAAGAGGTTGAACGCTTCAACCACAGCTTTATTTGTTCTTAAATCGAACCGATATTTCTTATCAACAAATAGACCGCAGGCGTAACAAAATTTGTTGCGCCTATCACACATTTTACCACACTTATTACACAATATAATTCTGAAGCGGTCGCAAGGTTGAATTGACGGCGTAAATTTATTAGATGACCACTCAAAATTTTTGGAAATGAATGTGTTTAAAATAATTCCTCATACTTGCTATGTTTCTAGTAAAATAACGCAATGAAATGCGGTCAAAGTAGAAAAATTAAAAAAAAAAACTTTTCGCAAGGTAAATTTATTTAATAGCAGAAAAAATTTAATAGCTTCGTCAATTTTTGTCCGATTTCATTGCATGAGCACTCAAAATTTTTGGACATGAATGTACTTTCAAAATAATTCCTCATACTTGATATATTTTTAGTAAAATACTGCAATAAAATGCGGTCAAAGTAGAAAAATTTGAAGAAAAAACAAATTTTCCAAGTTTACCCGATGAAAACTTACAACACGCTAGCTCAAAAAATAGATCTTTATATCTCAATTTAAAGGTATAATCCTTACCTTTCCAAAACATATATTGAGGTTCCCTCCAATTCCATCGCATGGCCCCTTTCCAAGAGATGCTGCGTGAAAATGTATCTCTGCATCTGGAATATAAGTAATCTTTATAATAAATAGATTCACAAAGTTGAATCTATTTTTAAAATGTTGTGAAGCACCATCTGTTATGTATACAATCTTATATACAACTGTGCTTTTTCAAAAAGGTGCTTGTGTAGTATTTTTTGGTAGGCGTAAAATGTGGCCGTGTTTTATTGCAATTCAATCTCTATACCACGCCACCGCTAACAGCCACGGCGTTTACGATGCCGGACGACACAGAAAGACTGCCATTAGGATCCTGAAAAGATCCAAGCTAGCGGAGGATCTCTTTGTTCGGGCGCTGCCCGGGGATCGAGCAGAGTGGGCAAAAAGCAGCATGTCCAATTTCCAGCTAACTGCTTCCGAGGAGCAGAAGACAGATCGCTAGAGGTCACGCAAAATCACAATAACCCAAAAAAAGTCAACACCCATGGTCCATCTTTTACGGAGGTCGCAAAGGAGAACATCGTTCTGGGAGTGGTTGATGAAAACCAAGGCGATGAACCGGTGCTGCGAACCCATTGAAATAGGTAGAGTCGGAGCTGTCAGATATTGCGGGAAGCGTGCTTCGTGCCAACCCTGCACCACCACCATCCTGCAAGGATGCATGTTGGTTCCAGGAGAATGTTAAAGTTGTGGCATGTGCGGATGCTAGATCCGTAGTGCTGTACAAGAAGGCAGTGACAGTTTGGGGGAGGTCTACCCGGGTGCGAAGCTCCAGGCCCTAGACTTCAAAGACATCCCTTCCAGGCCAATAGCGAGGGTATGGTTACCGGCGAAGCCAGCGGAGCCGGAGAAAAGCTTTTCAATCCTGCGCTCCCCGCAGGTAACTGGAAGATGCTAAAGGTAGAGAGTAGCACAAAAGCGACGCGTCAGGTAGTCCTGAAGCTAAAGAGAGAGTCCTTGTCTTTACTGGAAGGAACCCAAAGTACTATCAGGTATGGCTTTAGCACCGATACCAATAATTAACAAAAAAAATTATAATTTTACCCCAAGATATAAATTTTCTTGACTTCATATCTGACCAAAATTGTAACAATAATTTAATAGAAATTAACATTGCAGTTCTTAATATCAATATTTGGTGTGATATTTCTCAACAACCTTTTAGACCTTTTGTTCCAAATTCCACGAAGAATATAATTTTTGATAAAATTCATTATTTATCACATGCTATTGTTCGTACTACTAGACGTTAAACTCAATTAAAATATGTTTGGCCTAACATGCGTAAAAAAATTAATAGTTGGACTTCCGCAAGTATTAACTGTCAAAAATCAAAAATTTCTAAACATACTAAAACACCAGTACAAAAAATTATTGTAACAATAATTTAATAGAAATTAACATTGCAGTTCTTAATATCAATATTTGGTGTGATATTTCTCAACAACCTTTTAGACCTTTTGTTCCAAATTCCACGAAGAATATAATTTTTGATAAAATGCATTATTTATCACATGCTATTGTTCGTACTACTAGACGTTAAACTCAATCAAAATATGTTTGGCATAACATGCGTAAAAAAATTAATAGTTGGACTTCCGCAAGTATTAACTGCCAAAAATCAAAAATTTCTAAACATACTAAAACACCAGTACAAAAAATTAATATACGGACGATTTGAAAACATACATATGGATCTTGTTGGTCCATTAAAAGAAAATCGTTACATTTTAACTATAATTGACAGACATACACGTTGATATACACACAATGCTATTTCAGCGAATACAATTGCAACAGCATTTGTCCAAAATTATATTCCCCATTTCGGCATTCCACTTAATATAACAGTAGATCAAGGATCACAATTTATGTACATCAAAATTATTTACTGAATTAACAAAATTAATAGGATCTCACAAAATTCATACATATAGAAACGATGTTGAACGTTTTCTTATTTCAAGTGTCTTTATTCAACTAACTCTTAACAACAAGTCTTCTTAGCTAAAAGCTTAACTAAAATTGTATAGTAATATTAATGAGTGTAAGAGATAGTATGTAAAGTGTGGGTGGGAGTAGTTTAAATATGAGTAAGCATAGGTTATTAAATATAAGAGTAAGACTAAGTTATAATTAAGAGTACGATTAGAATAAGTATAGGTAACATACTTATGTATATAGGACTATTATGTAACTCCTCCACCCTTAAGTTATTTGTGTCCTCGCAAATATTTAGTTTACAAAGTATTTAATTGTATTGCAGTTATTGAGAAATTTTAAATTAAAATTAAATGAAATAACAATAAAATTAGTTAACATTTTCAATGTTCAAATTATATTTTCGTTTAAATTGACTTTTGTAATATTTTATTTTTCTATTATTTGAAGAATCCACAACATAATTACCTTGGCGATCATACTTTTCAAGTTTCTTATATTTAGGTTTAGTTTTCGCAATTTGCCTATTAAATACAATGTTTTCGAATTGCTTTGGTTCAGCCTTTCTATCTTTGTTCAATTTATTTATTCTTTGAATTTTTTGTAGTTCAAATTCTTTACATAATTTATGTATCTCTTCTTTGTCAAAGTTTTTTATTATAAAATCAATTGGACGCTTTTTTGTGGAAGAATGAATTGTTCTATTATATACGTTAAAAATTTCAAAAAGTTTATTGTCTAAGTCTATCGTTTTATAGCTAGTGTCTGCTTCGAATATTCTTAAATGCTCATTAAGTGTACCGTGTAATCTTTCAATGTCGGAATTACCTGTCTTAAGGTAAGGCGTAGTTACGTGAGGCTCAATATTTTGTTCACTTAAAAATAGCTTAACTGCGCTATGTAATATGCAACGATCGTTATCGAAAATAAGTTTATTCATTTTCCCTAAAAATAAAATACGTTCTTTTAAAGCTGCTAGAATCGCAATCCAATTTCTGTCATTTAATTTATGAAACGTTGCATACTTTGAGAATTTGTCTATGGTGGTCAAATACATTTTATTTCTGCAAGGGTACCAAATGTCTATATGGACTATGTCATTAAAGTGTGTAGGGATTTCTGTAATTTGGTAGGGAAGTTTTAGGGGATTTCTGTCGTGCTTAACTATAGTGCAAATTGAACAATTATAATTGCGTTAGGACTTATAAAACTAAGAAAAACTGTATACTTGAAATTTGCGAAACACCCCCAAAATCTTATTTTAGGGCCAAAAAACTGTTTATAGAGAATTTTTATAGACATGTTGCATCCCATTTCTCCATAAGCTTCCAAAAATTCATGGACCACCTCAACGTAATTTGAACTTCTCGTGTTTCCAAGAAAGTTTCGGCACAAAGAAATGAAACTCAGCCATGCTCTTTTCTCTACTGGGTTCAATTTTTTTATGAAGTCATCATCAGTCATAATCTTACGAATCTGCGGTCCAACGAAAACGCCTGTAATTCATGATCAAAATGTAAAAATAAATTAGGATGAATTCTTTTTGAAGAATTCTTGTTGGGAAATTTTTATAAGTACCTTCTTTAATCTTGGCGTCACTCAACTTGGGGAATACAAGTTTCAGGTGTAGAAAAGCCTCGCTGTTTTTTTCGAGTCGTTTAACAAACTGTTTCATGTACCCCAATTTTAAATGCAATGGCGGCAAAATTATATCATCAGGCTTAACTAATGCAATATTGAGAACATTATTTTTGCCAATTTGAAACTTTCTCGGTGGCCATATGTTACACTTGTAATGATTTTTGGCACGACTGTCCCATTCACAAAAGTAACAAGGATATTTAGTGTAGCCACCTTGCATTCCAAGTAGAATTGTCAGGACTTTAAGGTCCGAGACAATCTGCCAGCGAAATTTATTGTATTTAAGCAATCGTAGAATTTTTTCCATCGTTTGATAAGTCTCTTTCATATCAGTAGCGTATGCCACTGGAACTGATGGCAATTCATTTCTGTTGTGCAGCAATACTGCTTTCAGACCTACGATGTTAGTCAATTAAAAATGAATGGATAAATTGTATTCAAATTTAGTTCTCTCACACTCATAACACATTAAATACTTACTTTTGCAAGAACCGTCTAGAAATAATCGCCAATCTTGTGGACAGTGCACGTGATCGAGTGCAGCAAACAATTCATCCACATCAACGCAATAAACTAGTTTGTTATTAGTGTCATCAGCTTTGAAAATGTGTTCGAACGAAGATAGGTCTCTGTCTCGTGCAGACGTTACTTTAAAGTTACTGTCTACTATATTCCACTGCTTTAATCTGGAGGCCAGAATCTCTGTCTGTCTTATAGACAGATCCATATCCCGCACAAGATCACAATAATCGTGATTTGACACGAAATGACGTTCCGTTTCTATTGCTTTGGTTGGAAGGTACGGTTCGTCATTTACCTCATTAGAAGATTTGTGGCTTGAATCAGGAAATGTAGCTGGATTTTTGTCTTTAGTTCGCTGATCTTGTTTTCCTCTTGGAATCGGTTTCGATACAGTCAACACATTGGCATATTCTATGAGGTGGCGACTTTTATAGTGGTGACCAGTGATTTTTGTTTGGCAAAAGTAGCAATCCTCCGGCTTGTGATATATTTGATAATGCCAAGCCATAGGAGTCACAAACGGCAGACGCTGGTCATCGCATTTACCGGTTTTCCATTGTTTTAATGTTGTAATGCACATCGAATAAATATATTCGGGTTCATACCAAGCACTTTCCACGTATGAGCAACTGAAAAAGAGGTTGAACGCTTCAACCAGAGCTTTATTTGTTCTTAAATCGAACCGATATTTCTTATCAACAAATAGACCGCAGGCGTAACAAAATTTGTTGCGCCTATCACACATTTTACCACACTTATTACACAATATAATTCTGAAGCGGTCGCAAGGTTGAATTGACGGCGTAAATTTATTAGATGACCACTCAAAATTTTTGGAAATGAATGTGTTTAAAATAATTCCTCATACTTGCTATGTTTCTAGTAAAATAACGCAATGAAATGCGGTCAAAGTAGAAAAATTAAAAAAAAAAACTTTTCGCAAGGTAAATTTATTTAATAGCAGAAAAAATTTAATAGCTTCGTCAATTTTTGTCCGATTTCATTGCATGAGCACTCAAAATTTTTGGACATGAATGTACTTTCAAAATAATTCCTCATACTTGATATATTTTTAGTAAAATACTGCAATAAAATGCGGTCAAAGTAGAAAAATTTGAAGAAAAAACAAATTTTCCAAGTTTACCCGATGAAAACTTACAACACGCTAGCTCAAAAAATAGATCTTTATATCTCAATTTAAAGGTATAATCCTTACCTTTCCAAAACATATTTCATATTGAAAATCGGTAAAGAAATGGCCAAGTAATGAAAAGATTAGCGCGTACACTTCCGAAGAACGGTTTTTTAACGGTAAAGCAAGATTTTGAGGGTGTTACAAATTTTCCAAAAACCGTTTTGAGTTATATTCGACCAGGTGAACAATTTCCAATATGTCACTTTAAAAGTTCATTAAATTTTTTCCATTTTGTAACACTGTGTTATTTATATAAAGTGTTATTGTTTTATAAAGCTTCGGGTAAAAGTATTTATTCTTCAACTCTAAAAATACTTCTTGTATGCCTCGGTGGTTATTGCGAAGGTGTTCATTTTTAATGTTAGTCAACGCATCGTTTTTGTCAGTAATTTCAATTAGCTTTATATTTGATCGATACAAAGTCAAATATCTACTAACAAAAATATTTTGAAACGCCATAAAAAGGTCATCATTTTCGCAATAGATACACATAATGCCTTTGTCTATTAATATACCTTGCATAATATTGCAAAGGTCTGATTCCGAGGTAATTTCTACGTGATTTTGACACTTTTTGTTTACAATTTTTACTACACATTTCTCTTTCTCTCCATAACGTAAGTATATTTGATTTTTGTAATAATGATTGCTTTTTCTGTTATAAATATATAATCCAGTTTATCTTCAAGTGCGCTGTGTATTGTGGCAGCTGTTGACATAATGTCAACTTGTTCATCACTTTCTCTATTAACTTGGTTTCCTTCACGTAATTGGCTATTAAAAATATTCACATTTTCTAAATTTTTAACTTTATCTTTTACACAATATATACTTAGAACATCAGCGACTGTGTTATCTTTGCCTTTAATATGCGATATATCAAAGTCGTAGTCATTAAGTAGGATTTTCCACCTTTGTAGCTTCATGTTTGGTTCTCTAATATTATGTAGCCAAACAAATGGTCGGTGGTCAGTCTGAATTTGAAATTTACGACCGTACAAATATGTGTGAAAATGTTTCACTGACCAGACAACAGCAAGTGCTTCTTTTTCTATGGTTGAGTAGCGGATTTCATGGTCAGATAACGTTCGAGATGCGTAAAAATTTGGGTGGCCTTGTTGGCTTAAAACTGACCCAATTGCGAATTGTGAGGCATCCGTTGTAAGGATGAACTTTTTATTAAAATCTGGGGGTTGTAACACTGGCTCACTAGTAATAAGTTTTTTAAGTGTTTCAAATGATTCTAGAAATTCTTGGCTTCTATAATCTAATACAGCATCTTGCTTTAAAAGACAAACCATGGGGTATGCAACTTTCGCATAATCTCGCATAAATTTGCGGTAGTAACCGGTGATGCCTAAAAATCTTTTGATTTCTTTTATGTTTAAAGGTGGTTGCATTCTGTTTATTGCCTCAACTTTCGAGGGATCTGGTTTAATACCTTCACCTGTTACAAGGTGTCCTAGAAATTTTGTGGTCAATGCAGCAAAATGGCATTTATCTATCTGTATCTTCAAATTTTAATCTCGTAAGGTGCTAAATATTTTTTTAATGGACTCTATGGCTCCTGAAAACTAGTAGAAAATATCAAAATATCATCTTGATATACAACGCAAATTTTATTTATGTGATCCCTTAATATATGATTGATTAATCATTGAAATGTTGCAGGGGCTGTCTTAAGGCCAAATGGCATACGGTTAAATTCGTAATGGCCACTTGCAGTTGAAAAAGCAGTCTTAGCCCTATCTTCGGGGTGCACCTCAATCTGGTGGAATCCCTTAGCAAGATCAATTGTGCTAAAATAGCAACATTTTCCCAACTTATCAAATATATCTTCTATAGTCGATTACAATTCTCCATTTTTGCTTACCACTGTTATCTAGTTTTTTGGGTACAACCCATAATGGGGAATTGTAAGGACTACAACTCGGAGATATTATATTTTGTGCTTGCATTTCCTGTATTTGCCTGTCCACTTCTGCCCGATGTATTACAGGGTACCTGTACAGTTTGCTATATGTAGGAGTGTCAGTTTTTGTTATTATTCGATGACAAATTTCACTACTGAAAGGTAAGTTTTCACCATCTTTATAAAAAATATCTTTAAATTTATTTACAACAGTCTTTAAAACTTCTTGATCTTTAGAATTTAAATGCTTAGGAAACATACTAAGTAACGACGGTTCTACTATTTATTCTTCTTCATTAATAAATATTTTCAAATGTTCATTTTTTAGATAGTCATCTTAATTCTTCTTCTTCACAAAAATAAATTGGCAATGTTGCATCTTTTGTTATTAACACTCTATTCTCGTAGTCGATTTTACAACTCAAATTAAGCAATAAATTGTTACCTATTAGACCATCAAAGTAGTTATGAAATTAAAATTCTAGGAAATTAACATTAAAATTTGGTTTATCAAATTATTTAAACAATGGAAAACTATACTGTACGTATGTAGTAACAGCTCGATTTATAACTTTTAAAGTGATAGAACGTGATTTTATTTTCCATTTGGGATTACAAATATTTGGGTTTATGATGCTAAATTCTGCACCTGTATCTATTATAAACTAAAGTTTTCTAACTGTTGTTTAAATTTTTATAAGTTCCTTGGCCCTCTAATTGAAAATTTTGTTCGTTTTCATTGACTCCTATTTCCATAGGCTATACAGCTGTTTCACTGCGAAAATGATTATTACTTCTGTTATTTAACAGTCTTTCATTATTGTTATTATTATTTTGATTAAAAAAACTACTCGAGCTACGATTCGTTCTGTTTGTTTGGTTGCTGTAGTTGCTATTAAAATGAGGTTGAGTAAAAGAGTTTAGTGTTCCGCTGTTCGAGTTATTTTGTCGCTGATTGTTATTACTGCTATTGTTGTTGTAATGTTGTCTATGCTGTTGACTAAACGTATCGTTTGCTCTTTTGTTGTAATTAAATTGCTGACTATTCTGTTGATTAACATAATTGCTCATACTAGCTTCTCTGTTATAATTATTATGTTGCCTATGCTTTTGAGAAGCAAAATTCATGTTATTAACATTATGTTCAAAGTTATTCTTTCTGTCAACCGAACTACTTTTAAAAAAATATGTTTGATGTTTATAGTTTAAGTAACCGTTTGATTTTATAATTTCATATGCGTTCTTTAAAGTTTTTGGATTCCTGCTCACAATAATGCTTTTGACAGGTTCGGGTAAGCCATATTTAAATGAGTTCAAAGCAATTCTAGCATTGCTTTCACTATTTATACTAGAAGAGCTATTATCACAAAATGTTGATGCGTTATTTAACCGACATAATAAAGTATTAAGTGAATTATAAAAAGCTTCAATTGTAGAATTACATCTACAAATTCTAATTTTATCAATGAGTTCATCAACCGAATTCTTTTCGCCATGATTATCTATAAGGACTTTTTTTTATTTCTGGCCAGGTATCTGGATTTCCATTAATTAAGATAGATCTTCTAGCACATCCAATAATTTTATCTTTAATCTG